>LFIW01001807.1:0-403258 GCA_001625285.1 Colletotrichum incanum
AAGAATACTATAGAAAAAGAAGAAATAAATATACTAACTATAAACCGTTAAAGGAGAAAAAGTTAAGTACGGTAGAGGCACCATTAAATTAGAGACAGCGTAACTCCCTATAGTTACCTATAACCGTTAAGAACAACTTGTCTTTAATATAACGGAGATAGGAGATAACGATATTATCCTAGGAATCCTATAGTTATAAAAGCATAACCTAACGATAAATTAGAGAACAGGCTAACTCTGATAGGAAGACGATTTAGCTATAAGGAAGCGTTACATACTATAACCCCTAAGTAAATCTAAGCGACTAAGGTACGTCGCTTATATCAGAAAGGTCGAACCTATAAAAGATAAGCGATTCAAGTCCTTTATTAACGATTAGCGGGAAGAAGAGCGACTCTCCCTGATCCCTAAAGAATACCGCAGGTATCAGAAGCTGTTTGCTAAAGAATTAGAAACAGGCTTACTAAAGCATAGCTCGTACGACCACGAGATACCGCTTAAAGAAGGTAAACACCTAAAGTTCTATAAGATATATAGACTAAACGAAACAGAGCGAGAAGCACTTAACAAGTACCTCGCTAAAAACCTTTAAAAAGGCTATATCTGACTATCTACATCCTTAGCGGGATACCTAATCTTGTTTGTACTAAAGAAGAATAGCAAACTACGACTTTATGTTAATTACCGATAACTTAACGATATCACTATTAAGAACTACTACCCCTTACCTTTAATCTTAGAACTTTAAGATTAACTTTACGACATAAAATAGTTTACGGCCCTAGATCTTAAAGGCGCCTACAACCTAATTAGAATAAAAGAAGGCGAAGAATAGAAAACTGCTTTCTGCACCAGAAAAGGTAACTTTAAGTACCTCGTTATGCCTTTCGGACTTACTAACGCCCTAGTAACCTTTTAAACTATAATTAACCACGTACTACAAGAATTCTTAGATATATTCGTCGTTATTTACCTAGACGATATTTTAATTTACTCTTACAACCTTAAAGAACATAAGAAGCACGTTTACTAAGTACTCTAGAAGCTATAAGAAGCTAAGCTCTTAGTTAAACCTAAGAAAAATGTATTCTATAGTTAACGAGTCGACTTCTTAGGATTTACTATTACGCCTGGTGAAATTAGGATGGAAAATAGGAAAATCGCAGCAGTAAAAGACTGGCCCTAACCCCAGAATGTTAAAGACATTTAATCATTCCTTAGATTCGTTAACTTTTATTAACGATTCCTTAAAGGATATTCCGGCAAAATTAACCCTCTTATTAAGCTTATACGAAAAGATACCCCTTTTAAATAGACTAGCGAACAAGAAGAAGCCTTTAAGGACATTAAGCAATAAGTCCTCTCGGAACTAGTTTTGGTTATTCTAGACCTAAGAAAACCCTTTAAATTAGAAACCGACGCTTTAGACTACGCTATCGGTAGATAACTTGGATAACGCGACGAAGAAGGAAAGCTACACCCTTATGCATTCTTCTCACGAAAACTTAGCGGACCCGAGCTTAATTACTAGATCTACGATAAGGAACTTATGGTAATTATCGAAGCATTTAAAGAATAGAAACCTTAACTATCTAGCACTAAGCACGAAGTTAAGGTTTATATAGATTATAAAAACCTAGCCTACTTTACGATATCGAAAGTCCTAAATAAAAGACAGATCTAATGGTCTGAATTTCTTTCTGAATTTAACTTCTGAATTATCTATATTAAAGGAACAGAAAACGGTAGAGCTAATACCTTAAGCCGAAGACCGGACCATAAGGTCCCGGTACTAGAAGAAACACTTATTATCTTAAAGTAAGATAATAAAGGTGACCTTATACTAGCATAGAAACTCCTAATGATTGGCAGACGCGTTAATACTAGCCCGACTGGCAGAATAACGCCTGAATAAATTAGAGAAATTCACGGTGTTAGGGCATATAGACACTAAGGTGTAATAAAAACCTTTAAGCGAATTAGATAACATTACGACCAGAAGGTTACATAATAAGAAGTGGCTTTAGTAATTAAGGATTACGAAATATATAAGAAAAGTAAGAACAGTCCGCATAAGCCATACGGACAATTACAACTACTACTAGCGCCACCAGAAGCCTGGCACTTAATCTCTTTAGACTTTATCGTTAAACTCCCTAAGTTAAGAGAACTACTTACGAAAACCTACTATAACAGTATATTAGTTATTATCGACTGACTTATAAAATACGCATACTTTATCCTGTACTTAGAATTAAGCACAGCAGAAGACCTAGCGTACACGTTTTTAAAATACATCGTTAGTAACTACGGATTACCTAAGGAAATCGTGTCTAATAGAGACAAACTGTTTACATCTAAGTTTTAGAAATCCCTGATTTCGTAACTAGGAGCTAATTATAAGCTATCGACCGCTTTTTACCTATAAACCAACGGACAAACCAAACGAATTAACTAGATACTTAAACAGTATCTACGATGTTATATTAACTACAACTAAGACAATTAGGTACTACTGCTGCTAATAGCCTAATTCGCCTATAATAGTACTATAGGAGAAAGCATACTAAACTCCCTATTCTACCTAAATTATAGATTTAAGCCTACGGTATACGGAGAACCTTAATAAGGACTATAAGCACTAAAGGCTGTAGCAGATTATAACAAATTATAAGAAATCTAAGAGAATGTCGCTAAAGATCTTAAATTTATTAGGGCACGAATAAAGAAATACGCTAACACATTAAGGATTAAGGGACCAACCTTTAAAGAGGGAGATAGCGCGTACCTTTTACGACGTAATATTAAAACGAAACGACTAAGCGATAAATTATATTATAAAAAACTTAGACCTTTTAAAATTATTTAGAAAGTTTTAGACGTTAACTTTAAACTTAACTTACTAGACATAATAAAAATCTATCCAGTCTTTTATATTGCTCTACTTAAACCAGCACCGTAAGGATTAAACACTAACGATTACATTATTATAGAACCTAACGAACCAGAATACGAAGTTAAACGAATTATTAACGAACGAGAAGAAAACAGAGAAACACAGTATCTTATTAAATAGAAAGGATACAGACACAAGGACAACTTATGGGAACTAATTAAGAACCTCTAATACTCCTAACAGCTGCTTTAGGACTACTAGTTAACCCCGGCTTTAGTAAACCAAACTTAGCTAACACTAAGGGCGATAAGGCGACACCCCTATAGACAGCGTCCTAGTCCCTAACGAAATCCTCTAGAAGATAATTAGAACTAGCAGAAGGCGGACAAGCCCCCTCCTATTAAAGCTGCTTGGCTTCTGCCTCCTCCTTCTCCACGCGCTCTAACTCTTTGACACTGTTAATACCACGACGCACCGCGCGTATTATTTTCTTAAACCATATCTTCTTTTGTTTTTAAAGACGCTCTACTTTAGCGTCTAAAGCACGACGTTCTTCTTCCGCTTTCTCTAAGGCATCTTCAAGCTTCTGATGCTGATCGCCGATGCGACGAAGCTGTTAAGCCGAAAGACCCTAAAGATCGCAGTACGATTTGCTACCACGGACGCACTTAGCATAACGAGAGGAGTCAGAAGGTAAGGCCTTACATAAGGAGAAACCCTAAACCTCGCAGGAAGAACAAACAGGCATAACGACACGATTGCCTAAGATAAGACTTAAAAGAGAGTCGCGTTGCTTAGTTTTCTTAGCACGACTGGCTAGCGAAGATATAGCCTTTCGTTTTTCGATGCGACCTGACATAGTGTAAGCATTATTAAAGAAAGTAAGTTTAACAGCTCCCTAACCTAGGAGACACCACCTACTTATGTGGTCTCGAGGACAAGACCTTTTGAGAGGAGACCTAATATTACGACCTAACAAGTTACAAGCAAGGCAGCCCCACCAGGGATAAGGGCGGCACAGCATTTGTATGGACAGAAACCTAAGGGCTGACAGATAACTCCCCGGACAGGAAGAACTATAGTACAGGTCACGTGAAGATAAGATAAGGATATATCGGATATAGGAGATATCTAAATGATCCAGCGGGATAGAATGGATATTCAGGATATCTAACATAGCCAACAGACGCACCAACAAACAGGACTTGTATATAGGATGGACTTGGACGCACTCAAGGACAGACTTCCATAGCTCTTTAGCAATTAACTTCGTGATTCACTCTACCATAAGTGACTCTTAGATTATCCTTCTGTTGTGAAGCTATACGAGCTACCCACGCCTACCGAGTATACGACTGATCACCGTGTGCCCAACAGACCAGCAAGATTACCAATCAGCCAACAAGAACCAGTTACTGTTATTTGAGTATCGACCTCAGCTACCTGTTAGCAGAAAACACCACTGTCGGATATCTGACCGTAACATTAGTCTAATTAGGTATAAAGGGTCTTTAGTATTAACGTTCCTGTTTAGCTTAGAACTTCTTACTATCTAAGTTAAAGCTAATCGTTAGGAGTATCTAGGTGTACTAAGTGTACTTAGTTAGTTTGTTAATTATACTAATTAAAGGCGTCCTTATTACTAGATTTAAGGCCCTTTTTAGATAACTAATCTTATTACTATCTGGCTAATACCTTCCTCCTGCTTTAGCTAATTCCTTCTTAAACTTAGGGAGAAAGTACGTAAAGCTCTTATTATCTTTTTATTATATAGTACGTAGTTAGTCTAAAGCTTAAGCTTTAGCGTTTAGGTCCTTATAGTAGCTCTTTAGATAGCTTAAGAACTAATTAGGGTTATACTAGCCGTTAGCCCCTTCTTATATATAATAAGCGCTTACTATAGACTAGGCTATGTTTTCTAGCCATAAGTAAACGTACGTAAATATAGCACCCTTAGAACTAAAAGCCTCCCTATTTACTAATATCTTACTGTTAATCTTAAGGTACTATTATTAGAACTTCTTATAGGTACTATTAAACTTAGGAAGGTTAGGGAGTTAGTGTCTTACTTATATTACAGGTAGTTTAGTAACCTAATTAGGTTAGGCTATTACTGTTTCTATTAAGGGCAATTCCGTAGTCGTTAAAAGTGTTAGTTACCTTAAGTCGGTAAAGGCTTATTATAGTAAACAGATTTATTCTTACTAGGCTTCCTAGTTATTTACTTAGGCAGTTCGTAGTTCCTATAGTTAGACAGCTAGCTAGCTAATTACTTATACTAACTCTTACGATCCTATAGGTAGAGGGGTATTAGCGTTACCCTCTATTACTTCTTAACTCCTTAAACATAATATATTCTCTAAGGGTCCTTCCTGTCTCTCCCTATGTCTTACGACTATAACGTAGTTCTATTAAGACTAGGCAGGGCACTACTAATCAGTCTTACTCTAATTAGGTTCCTAGGTTTTATAGCTATTCTAGTTAATAATCCCTTTTTTAACTAAGCTATAAGGCTCTATCCTCTAGCCTCTATTAGATCGCTTCTTTTAGAAAAAGGCCTTAGTGTCCTTAATCGCGTAGATCCGGCCGTCCTTACTAAACGAACCGACCGTTTAGTATAGAGGACCCTAGTGTTTTTATAATCTAAGGATAATGTAACGGTCTAAGGCGTGTATATTTGCAACAGGCTATAGCGACTACTACGAGTATCCTTAGATAGGGATCAGAAGGGAAAAACAGTACATCTCTGCCTTACCGCTGGTCTGATCAGGGCCATGCCGCACTGGCCATCGGATCGTCGGCATCGTGGGTTCCGTGGTGGGCCTGATCAGGGGTGGCTTATGGCCGCGATATCCAGCAAGGCCTCACATAGGCCCAGCCCGTTACAGCTACACGACGATTTGATGATTGCAGTATCTGACAGCGGATATACGAACGATAAGCTTACCCTTAACTGGGTTAGACACTTTAGCCAGCAGTTAGAGAGGTATAGACGTGGCACCTATCGTCGTCTTCTAATGGATAGATATGGCTCTTATTACATAATGCAGTTTCTTTAGCACTACGAAGACAATAACATTATACCCTTTGGATTCCCGCCTTACTCTACGTATCTCTTGTAACCTCTAGATGTTGTTGTCTTCTAGCCATTAAAGCATTACTATGGGAAAGCAGTAGAGACTGCTATACGAGATAGATGTATTAACATCTTAAAGCTAGAGTTTCTTAGCTTTATCCAGGCTATCCGGAAGCAAGCATTTAAAGCAACTACTATACAGTCAGCTTTCCGGCAGTCTGGGATATATCCGTATAACCCCTAGATAGTCCTTAACAAAGTGGTCAGACGCCAGGGTACACCAGTATCTCTGCTATATACTCCTCCTCACGAAGATAGCGATAGACAACGGTCATCTGAATTTAGTACGCCTCGCAACTATCAGAAGCTTAACTCTATCGCAGAGCGTCTATATACAACAACAGAAAAGCTATATGCCCAGTTAGAGCTCTTATCAGACCTATAAGAGAAACTGATAAGTGAGATGGGCCGCTTTGTACGCGGGGCACTGACCCAAGCAGCAGAGCTTGTTCAGACTCGCGATGACCTTGGCCGCACTTAACTAGCTAAGCAAGTACGCCGAGCTCGCCGGCAGGCTAAAAATAGACAACTGCAGACTGGAGGGCTATTATCTGTACGTAAAGGCAGGCAAATGGTGGCCCGGCAGCAACTTAACGATGTTGCCCAGGCCCGAGCTATCGTTGCTGAAGCAGATAAGAAGTTACATAAGGCGATTAGTAAGGTGTTTTCTGACGCTGCAAAAAAGGCAAGGAAGTGGTATATAGATAGAAAACTACCTCCAGCAGAGATATACGAGTCTGGCAAGGCTGTACGTTGCCTACGTCGCTTCTGATAGTCTGAATAGTATCACTTGTTGCGTATGGGTAGTTGTTGCGTATGGGTAGTGAGCACCCGCTTACGCGGGTGAGGGGGTTCCGAAACCAAATAAGTGGGGGCGTGGCACGGGTACTCCAGGCCCCAGCTTTTACTTATAGCGTCGCCTCCTCTGTTGAGGTGACGCTAGCTGAATTTTCTTTGCTAATTATCACTTTGCCCCACCGCCCTAAATTCTCTTTCTACATATTTCTTTATAGTGCAGTACTTCTTCTCAGACTATCTTGCACCCCCTGCTCAAAGTCTCCAGGCAGAATCGCAGACCGACGTTGGCCTCGAACGAAGTCGCGATACTCAAGAACGACACCAAAAGACGTGTCAAACCCTTTTTGGACGCGTCAAATCGTGCAGCGTGAGCTGTCAGATTCCCACGAACTATTGCATTCAGATATTAACGCCTCCATAGCTTGCATCGTCTGATCCAGGTTGGCTGCGGACCTTCCACCTCCAATTGCTCATCAGCGGTCACGTGGGTAGCCAAACCAACAGACTTGCGCATCGTCAACTTCACTTGCTCCAGTCGGAGAAATTGACACTGCGCCTGATATTTTCCTTCCGTGATGGCTTCACCAGCGCTGTCGTCCACCCAGCTGAATGGCAACGGGTCCGAACGCATGGAATCGCGCTCGCCAACAAACTTCCTCTACGCGACGCAACAGGTACCCTCCGCGCCGAAGCAAACGCCGGTGCCGGTGCCTAGCCCTCAGAACCAGGCGTCCAGCAGCAATACCGCTTTTGCTCCAGTTGTCGCCTCCGACCTGCCTCAAGCAGCAAACACAGCATCTCATCCCACGAACGATGAGGAACAGAAGGCCCAGCGCTTCGCAGAGGATTACGCGAAGCTCTGCGCGGTCATGAATGAATGCGATCCGGATGCCGTCAGGCGCGCCGTCCGGGACAACCACGAGAGATGTCTCTTGGGGTCCCACTACCACACGGCTTTCCTTGTACGTATGCCACTCGGGGTAGTCCATTGCCTCGCCTGAGGGCTTGGATCTCCACCTAATTCCCATATATAGAAGGCAAACATCGCTGACTCTTGCTCAGATGAACGTCACCATGCATCGTGCAGACGTAGGGATCATCCAAAGAGCCATCCGAGACTTTGGCTCCAGGATCATCTCTGCGGGAAAGCACGACTTGATCGGCTGGATGAGTCAAGCTGACATCGACGAGATCGCCGACAAGATCATCGCCAAGGCCAGCAACACCTTTCTTGACAAAGCCCTCGTAGCTCGCCTGCCCACCATCGAGGCCCGCCGTCTTGTCAACGCACTCGCGCGGGCGGAGAGGCTGGGCTACGACGCCGCCGACATTGTCGAGAACGAACATGTTATCCCGTCCCTGCCAAGCAGCCCTCCTACGACCACGGTTCGGCAGCGCGGCCCTGCCCGGCCCCTGACTACGACGAGGACCAAGAACGTCGCACCAGCTTCAACACAACTGGCTGCTCAACACTTGGAACCAGCCGATCCATCCAACCCGAAGTGCCCGATCTGCCAGTACGCCTTCCCGGGGCTCGCCGCTTATGAATTTGTGAGTTTTTGTAGCTGTGGAGTAAGAGCATCAAACTGACGCTTCATAGCACGTCACGAGGAAGGTCTGCACCAGACCCGTGGCCCCTGCAGGCCCTGGCGGAGAGAGATACATCTGCCCGCACTGTAACCAGTCATTCGGTGGAATGGGTGGCCTGCAGTATCATTTGCTAAACAAGGTGTGCGGTGACTTTGGCGAGGTCATCAAGGAGCGTATCGTGGCCACCAAGCCGCCTGCCAGCCTCAACCCTCCCACCAAGCGACCGGCACCGGATACCGCCCCAACCTACGTTTCCTCGGGCAGCAACAGCCCTGCGCCGCAGTATCATTCGACTCAACCCGTGGCCATGCAGACACCTCGCGCAGCGCCGCCCAGTACTCAGCCCGACAGCTTGCAAAGCGTGCCCCTCGGTATACCACAAGCCAAAGACATGGCGCACCTAACGGCGCATCAGATTGAGGCATTGAAGGGGGAGCTGCGGCTGGCCGAGGAGACTTTCAAGATGAAGATCAACGACACCCAGAGAGCGGGCGGCGACCCAGATGAGGTTCAGAAGAAGCTCACAAGTCTGAAGAACTCGTACGCGTGCAAACAGAGCACCATTCGCAAGAAGTACGGAATCAGACTGCGCCAACGACGCGGCCGTGAGGAAATGGAGCACGAGCGCGTGCGGATGGGCATTCCTGACCACGTCTCTCGCGCGGTTGCGACGCCGACCAGGGACTTCCATGCGGACAAGCGGGCCCGTATCAATGGCGATGGTGATGCGACAACGACACAAGATTCACGACAAGGCACGCCAATCAAGACTGTCGCCGTGACGGAGATGGGAAACGGCCTCAATGGCTCAAACGCAACGGTCGCAACCAAGGACCCGACCCTGAGCATGTCGCAGGCGCCGAGGACATCACAAGGCGAGTCGAGCCGGCCATCGTCATCTTACCAGCAGGGCAGCTACCGTGTCGAAGTCCACCTGCCGAGTCCGTCCAAAACAACGAACTCTGCGGCGCCCAACGGCACGCCGGGTGACAACACCCCTTCGCGATCGCAGTCCGGTGGAACCATGACGGCTGAGAAATTGCTGCAGCAGATGCGGGCGGCTTCCGGCGCTTCCAGCGTTTCGGCCAACGACGACGATGACAGTTCCTCGGACGAATCAAACACCGACGTCGAGGACTAAGGAAGCTGCCACCCGCCGTGTTTTTTTTTCCCTTTCTGATGGTGGCTTTCGCTGTTTTGCGGGGAAGAATGCGTTTGGCATGGCATACGCCTACCAGTGCCGCAAGGAGTTCTCTTTATATCGTTATGAGATGTGCCATTTGCTTAGACCGCAATCGCCAGATACCCACATTGCTTTGCTTTCTTCTTTACGGGTTCCAAAGGGGTTGGTCGGCGTTGATGCGTTAATGGGGGTATGGGACGGGATTTTCCATTACAACATTTCAGGCACATTGATATTTTGGCAGAGCAGAAATGCTCTACATAGACACAAATTTATCTCTATTCCATTATTCGAGATGGGCAATGTGCCCACGGACGAGGATCTTGTTGCGCTAGGGCAGGAGGGTCAAGAACGGGCACGATTTTTGTTAGGCTGCAAATAGATGAGGAGGCAATGCAAACGGAGAGTGACTTGACATTTGTGTCCCTTTCCAATTTTTTTATTTTTTTTAACTTTTTAATTTTTCATCTTATTTGTTTTTTAATGTGCTGTGCAGTGGCTTAGGATCCACGGAGGTGTGTGATCGGCAATGGTGCAGGTCGGCATGAACCTACACAAGCTTCCGACGACTGCTGCTGCTGTCGCTTCCACCCAAGCCCCCTTCGCATTCGGAGGTTGCAAGTCGGAGTTCAGGGACGCACTCGATTGAAGATACAGGTGCAGACGGTCCTCTAATGCATGATAGCCAAAGGCTTAAGTCGTATGACAACATGGGCTCCGTATGCCGTATGAGCATGTGGCAACGATACTGCTGCATCGGGAGATGCTAGATTCGCTGGCCGAAGGCCGGTTGGTGAGCTGTTGGCCGGTATGATACGTCCCCGGAGTGGTCGGACGGTACAATGCGAGAAGGGGGTACATAGATTTCATGTTCACAGAGGGTGACAGCAGCAACGGCATCGACGTGAAGTGGTATTGGAGCCATTGAGGGGCGGTTCGGCATCACGTAGCGAAATGACAGGCGCAACGCGCGGGCAGATCGGAGCTAGCAGTTCATAGAGGGCTCACCCGACGAGGTTTGAGATGAACGTACGCCACTCGGGGAGTATCTCGAGGCGTTAGCGTTCGAGCCATGGACATCAAGGGTGGCCGGCCTTGGGGATGGCGTGATGCGCTTCTTGAGATGAGGATGAGTTCAACCGCGAAAGAGACGGGCTGTTCGTCAGAGGTGCGCGCATCGCGCGTCGCTCAAGTCTTGCATGTTTACCCAAGTTTCACTCCCGCGATGGGACCGTCAACCGCTTAAACATTTCGGTTGTGCGTCTGCGCAGAGAGGAGCGCAAAACAATTGGCGGGAGGGATGTCTACGATTTCTGCCAAGGATGAAGTGTGAAGTGATGAATTTAGGCGTCCGGAATGACTGGCAGTCAATGTGAAACGCGGGCAACGCAGGAACGGTCCCTGGATCTATTATCGCGTCCAACGCCGGCCGGAAATGCGGCGCCAGGAAGTCCTGGTACCTTGTGACATATGGCTCTCTCGCGCTGGGCTGACGATAAGCTCTGAGAGGGTGGAGAGTTGGTCGCGGTACTTTAATGAGTGGGTGCGACGCCGGGGGGGGGGGGGGGGGGGGGGGGGGGGGGAGGGAGCCAAGTTGAGATGGTGGAATTGGCGCGATTTGACGGGGTTGCATGTTTGTGAAACGTTGAAACATGATTTTTTTGATCTTTTTTTTTTTTCACTTCATTCCTTTAGACATCTTAGGTGTCGACTCCCCCGTTCCTTATGGGGGTGTATGAGTGAGAAGATGAAGACTCGGGCGCGCTCGCGATGAATGCCCATGGCATCGCACGAGACCCGAGTGACGATAGGTGACGGTTGAGTCCCGCGTCCAAGCTCGAATGTCATATTCACAAGGTTCTTCAGGGCATTTGTGAGACCACATCCCTCGCCGGGGACCATGGACTGGACCGCAACGCAACAAGCCAAGATCAAGCCACCCCTGGGCCCCTAGTCCGTGCCGCCGGAGAGGCGCATCCAATGGAGCGCCGGACGGCCCAGCCAAGGCGTCTGTCTGTCTGCCTCTCTGATGGAGAGCGGGAGATTTGCGCTTGTCGTCCGTGTCGTCCAGGCCCGCCGCCCGGCATTGCTTGTACCCGCTGCAATCCCTGCCTGCGCGTCTCCGCGACTGCGATGCACGCTGCTGCGGTTGGGGGAGGATGGATTGTTGACGTTGGGTGGGATCACGGCTCGCACTCTCTTGCGGACAGGCCCAGGCCCCCAAGAATCGCCCGCTGCAGCGCCAAGATTACGGGAACGTGGACGCGCGGGAGGGGGGAGAAGAGGCTGTCACCGAGGCGCTGCCGTCGTCTGATGCTGAAACCCTGGCGGGCGGACCCCATGGAGCCGTCTAGCTTTCCTGGCAAGTCTCTGCTGTGTCCGTCTCTGCGCCTCTGGCTGCGGGCTTTGCCTGGCAGACAAGGCCCGATGAGACCCTATCCTGTCGTCTAGTCCTTGGTGATCATCGGGTCACTGCTGGGTGGTTCTTGGTGGAGATGAGGGGAGGTTCAAGTGTTTTTTATTTTATTTTTATTCTTAATAAGTCTGGTTCTTGTTTTACCGCCCAGGTGCATTTGTTATCATTATTAAGCCCTGGATGTTTCTTATTCATGTTTATTGCCGTCTTGTTTCTTACCTCGATTCTCTTCTTGTGTTTGTCTCTCGAGTTGACTTGTCTTTTGGCATCTTGTGAGATGCAAGCCTTTCTCACTCTTTTATAGTCTCTTCTTCGTGGTGTTGTTGCCCGTCTGTTGCCTCGGCCAGTCAGCCAGCTGGCCTGTGCTTCATTTCATATCCAGCTCAACTCTTCCGTATTTTCGAGCCCCAAAACCGAACATCGCTTGGCCTCTACGACGGCCTCTCTCTCAAGTGCTGATTCGTCGAGGGAGACTTCAGCATAATCATACCGGCTGAGATATCTACTGTTGGGCCTACTTAGTTCATGAGTAGTATACCCAAAGCCAGCCAGCAGCCTCTTATTGGGTTTGTCTTTGGAACTCAAAAGGCACCACCGTATCTGGCGATCCCGTCGGACCCCAGCCATCTCCACCACCGAACTCGAACGCGGCTCAGACACCGGAGGTCGAAAAGGAACTTTGCCTTTGACCTGGTCAGAAACACCAGAAAGACCGGTGCGGTCGAAGACGAGAGAAGAGAACCAGGGATCTACCCTTTCCCCGAAAGCTGCACTCGAGCCCGGCAACAGTCACAGCGTCGAAACGTCCAAAGCAGCAGCAACACAGATTCATGCGAGGTGGAACCCCTTTGGGCCGTTTGCAAGCAGCGAGGCAACTCAACACGCGAAACGATAGACGTATTCCGCCAAAAGCCAAAGGGTTCCTCTTCGGGAGCGGATCCGAAACATCAGACCGGAAGTTGTGAAGCGCAGACGACAGGCCAACTGTCAGAGAGGGAGAAGGGACGAGAGCACCGCGAGCTGTCATTGAGCGGCGAGTCCTGGCAAGCCTGGGTCTGTGGTGCAGGTAATCCTGCGCTGCCTGGATTCGAGGTCCGGGTGTCGTTCGGCCACCGAGCTTGATTTTCTGAGGGTGCGGTCGTATTTAATCATTCCCTGTCCCTCGGGTTCGTCGTCGAGACGAAAGGCCAAAAGCAGCAAACCGGCAACCAACGACCACATTGACGACAACGACGGCAGTGTTTCGGCCCCCAAGCGACTCGCAAGGGAAGAGGACGTTCCGTGTCGCATCGCATTCAAGCCACCGTCCTGCCGGTGGTGGGTTGCAAATTGCAAATCGCGAATAAAGAGGACGGGTGGAGAGACGGGCGACCCCTGGAGGGAAATTGCGCAGTACGAGAGCAGCGAGGCGAGAGAGAGAGAGAGGCCGGCACACTGCGTGAGCGGGAGAGAGAGTGAGAGTGAGAGTGAGAGTGACCCTGTAGCCTGTGAGCGAGAGGGCAGAGAGAAAGAGTGAGATGAGTGTGTGGGCCGCCTCCTCGAGTAAAGGGCGCGGCGAGGGACGTGCAGGCGCAACAGCAGCGACAGGGGTGGGGCCAACCACTATAACGGGCCTGCAATTAGTACAAGGAGGCATGATGGGTCTGGGGACCGACGCCAGCGCCAACGCCCTGCCAGGTACGAACGGCACCACCTCGTCCACCATCGGCTGGGGACAAGGAACCGGTGGTGGACAGGCACAACAGGGTGGTGCAATTGGCCGTCGAACGAGCAGCCTCAAGACCACGGGCAGCCCTCAAAAGAAGTTGACGCCGCCGCCGCAGTTGCACGAAAGGAGCCTGCTCAACGCCGGTATTGTTTCTACCGGGAGAGGGCACCATCCGTCGAACCACCGCCAGTCCGAGGCGCCGCTGCCACACCGCTCACAGTCGCTGTCCGTCTTTCCACACCAGCCGCACCAACAGACAACCACCACACATCGTCTCCGGGTGCATCTGAGAGGAGGAGCCGGAGGACACGTTGAAGGGCAAAGGCAAGGCCAAGGACAAAAACCGCAATACCAGCCCGTCCAGCCCTATCAATACCAGGTGCCCGGAAGAGGAGGAGACTCACGAGTACCACCGCTGGCACCAGCTCCCCGAAGTCGAGACACCATCGCCAACTACAACAAGAACCACCGGCAGACGCACAGCTCGACGAGCACCTCGCACCACCAGAACTACTGGCCCGACAACTTTCGTGACCCCCACGGCGGACTCGGCATCGAGTACAACATCACGCCCCCGACGACGACGCCCAAGAACGACCTTGGACGCCAACAGACGCGTCTGGACGAGAGTGGGTCTGCTGAGGCTAAAGAGTAAGTTATTTTGCTCCTGCGACGTGATGTTTCCTGCGAGAGCAGACGGGCGAGGCGAGACGACGGCGACACCATATGCGATGCGCGATACACGATACGACGGACTACACCAAGAAGGAAAAACTCATACCACCTCACCGGGCAGAATACGGAGCAACAAGCACGACAACAAGCTCCGAGTTTGGAACTCGGTCGTTCCTGCCCATTGGGTTTCTGCGCGAGAACACCACACCACCCGTTCTCCCTCCCCGCACTCCTTCTCCGCCAACATTGATGCTCCAAAGGATAAGAGCAAGCTCAAGCTCAAGCTCAAACGTAAACCGCCCATCACGATTCCCGAGGTGCCGTTCATTTGGAGTGCGTTTCCCGCCGCCCGACTTACCCGACATTGGGCCCCAACGCTGCTGGAAGTGACACGATCCAACCTTCCTCGCGCCTCCGTTCACCACTCACACAATGGCGACGGCGATCTCCTCCTCTCGCATGCTTCTCGCCCACCGCGACTTCTCTCGCAATCTCGACCGCATCTCTGTCTTGCTTTCTTGCAACCTCGACTCGCTCCAAGAAGAAGCCTCTGCTAACATTTCTCGCTCCTGCAGCTACCTCGACGAGCTTGTGCCCCCTCGCAACCACCGCGATACTTCTCGCAACTGGCGCCCTGCTTCCTCCATCTACTCCAACCACGACAACTCCGTCTCCCCGGTCTCGCCAAACTTCGCCAACGTGGCTGCCGCGAACTCCTACCCCTCCGCCGTGGCGGACATTTCCCCCCCGAGCTCTCCTGACATGGAAGCTCACAAGGATGGGTAAGTCATGGACCACCGCCAAAAGCAAATACCGAGCACACAAAGCCGCCACTTGACTCGCCTGTTGTCTCTCATCCCCCGTGGCGTTGCCTATGCGTGTTTGGATAGCCAACCAGTGCCATTTAACCGCTGACCATGTGTCTCTTCAGGACCCTTACGCAGGACCGCAATGTCTCGCCCATAGACGACTCTCCGGACATGTCGCGACTCGACATCGGAGCTGAGCACGGCGATCCGGGCCAGCAGCCGACCCCGGAGCCCCAGCAAAAGACCAACATCCCCATGATGCGCCGGGAGCGTCGCAAGAACCAAGAGACCGCTGCCCACACGCTCCGCGAGACCAAATCCCAGCAGCGTCTGCGGATCCAGCGGGAGACTAGGTGGGATGACTTGACGGGCGAACCCACGTCACAGAACACGGGCCGTGCGGGTCAAGTTAGACCGCAGGAGTACGCCCAGGAGTTTGGTGCAAATGAGCCTTCCGGCAAGTCCCCGGCCGCTATGAGGGCTATGCAGAACGCACCACAGACGCATCAAACCTTTGGTGACCGACTGCGAAGGTTGAGGCCCAGCGGCGGGAACCAAAAGCAGCAGCAGCCGCCTCCCGAGTCGGCCACTGCTGTTGAGGCCATCGACGAGCGCCCGCCCTGGCGCGGTGCAAGCGGACGGACGCCCATCGTCAACCCAGTCCGTGACACCAAGCCCGCAGCACCTCTCAACATTCCCCCCAAGGGCGCGAGACGCGCTGCTGTTGGACCTCGGCTGCCCATCGCGGGTGTCAATTCACCACTGTCCCCTGTCAGCCCCTCGAGATCTGAAACATCACCGCGCTCAAAGACGCCCACCATCAGAACTGTGCTCAGCGCTCCCCGACAGCTGACTGCTTCGCCCTCCGGGCCCTCCCCCTCGGTCACCCGAACCCCGCCGCCCGCACAGTCCTCATATCCCAGTCCTCCCAACTCGGGCGCTGGGGTCCAATCGCCCGTACATGCGACGCCCGAAGCCACTACTGACGTGACTGTTGCGACCCGACAGCCTGCACCCTTGCTGGGCCTGCCATCTGCCCCTAATGCACATCTCGGCCACGACAGGGCCATACGGAGAAAGCCTCCTCCTGCCAACTCGCAGGCTCTACATGCACCGCAGCCGTCCTACTCATCAAGTGTCTACTCTGAGCAGACTATCCAAGCACCAAACGATCACGAAAAGTCGCCTCCTCGTGCTCCTGCAGCAGCTCAACGCGAAGCCGCCACCTCAGCCAACGAACCCGCGGGTCAGCCTCACTCGAGATTCAGCGTCACGACCTCCGACACCTCTGCCCCAGATACACCTTGCGAACCTGTAGGCACAGATCGGCCCCCGGTTCCATCGCTACCGACTCCCCCTCATCACAACGGCGGGGTCATGAACCGCAAGCGTCCGCCTGTCCTCAAGTCCACGAGCCCTTCGATCAACCCCGAGGAGCCTTTTGTCATCTCCATGTCGTCCCCTTACATGTCGGGCGCCTTCACTGAAGATACCTCGCCGCCCGCTGCCCGAACACAACTGCCGAGCCAGAAGCAGCCGTTGTTGCCGCGGACCAGCTCTGCCAGCTTGTTCAGCAACTCGAGCCGCCCCGACTCGGTATGGTCCACCAGCAAAGCCTTGCCGCCGCCTCCGACCGAACTCTCCATGGTCAACGACCGTGTTGGCTACCTCAACGCCCGGCTGGAGTCGTTGGGCAACCGTCGCATCAACATCAACCAAGCCATCAAGCAGATGACGGAGCTGATGCCGACCGACAGCATCCTAGCCAGCGAGGCCGTTCTTCGCAAACGCGAAGCCGAGAAGCGCAAGGTGGAGTCACTCAAGACTGAGCTGTCCGAGGTCCAGCGCGAGGAGTACGAAATCGGGCTCAAGTTGCACCGAGCGTACAAGAGGATGGACCGTAACGCAGAGTATGAGCCAACATCGCTCTGGGTGAGGAGAGTTACGGGCTAATCTGGCCCTGTTGCGATGAGGGCCTGTATGGGGCTTCCAGGCCGTGTTCGTACTGGCTGTGCAGACGGGCAGGCTTTGGTATGGTTTGGGTTGCGGGCAGTGGCTCAAGCGTTTCAGAGGAGTTTATGCTGTTAAAGTCGGGTATTCGTTGCGAAGCACGGAGTTTGTGGGCCCTTTTCTTCCACTTTGTGTATTTTACATGGGTTTTGGGGGAGGCTGGAACGAGCAAGCAGAGGGGTTGGGTCTGGCCTCTTGTCAGGGGTTTGCTTCCATTCCTGTTTTTGATACCTATTTCTTCCATGAAAGAACTGTAAGTAGAACAGCATTCTAGAAATTTTTTGATCCCTTCAGGATAGGTGGTTTGGCCACTGCTTGGCGACCCAATGTTTTGAAACCGTGACGTGATGGGATGAGAACGTACTTGATGCTAACGCGATCCGCTTCTGTCTTGCGAGTGTCCTCACTGTGCGTATTAAAATCCATGGGGATACATCGTACGAAGGAACTCCCAAAGACTTGGATATGCTTGATTAGAGTGCGACTATGACACATGAACAACTCTCTACCACCGTGAGGGCACCATTACCACCGCATACCGCCTTGATTGATACTGTAGATAGAGTTACGTTGGCTTATCTTATCTTTGGCGGTCGGGTATTGGTTCGGGTGAGTTCGGGCGAGTAGGGTCAGTATCCCCTCTCGGATCCTGTAATTAACCACTGCAACTCAACGTCAACTTGTTTCAATGATCACCATCGCCGGACAACGGAATAAGATTCTTTCATCATCTGGAAGAAGTCTTATCTTGAGAGTCACAGCACGTCCGGCTCTGTTACCACCACCACTAGTGTGGACGCGTCCGCGCCTCAAAGCTACTGCTTCAAATTGCATCCCCTGCAGTTCCTTGTGAAGCCAGGAATCAAGAGTAGTCAGTTTGGGGGGGGAGGGGACATGTCGTCGGATACGCCGTCCCGCTTCCGCACGACCCAGCGCGCGCCGCGCAGCTGCAAAGCTTGTGCTTCCCGGAAGGTCAAGTGCGACAAGCAGGTGCCATGTTCGACCTGCATCCGTCGCGGCGAACCAAATGCCTGCTCTCGGGAGATGGTCATTGTGCGGGGTGAAGTCACTAGGTGGTTTTCCGACACCCGAGATGTTCTTTGGCGAGGATGAGTGTTCATTCGCACTAACGACCCTGCCACTACAGGGGCAAAGATCCGGTCAAGATGCCTACTTACGATGAGCTGGCCCAAGAGAACCAGCGTCTGAGAGCATCGATAACGGCCCCGACTCATAACGTCTCAAAGAGAAAACCGGTAGCCACTAAACCGGCCAGGTCTCTTCCAATGCTAGAATGCCATGACCCTCTTGAGGAGATTGTTTTCAGTCCGGTGCCCTCGTCCAACCTTAGAAAGCGTCGGCGATGCTGGGACCATCTATCTGTACCGTGCCGTGAGACTAGTGAGTATCTCGTTGGGTATGATAAGAAATGGAACTCTTGGGTGCACTATGCGCTCGAGTACCCGGCCTTTGATGACGAGCACGCGCAGTTCCTGGCTTCGCTGGAAGCTGGAGGAGCGTTGAGAGATTGCGACCCGGCCTGGCTTTCGGTGTATTTCGGTGTGATTACGGTTCGTCAGCGCCAAGAGTTTGGCCTACGTCTGGGAACGATTGCCACTTACACCTCTACGTTGGATAGGCTGCTCTGTTGATGATGGACGACCAGGAGGCCCGGAAGATAATCCCCGAAGGTAATGCAGTCGTTCCAACCATCGATGTTTTGCGGTGTTGACAGTGGCAGGGGACCATCAAGAACTCCTCCGCGAATGGTACGAGGCAGCGGTGTTCTGTCTTGAGCAAGCAGACTTTATGAGGAAGAATGACATCCGCAGCGTTCAGGCTATAGCCATCCTGGGCATGTGCTTTTACAACTTCGGCGACTCCGGACTCGCTCGCCACCTTTGGAGCTGTGCGATACGAACTGCGCAGGACCTTGGACTCGACGGCTCTGGCACCAAAAGAGCCGCTGCAGAGCTGAGCCAAGAAGCCCAGTGCCGTTTGTGGTGGACCTTGGTGATATGTGAATGGTGTGTTTGCCTGAACCTGGAACACCGTGGCGGCTGATGCTAATACCGCATCACAGGCTCGCGGTTCCTTACCACGTACCGCAGGTCGATTGGGGAGATTTTGACGTCCCCCTGCCCTCAGTCGCACCGGACTTCGCCTCAGCAGACAGCGTCCAGCCTGTTCTGTATCACATTTTCATGGCGCGCACCGCAACCGTGTACCATAGGTTTCGCTCGGCCTTGCGGGACGGGACGCGGCCAGTGGACGAGGTTGTTCGTTCAGCCGACGAGGCATTGGCCGAGGTCATCAACACTCTGCCAGATCACCTGCAGCCTGATAGCGGGAGGAACAAGGGAATGCAGGAGCTTGAAGATGTCCACCCTTGGGTCAAGTGGCAGCGCTTCGACATCAGTCTTGTTCTCTTACACCACCGGATACGCATCAATCGGGCT
This sequence comes from Colletotrichum incanum, assembly GCA_001625285.1. Lineage (NCBI taxonomy): Eukaryota > Fungi > Ascomycota > Sordariomycetes > Glomerellales > Glomerellaceae > Colletotrichum > Colletotrichum incanum. The sequence goes on from LFIW01001807.1 coordinate 19,681, forward strand.
CTCCAGAATGAGTGGCTGGAGGCCCCGGGGCAGTACGACTGGGCAAGAGGGGTTTGTATCCGCTCGGCAATGGACATCATTTGGATCACGCATAACTGGGATCAACCGGCCGCGATGCGAAGACAGTGGTAAGTGGGGAGACCTGGGCATAGCTTGTGTGTTGCTGATGAAAATGGGGCAGGGCGTTATCACTTCACGTCTTTGTCGCTGCAATCTTCCTACTCCGGGAGTCCCACAGGTCCGATGCCGAAGTGGACTTTGGCGATGAAGTGCAAATGGCTATTGAATATCTGGAAGAGGTCCAGTCACGCAACGCAGTCGCCGAACGGGCCGTGGGGATTCTGCGGAAGGCGGTTGACAACATCGAGGCAATTGATTCTTGAAGCATCCGCTTAGAGTATCGATTGGTCAAGGTCCATCTAGCTTACAAGTCAAAGCCAAACGCCTTTTTCGCCTCGGCAGTCAAGCGGTCGAGCCCGACATACCCTGTCAGCTTGGTTTCGTCCAAGTCGTTTCCCTCTTGATAATCTGGAGGCGGCCGTCCACCACGAGTCGCTTCAAGTTGCTTCTTAACGTATGCCTTGTTGGCCGGCGTCGTCGGGCAAGCGCCAATGTATACGACGGATGCGTTCTCTACGCCTTGGTGCACCGGGTCCACGGCGTGACAAACCTGTATAATCACGGTCAGATTCCGGCAAGTTTCTAGTTACTTCAATGTGGGGTTCCCACATCAGCGTGCCACCAAACCGTGTCGCCGGGTTCCATCTTCGGGATATGGACGAGGCATTCTTCCAGCCTCAGATGCGGATGCGAGGAGCGGCTGAGACGCTGGCTTTCTGCCTTGAACGTCCCCGGGAACCAGCTCGACGAGTCGTCCAGGCTCCATTTTGTGGCGTCCATGGCATCCGCGGGATCATCGGGAGGCCTGAAGAACGGCCGCAGCATGACGTACGACACGACCGTTGCAACGTTGGGGTACGCGAGGAGAGTCCCTTCGTTCGGAGCCGTTCGCGTCAGCGCCGTCCAACCCTGGAATGAGCGGAAGATGGAGGAGTGCGCGATGCTGGGGTACAGCTCCTGTTCGGCATCCTTTCGCAGCCCGAGGTTGTAGCAGTCGTGCAACTCAGGCTTGCCGGAGAAGACGTTGGCGTAAAACTCTCGATAAGATTTGTCCGCCCAGCGGCATAGGCTGCCGGCGTCGATGTGGGGGCCAAGACCAAGGAACTCCTGCTTCGGTGGCCTGTCCCGTACCCCGTCGTAGTAGACTAGAGGCTCAGGCGATGTGTCGCCGCTGGCATCATGCCAGAGCTCGTTGAGGATGCGTTGAAGCCGAAGGTGATTTGGGTGCGCCCTCAGGGCATTTTGCGTCGGGGAATCGTACAGCATGAGCATCGACGGAGACTCTGCTGGCCACCCTTGGATTTTCTCCTTGTTGTCGGCGACGTACTGCTTCAGGTCGGCATAGTGTTGTCTAGCTTCAGACTCGGCAATGAGTCCACGGACGATGAAGACCCCAACTCTTTTGACTTCTTGCATTTGAACCCCTGTGAGCCCTTCTTCAAGCAACTTGGATGCGTCGAGGACTGGGATGATATTGTGACCCTTGATGGCTATCTCATCGGTGACGGTCTGGAGTTGTTCACAAACAGACACCCAACTCTGCCTTAAACAATCGGCGCCATACTGAGCAATGATGGCCTTCTTGGTGCTCAAGAAGTCAGGGTCTTTGAACTCGGCGGCGTCTTGCTCGGAGAACTCCGCCCAGACTGGCCACTGCTGAACTGTCCCGGGCATGATGAAAGAAGATCCAAGCAGTCGGGGGGAAAGACGGATATGGCTTGGATGTGTGAAGGTCGCCTTCAGCTAGCGCGACACGCAACTAAATACCGTTGTAACGTATCCCAGCCGCAATCCCATCAAATCGCTTGAAGAGCACAAATTTCCCCTGCTTTGCCACTGCTCCCGGCATAGACCTGGCCAACGGGAGCTTCCCATCTCTCCCGAGCTCGCCCGGGTCCTTGATCCCAAAATAAGCTCTCAAACCCTCTCCGCATAGATAACTCAGGGTAGCTGCACTGGGTAGCATCAACACCAGCAAGTGGGGCTCCGATAGGCTCGACCGAACTCGCCCGAGACTTCGAAATGGCCAATCATCTTGCAGCAATCACAAATCAGAACTTCTAACAATTGTCGAGGTATAAGGAGCAGACGAGAAATCGTACGAAGTATCGCGTCGTTTGTAAATGTGTCGAACGGTCTTGTACAGGCCTTGTATTCGTGATTGTTCATTCTAGCATTCCACAACATGGGTTTTGAGCGTAGATACGTCTCCAAGTTGGTGCCCGCCAACTTGAGGGTGTTGTCTCCAGTGCTTCTGGCGGTGGCCATTGTCAACTCAGCAGTAAAGAGACCACCTTGCCGATAATATTGTATCTCAAGTTGCTGATTACCTCTATACAGACACTCGGCTATGATTCATCAGTGATGAACGGCCTCCTCATTCTTCCCTCCTACTCCGAATACTTCCACCTCACAACCGCAACGGAGGGTCTCAACAATGCTGCCTCATGGATCGGTGGCATCATTGGTGCTTTCTTGATGCAGCCTGTTCCGGACCACTTTGGTCGACGCCGAGCTATTCTCATCGCCTCGGTGGTAACAGTTGTTGGCATCATTCTCCAAGCTGCAGCACAGAACATTGCCATGTTCGTCGTTGCCCGAGTGGTCGTCGGTATCGGTTCTGCAATCAGCAACGGCGCCGCTCCGACTTTGCTGGGTGAGCTACTGCCTCCTAAGAAGCGCGGTCGCGTCCTCGGGCTTTTCTTCTCGTGTTTCTATGTGGGAAGCCTGGCTTCAGCCATAGTCAACTACGGGAGCCAGAACATCCAAAGCACTTGGTCCTGGCGCCTGCCTTCGTTGTTGCAGTTTGTGCCGAGTCTTTTGGCGGTGGCCCTCGTGCCGTTTGTCCCCGAGTCACCTCGGTGGCTGATTGCCAACAACCGAGACGACGAGGCCCTGGAGGTGCTTGTTATCCTACAGGGTGAAGATGTGGAGGACGTCCAGCAGGGCCGAGAAAATCTGCACGAGATCAGAGCCATCATGAGGAAGGAAGAAGAACAGTACCCCCGCAACCCTTGGAGAGAAATCGTGGCTACTCCCGCCAATAGGAAGCGACTGGCGATTCTCTGCACATTTGGTCCCATGATTAACATGTTTGGAAACTTCATCATCTCGTAGGACATATTTAAAAACCCCTGTATTTGCATTTGCCAATGACTTCCACAGCTTCTACCTCACCAAGATCCTTTCCCAGGCAGGCATTCGAGACACCGTCAAGCAAACCCAGATCCAAGTCATCCTCAACTGCTGGTCTTTCGCCGTAGCCGTCTTTGGTAGTTTTATGCTGGATGTACTTGGCCGGCGGAAGCAGACTTTTATTGGCGTCATAGGCATGATTGTCACGCTCTATGTCATTGGTGGCCTCATCAAAAGTAAGTTGCAGCGCATCTAAAGGCTGACTCGAATGCTAGACAGACGATTAACACATCTTGCAGCGTATGGCGAGAGCAGCAATCAGTCTGGCATCTACGGAACCATCGCCGTCATCTTCCTCTTCCAGGGGTTCTACGCGTTTTCTATCACGCCCATGACCAGTTTGTATCCCACAGAGGTCTCGCAGTACAAACTTCGTGCAACCGGAATCGCGATATTCCGTATGCTCGATTCGGGCTTTGGGTCAGTTGTTTACAGTTTTATCTTTTCAGAAAGCTAACCGAAAATAGTCTGCTCGCCTCGTTTTGTATGGCGTACGCCATGGCTGACCTCGGCTGGAAGTTCTACTTCATCAACGCCTCTTGGAACTTGGTCTTTCTCGTGATTGCGTACTTTACGTTTGTGGAAACCAAAGGCTTGAAGCTGGAAGAAATCGCTGCAAAGTTTGAAGGGCCCGCTATTTTGGATGCCGTTAATGAGGACTCTGCTTCGCAGGAATCCAGCATCGACGCAAAGGGTGTGCGCAACGTTGAAGCAAAGCCTGTACCAGAACAGGCATAATAGGGTGGCGTGTCCAATTAGGATGTTATGTTGCTTTACCTTGATAGAAGCTCTGTTGTTGTCAGCTCTGCCAGCGTTGTTGTTTGTGATGCATCGCTTATCTATAGTCGCGTTCGAAATCTCCAGTTTAAGTTTATCTGGTCCAAACACCGGCTTCACATCGTGATAATCGCGTGCTGAGCCCTGAAAATCCTACTAAACGGCTATGCTCTGAGCATTATGCCTTTCAGTTACGTTCAACAAACTGCTCGGCCATATTCGCCGAGATTCTTCCATAAACACACCAATTGCTAACCTCCTCTACAGTTACCGATCTTTGCTTCCTTACTATCTGCACGACTTTTCCTCCACGACCGATATCCAAACTTGAACTGCCACAGCCACACGCTGAATCCCACTAGCGCCAACCCCACAAAGATGGCCACAACCACGACGATAACCATAACCGCAAACCATGCGCTCACCTCTGTGAAGACTCGCCATCTTCCCTCATTGTCGGACTTAGCAGCCAGCACCACCTGCATCGCCGAGAGAATCAGAGACAGTGCTGCGAATACAAACAAGAGCGGGGCTGCAAATTCATTCATGAAATGCCTTATTTGCCAAAACTGTTCTTCATAAAAGAGTCTGTTCAGGAATCCCTTCTGCCTCCCGGCTGAAGGCTGGAAAATGCGTATAGCCCAATGCAGTCGTGATAGGCGGAGCTGGCCAAAGTGCCACCTAGGGGTACCTCAGCATCACTGACTTTAGAAAAAGACCGAATAAACGCCGAAAAATTGGAGTACATCACGTCTCCTGTCGGAATCTTCTGTTGTTGTAGTCCCGAATGTGATGAAGGTGGTGATGGTGCTAAGGACGATGGGATGAGATGCGCCTCCTTGGCCAGCTCAAAGTCCGAGGGGTGGCGAATGAGGCATTCGTACGAATGCATGAACCCAAGTGCCTTGCCGCGGTGTTTGCTCCCAATAGCGAGATTCTGCTTCCAAAACGAGTAGCTGAGCAAGTAGTGTGGTAACGGTTTGATGTAGACGGCATTGTAGTTCCAGACCAGGTGTAGGTTAGGGTCCTCAGTGGGGACGATCTTGCGGCCCTTCTGGAGGTGTTTATGAATGGGGTCGATATGGTTGCTTGACTTGCGGGCGAAGAAGTCAAGGTTTGGATACAGCTCTTCAAGCACAGCGCACGACAGCTCGTCGCTGAGGAAGGCGGCTTTGCTGTCGGGGATGACCTGGTCGATGAGCTCGACGTCTGCAGCAAATGGAACATCGTCCATTCTAAGGGACAAAGTCGCAATGAGATGCTTTGTAAGTTACTAGCTTTAGTCTTCTCTACAACAGCACAAGTGATACAGTGCATAAGAAGGGTGACAAAGATATTAAACGTAAATACCGCAGCTCCCAGTAATCCATCCATACCCCATTGGGCATCAGGTTCGCCAAGAAGAGGGGGCTTACGGTGGCACGACATTCAGCCCCAGGCAACAAACATGCCAACCTCCAACAAGCCAACGACGCGATAACCAAGATACAACAATACATCGCACACGGTGGCCTACAAACCATTCTTATGTATGCACATTTTGCATGCTGTCTTTTGGCCAGTCTAAATAAGCACCGATTATCCCTAACTACTAAGCGGATCGACGTGTTGACTTAGCAGTCATGGACCACTCCGCAGCGCTCTACATGTTCATCGTCCTGCTTTCGATCGCCTTCTTCTACGACCAACTGACGAAAAGAATCCCGACCCGGCTGGACTACAATCAAGCCCCGAAGTCAACTTTTGGGATCGTGCAAGTGGGCGCAGGCGATTTCCCAACGCGAGCTAATGGGGTCGAGTAAGCGCAATCAAGACTTGTCACACCAGCAGTTACTAACCCAGGCAGCATTGTTTTCATTCATGGCCTGGGATCCAACCCCGACACAACGTGGCGAGCAAAGGTGTATCCTCACGAAGAAACGGTGCCGGGTAACGAACGGTTTGTTAATTGGGTCAGCGATTTTCTCCCTCATGATCTTCAGACCACCCAGCGAAACATTCGCATCTTCTTCTACAACTACGATACGTACTGGCAGATAGATGCTGTGGAGTCACGGCTTCAGAACCTTGGAAATGAATTCCTTGAGGAGCTTCACAGTACGGTGTACAAGTCTGAGGTGGTGAGTAAATGTCAGCAACAGCCTCAGTCCTGGTACAGTTCTAAAAGCTCCGGTTTTAGGAACGAAGTAGACGTCTGGTTTTCGTAGCACATAGCCAAGGAGGTCTTGTGGTCAAGCAGGTATGTCGGCAGGCATTTGCGCAAATCGATAAATCTAACTCAGGCAGGCACTTGTTCAAGCCCAGCTACACCCAAGGTTTGATTTTATAGTGAAATCGACAAAGGCAATCCTCTTCCTGGGCTCACCACATCGTGGGACTAGCTTTGGCAAGTGGAGTTGGATGTTTGCTCAAGCTCTGCGGCCGCTTGGTTCAAACCCGTCTATCCTAGCGGACTTAGGCTATGACGCGCTTCCATTGCACGACTTGCACAAAAACTTTTTCAAGACTACTCGAAAGGATTTGCAAATCTTCAACTTTTTTGAAAAGCGGCCAAAGACAATACTTCGAATGTGGTTCATTCGATGGCAGCAATTCGTAAGTAGATCGTCAAGCACAACGGAGCGCGCTGACAGCTAAACCAGTGTGTTCGTGAGCAGTCCGCCACGTATGAGGGGGAAGACGTGCGGAACATCGGTCTGCCCGTAGACCATTACGGGCTGAATAAGTTTGGATCAAGAAGCGCCAGTTATGAGACTATCAGATCAAAGCTTTTCGAAGTAACCAAGCATTTAGCCCAGCTGGCAAAGCACCACTACTTTGTTCCACTCGAAAAGGTAGACACGTATACCGAGCGGGTCAAGCTTTCAAGGGACCATGACGAAAAACTGCGAATACGACACGAGAAAGCAGGCGTCCCCCATGCAGTTGTTCTTCACGGCTTGGGTGGGACTGGTAAATCCCAGATGGCGCTGGACTACGCTCAGAGGCAAAGGGATCGCTATAACCCCATCCTATGGCTGGATGCGACGGACATGGAGTCAATGCGCTCTAGTTTTAAGAAATGCGCTGCAGAACTTCAAGTCCGGGACGACCGTGCCGAAAATCAAGGATCGATTTTCGAAGACCCAATTGTCCAGGCAGTCAACCGATGGCTTTACAACAGAACGGAGGCGGACGACGAATGGCTGGTTATAGTCGATAATGCCGATGATATCAGCTGGGGCGTTAAGAAGATCATACCGAAAGGTAAACGAGGATGCATCATCATAACCAGCCAAGATAGCCGAATTATACAGCTACTCCATGGGGACTGCGAACAAATTCATGTGGACGTCATGTCACCGGTGGAAGGAGTGACGCTTCTCCTCAAACACCTGTGTCTAGATGCTGATTCAGCTCCCAAAGGAGTTCAACGCTCCTGCAATGAGGTAGCGCAAAGGCTCGGATGCCTAGCGCTTGCCATTGATCTTGCTGGCGCCTACATCGGCAGCGACGCTACGCCTCAGGATGCCCTGTCACAATATCTTACTGATTACGACAGGCATTACAACGAGCTTCTGAAGATGAATGATTTCCGCGGGCTGCGACCGACAGAAAAGACCGTGTGGACAGTTTGGAACGCCACACTGTAGAGGATCAAGAACGAAAACACGGCTGGGCGGCCTGACTTGCTACTAATTTTCCTTGCATATTTCCATGGCAATGTTGTGCAGGAGGAGATGTTTCGTCTTGCAAGTCTAGGCATGGCGGAGGTCAAAGCTCAGTTAGGCGAGGCAGACAAGGGATTATCAAACGAGCTTGAACAATTTGTTTCGCTCAGAGGCGATAAGTGGGACAGTTTCCATTTTCGAAAGGGCAGCGATGTCTTAGTGCGGTATAATCTACTGCAGCAGGTGGAGGGGAATGAGGAGGTGGAGTGGGCTGGCGTGACGATGCATAGCCTGGTTCGATGGAGGGCAAAGCAGAACAACCCAGGTCAACCATGGCATTTGTGGTATAAAGTGTTCGTTCTAGCGGCGTGCTGCCAGCTCATCTGTGAAGATGGAACTGAGTTTCGTCAACACTTGGTCGTGCATCTACAAGATGTGGAGGTATCCTTTGCTGGAAGCAAAGACGCAGAGAGATTTGAAAGTTTTGTGGGGGAAACGCTGGGTAGGATATACGATGACGAGGGCAGATGGGAGGACGCCGAAGAGCTGTTTGTGCGGGTGATGGAGACAAGAAAGAGCGTGCTTGGAGAGGAGCATCCTGATACTCTGACAAGTATGGCTAACCTAGCGTCGACATATGCGGACCAAGGCCGATGGAAGGAGGCTGAGGAGTTGGAGGTTCAGGTGATGGAGACGAGTAAGCGCGTGCTTGGAGAGGAACATCCCTCAACGCTCCTCAGCATGCACAACTTGGCTTTCACCCAAGAGTCCCAAGGTAGATGGGAGGATGCAATACAGTTAATGCAGGATTGCGTACACCAGAGGCAAAAGATTCTTGGCTTTGACCATCCTGACACAGAGTCTTCTTCATCAGCTCTTACTCAATGGCGAGCACTGTGGCAACAAGACACACAGACAGCAAACTAGACTAGTATAAATCATATATACCTACCGACTGTAAGCAACCAATCTGTAGGAGACTACTGGACAATCTCTGGGCTAAATGGCGTTGTAAGAATTGAGATGAGAGGCAGGACTTGGTGGTGATCATCCTTTTAAGAGGAAGCAAGTCGCAAATTTATATTGTTCTGCAATTATGCAATTATGCTATCGTAGCTGTCTACAGTTGCACTGTATCGTCAAGCTCCATTCTTCGATTCTAAATAACCCAAGCGACCCTAGAAAGATGATGTACAGCGCTAATTCCAGCTTACGCTATGTGATAGATATCCTAGCCTGGCTAACAAGCACCAAAGCGGTGCTTTTACGTACTTTATCGGTAGACGGATCCACAATTGCCCTAGTTGTAGTAATTCATGAAGTAAAGCCCCGGAAATCGATTTCAAATTGGAGTGCAATTTGAATATTTACACATGAATCAAAATGGTGGACTTGTGGCCCACAGTCCCAGACTTTATACCTTACTTTATATATCTTGCCGATGATTTGATCGAAGGTGTATGCTATGGACATTTCTTTCCTTCCATCAGCCTGGAAGTCAAAGCATCGAGGTGAAATCAGGCCACAAAGTTGATCAAATATTTTTATATTTTGACTAAACAGTTTGCTGCCCAGGTTAGCTGTAAATTGTTGTCCATTCAACGTGAAGAAACTCATGTGACTATAGATATCTAAAGTACAGCCATTGTCCCCATGTTCAGATGCTGCCTACTTCCTCTCCCTCAGGTGCACCTTCATCTTCATATCATGTCTCGGTCTGGCCTCCATACCAACCATCTGGAAAGCCAGGTCGCCAACCTTGTGGTCCAGATCCATGTAGTCGACCCTCTGCGTAGTACCATTGACAATCGTCTCAAAGTCGAACCACCGCGCCGTCAAAAGCAGCATGATGCGCAGCTCGTCCATGGCCAAGTCCTGCGCGATACACGCTCTGGGGCCACGCTCGAACGGCCGCCACGCGAATCGGTGCATCTCCTTGGCCTCCTCGCCGAGGAACCTGTCCGGCCGGAAGCTCTTGGAGTCCTCGCCCCAGACCTTCGGGTCCATGTGCGTCGAGTGCGCGCAGGGGATGACCATGAGGTTCTTGACGGGCCAGCGGCGGCCGTTCCAGTCGAGGTGGGTAACGCCCTCGGGCGCCTGGCGGATGGTAAAGCCGATGGGGAAGAAGCGCAGCGTCTCCTTGATGACGGCGTTGGTGAAGTCCAGGTCGTTGGTCTTGGTCGGGTTCGCGACGAGCATCTCAACCGTGGCGTCGAGGTCCGGGGAGAAGTGCTCGTCGTGCTCCGCGCGGAGGCGGGCGACGACGTCCGGGTACAAGGAGAGGAACATGGTGACCCAGGTGAAAGTGTCCGTGGTGGTGCCATGCCCACCGAGGAGGAGAGCCTTGAGGCTGTTGGGTGTCAGTGACAGGTTCGGGTTCACAATGGCTAGCTGCTGGAATCACTCACTTCGTAACAGCGGTGTCGATGAACTCATCGTCGAGTGTCGCGCCTTGTCCGCTCTGGATTCTGTCGAGGACGATACGGTCCAGAACACTCTTGACCTGTCTTCTGGAAGGCAGCTCCTTCTCATCCTGAAGGATACGCAGCCTCTCCTTCATTTCACCAGCGAGAGTGTTCCTCACACGATCCTTGAGCGCCTGCAAGCTTTGCTGAGCCTTGCGCTTCTTCCACGGGTTCCGGGTGCCGATGAACGTCGTGGCAGGGTTGATCGAGGCACGCAAGTCCTCCAGCAGCGGCGACCCGGACCTCTGCGCCTCGAGCGAGACGCCAAAGACGATCTTGCCAATCACGTCAAAGATGGTCTTGGCCGACTCCTCCTCCATGTTGAAGGCCTCGTCCTTGTCCGCAAACACGCGCAGCCGCTCGTGGAAGATGAGGACCTGCTCGGCAATCATGCCGGCCATGGGTTTCACGTAGGTCGGCGTGAAGCCGGAGCCGACCATGCGGTGGTTGTACTTCCAACGCTCGCCATTGGAGGCGGCGATGCTGTCCTTGCCCGTGAAGGGGCGGAGGAACTGCTCGATGGTCGGGTGCTTCGGGTACGGGTTCGTCGTGAGGACGAGCTGGGCGGCGTCCGGGTCGGTGATGACGACCTGCGACTCGACGAACGGCCACATGTCCACGTAGAAGATGCCGCCGAGGTTGTACTTCTGCGCCATAATGGTGTAGATGTGCTGCGGGTGGGTGAAGAGCGGCAGGGTCGCCGCCAGTTCCTCCCAGATGGTGGTGTGCGCCCAGATCCATGAATGCTTCGGCGGTTGAGGCTATTCGCAGAGCACGGCGAGTCAGATCTCAACGTTATTGGGCTTAGACGAGTGATCATGGGCAGCTTACCAGGCCTCTGAATCTAGTGCGCATGTAGATTGCCTTGAAGAGCCAGTAGACGGCCGTGGCGATGGCCACGGTGGCCGCGATGAGCCAATTTGACACGCCAAACATCGTGCACAGCTCGCGCTCGGGTTCCTCAAGCGCTTCAAGAAGACGACAAAGGAAAAAAAAGGAGGCAAGTGGGAAACAGATTGTCTCTGTCCACGCCAGCAAAATACAGAGAGAGGGGAAAAAAAACCCTACATGGTGTAGAGATGGCGGGGTCTTAGGGTCTGATCGATCTACGACCTATCACCCCGAACCTCAACGTAATGTCGCATTCGGCGCAAAGACGCGGAGGAAAGAAATACCTCTCTCTTTGTTTTTTCTCTTGCTAACTAGGTAGGTTTGTAACTTTTCAGTAACAGCAGGCCCCTGCGATATGATCATCCTTCTATCGGCGCGCTTCTTACTAGGGAGGGGGTGTAAGACGGGCTGCGGTCCTTGCTCGAATGGTGGGGTCCAAGGGATCAGATTAGATGATCTGATAAGATGATTGCAGACATGAACGGTCCCGGATTGGATGAAGCTAGCATGGGTGGGACGGCTCAGGCGTTGGAGAATGAGTAACACCATGCAGAAAGTACCCAAGAAGCTCGTAATGAAAGGGGTGGTTAGAAGCGCCTACTACCCCTCCCTGCGTCGGTCTAGCCCACGTAAGTTCTCGTCTGCTTGCGTGCAAGCCCGATCAGTCGACCAGTGAGCATCTGAAGGATTCCATTCGTGCTTCCTTCTTCGACGGTCCGGTCCGCCCATCGGCACTCACGACTGGACGTCTCTTCTCTCCCCCACGGCATTCTGGGATGATGAGGTCGGAGTGGCAGAGTTTTCCAACTGTCATGGTTCTCCTGTGAACTTGCCAGGGCTCTTCTGTGCGGTGCCTATCACAGCTGACATGCGGAGAAGAGCTAGACGGGATGTGGGTGGAAGTCCGCCGGTCTGTCTCCGAAGGAACGTGTGAGTTCACAAGGATCGCCAGGACCTACATAGTGAGAGCCGGGTAAACATAAAGCAGCGCCTCCCGAGTTGATCGGCCTGCTGCGAGGAAACACACCGAGTTAGTTTTGGTCTCCTTCATCGGTGGAACATGCCTTCATCGGTGGGAACACCACGACGACCCAAACCAAGCATTGAACTTGGACAAATATACTGCGATATGGACGCTCCGACGCCTTGAAAAAGTAGTATCAACGGCTACTGGGCGGTGGACTGCGATGGTTGTAGTCAGCTGTGCGTCGATCCCATCCCAAAAACATATAGGCAGGTTCCACCCTTTTGCGGTGACGCGCGTGGTCCTGGGCGTTCTTGGCTTTCTTGTGCAGATAACCCATCTTCAGCGGGTATTCATTACTATTTGGAAACAGGAAAAGCAGGGAGGCCCGATTTTCGCCCGACGACTCTCGGGGGGTGAAACAGGGCCGAATAGCGGCGCGCGTGCTTTTATAGATCCGAAGGCGGCAGAACGGACGTGGCTAAGCATTCTGTGGATGAACGGCGTGCCTGTGCGAATTTAACCCCCTGTTCAGTCAGCGGAAGACAAGCTTTCATTTTGTTTTATTTTATTCTAACGTCGGTTGGTGATGTTGACTGCACCGACGGTCGTTAGTTGATGTGTCCTTGAAGTCGAACATTGCGTTTCGCTTCGACAGGCGCATGCATGCATAACTTCTTGTAGAAAATCGTATTATGGCGCCTATACCACCTTTGCTGTTTTTCTTCCTGCTGCGAATCATGGAGGGATGCGAGTTCTTCGCACTAAGCAAAAGCAAAAGCAAAATAAATCGAGAGGCAAGAGGCCAATGGGCTCGGCGAGGAAGGATACTCGTGGGACTGGCAAAAGTTTCCGAAACCGAGAATCGAACTCGGGGCTATGCCTAACCACTCGTCGTGATGAGAGGGCATCATGTTGGCCACTACACCATATCGGATGTTGTTGAAGAATTGGGAGAATTTGCTATCTATCAAGGTATTGAGTGGCGCAAGTGGAGTGTTGATGTCGGGTTGTCCCTTGGTTCACTCCACTAGGTCTTCCTCCCGTAGAAGGACTGCGATTACGAGAACGATGATGGGGCCGCTGAGGGGAACAAATCTCAGCGGCACCGCAAACAACAACGTGGGTTTATATGCCCGCAAGGTAAGCAGAGAAGATAGAGTTGCTGTGCTATTTCACTGATGTCACATTTCAATATTATAAACTTTCCACGCGGAAACTTTCAGAAACGCTTCGGGATCCGAGGGCACCGGAAACCGGATACACCCAGTCATGAGCGTCGACTACCGTGCGTGCTCAGTTGGCGCCTCATTTCGGTGTGGTGACATGGCGATAGATGCGCCAGGATCGCATGCAAGTCGTATGGAGGTATCTAACATGATGTAATTATCAGACGCCGATGCAATCCATTTCTGCACAGGATCCTTTTGTCGCATTCGGCCACAAGCTACAAAACGACGAGACGCCGCGCACCGAACGGCAGAGCGACTTGCCATGCCTTGTCCGTGTCTCCTGCTACCACGCTCGACGGTGCCATGCCGTGCAAAACGAGCGAATGCAGACAGAAAACCCCCCTTCAGAACCAACTCGCTCGCCGGCAAAAGAGTATCATGACAAGAACGAGATTCGAACTCGCGCGTGTTTCCACACCAGCAGGACAGACTCTCACCTGAAGCTGGCGCCTTAGACCGCTCGGCCATCTTGCCATTTGTGAATGGGGAGCGCGGGTTGGGGCCCGCTGCGGGAAGCTGCCGCGCCCGACGGCCCCATGACAACACGGCGGAGCTGGCTCCGACAGGGAGAGACGTCACAGAAGCGCAATAGGGGGTGATGCGCAACTCCAAGTGGTATTGCAACTCGAAAGGAAACCCGAAAACTAGCAGCAGTGTGGTATCATCCCAGTAAACCCCAGTGTCGCGATGTCAAGCCGTCCCCTGCGCGTTCGTCCGATGCGCATCGGTAAGCGCTGGCCCGGAAGCTTATTATCCATCCACCATCCCTGGCAACATGTTTTTGCCCAGATGACAGCCCCATGTAATCGTCCATTGTCGACTTCTTTAAGCCGTCTTCTTGCCAGCAGCAACCTGTCTACCCTGCGACGTGTAGCGGACGTACGCGTAGCCGGCGGCGGCGATGACACCGATGATGACAAAGTTGCCTGTTGGGTTGCGCGTTAGTAGGTAAACTCTTCTAGCTGTCCACAGAGACGTCGAGGTAGTCTTACTCAGGACAAACTTGCCCACTCCGCCGACGACGTCGATCGCGCCCGAGAAGACATCCGAGATGAGGTTGACGATGCCGGTGAAGAAGCCGATGATGGCATTGAAGAAGGTCTGGAGGACGTGGTAGAAGGCGTTGAAGATGGACGAGAGGAGCTCGTAGAAGCTGCTGAAGAGGTCCTGGAAGGCGTTGGTGATGGCCATTGTTGCGGTCGTCGTGGTGCTGTGTTGGATGTAAGTTGATTGTTTGGCAGCACAATGTGAGTGGTGATGGTCTGGAGGTCGAGTGACGTGATGCGGCAGGAAATGTGATGCTTTTCAGAGATCCGCCAGAGGTCGTGACCGAGACCAGATCTGGCCGGGTCGCTTCCTTTATGGTGCACGCGGGCCCATCAACGTCCAGGTGACGCGATGCGCCCGAGACCTGCCCAAACCCAAGCGAACCCAAGCGGCAGGAAAGGGGCGAGGAGCTGACGCCGGACGGTCTCGACCAAAAAAGTCGCCCGAGACGTCTTCATCGTGACGTCACCAGCCACACACGCACACACGCGACCACCCACACGGGGCGTGTTCCAGCCACGCAACGGGCCACAGAAGAAGCGAGAACAAGGCCCAACACCAAAAGAGGACATCGCGAGGCCGCGCTGATTGGATCGTCCACACGGGAAGGAAGACAAGCCTGTCCCGCCTTTTGTCAGTCTAATAAGGGGAGGATATGTTCCGCCTGGTTGTTTGTGGCACACACACACCCACACCCGTCATTCTCTCTCATTTCCCGCATTCCAGCCACGTTTCTCCTTGGCCTCCCCGTGGCCCCCAGTCTCGGAGACTCGCTCCCCTCCAACGAGAACGTGCGGAGGGACAGGCAAGCGAAACGGGGCTATGGGTGGGTGATTTTTGATGAGGCAGTGATGAGAGAATCATGAAATATGACAGCCGTTTGGGGAAACGCGCATGTGTTTAAACCTTGGCTACGCAGCTGTCAAATTCCAGGTAGTTATCGATGCAAGGGACTGCCTATTGAGTTACCTTGTTTATAGCTTGTACAGGGCGACTTCTTGGTTGTTATTGGAGAGCTTCATCACCCTTCGTCGATCTGCCTCATCAGAGCCACCGCTTTGTCCCCCATCCGCTCGTCTGCCTGAGCAGCCAAATAGGATCTGCATGCCCCCCGTCATACTTCTCCAAGCCTAATTGAAATTGCTGTCCTTTTCCAAACGTGTACGTTTAGACTGGGGGTGGGGAGTTGAGCAGGCTCGCCTAGCAGTTGCTTGCGATACATCGTTGCCAGCGAGGCTGAGCCTCAGAACGTCCATTTCAGAGATTAGAAAAGGCAACGTTGAAACTCGGTATTTTGCCCGATCTCGTTTTTCCAAAGTAACAATAGAGTGGGGGCTATAAGTGTGGTTTCATCCCACCGGCCTCGGCCGTCGTGCCCCGTCAGTCCCTACGGATCGTTACGTACCACGGGACTTCCCGCCCCGGGCTTCCAACTTGGTTGTGGCGGGATAGTCCACTTCTGGGGACGCGGCTTAAAAACGTCGGGTGCCGAGTGCCGAACGACTGCATGAGTGGTCCTAATATGCACGACATGATGAGCCACAATAGAAGTCGATCGCCATGGACGGGCTTCTTTGGCCTTGAAAGACCGGATCGTAGCAAATGGGTGTTTTTCTCTCTCGGAGAAAACCTCTGCTTCATCGTGGCTTTGTTCTGTTGCCTATGCGAACACCTACATAACCCTAGAGAAATTAGGTGACTACGTTTTCACCAGGTACATCCAAGTCTATGGCCAGGGGCGCCCCGTTTTCGACCGCATCTAGACGGACAAATTCCTCTGTACATAAACTAGCCATAGGAAGAAAGACCTCGAACAATCGTCTTCCCCTTCACTAAGATCATGTCCTATGTTCCTCGGCCCAGAACCAACTGCCACTCCACATTTTCCCACCAACCCCGCAAACAAATTGTATCCTGGAATAGGGAAGCGCTCTAAAACCACGACCGAGAGATTGCAGTCTCACGAGCCCGCGGTTTCTCCCACGTGATTTTCTATCCGTCCTTGACGTTCAGTCACGCATAGCCGATTGCGTATTCTTACAGAAGGGGGTCTATGTGAACCCAGTCGCGCTCTCGTTGGTCTTGGTTTTAGTCCTCGGGGTGTTGAGGTCGCCCCTCCTACATCAGTTTGAGTCGTGAGAAAGCATATTGTAAGAGACCTTTGAGCTCTTTTCCCTTTCTAAGCTGAGAGGGCCATTGCAAAACATAACCGAGATACGGCGATGTGAAAGAAAAGGAGCTTTGAGGCAGTTTTGCAGCGTCGGCTCGAGCTTTGGCGAGCCGTGTTGCTCGTCGTGCACAAGTTTCTCGGTTTTCGCAAACTTTCGGTACTCCAAGGCCACCACGGAATCTAGCAGCCGGACTTTGCCATCTATTGAAGTCATGAAACCCAAAGTTTGCCTTTCGTGGGGCATCAGTGCCCCCCCAGACTTCGGACCGGAGCGTCTTGTAGATGATGCACCGCAAGAGGATCTTGAACACGCTTCTGCCGGCTCGGAGGCAATGATGGTGCATCACGGCTACCCCTTAGGACATCTGGCCGCGATGGTATTGGTAGGCGTCGATGAACCCTTGGTGGGGGTCCTATCGCGTGCCATTCTCCTTCGATCAGGGATACGAGGTTGTGGGAGTGACACAGGTGCTCTCCTGGCTGACAATGGCGTTTCTCATTTTTTTGAGAGGCCGAGTTGGAGTTGTCGACTCGGAGTAAACGTCATTACATGGATTTGCAAGTGATGCAGAGGAACCAAATGAACGGTGATGGTAAAAAATAAGGAACTTTAATATTACCCAGTGAACCTTGGCATAGTTGTCTACGAGCTGCATGGTACGGCCGACCCTAAAGGAGTCTTTCCTGGCCAGGGCCCTGGCAACTTCGATGGGGTTGAATGGTGATCAGATAGATGTTGATGTGGAATCTCAATACACCAGGGTAGTACTGGTAGCAAATTCCGAAGCCCAACGGGAACCATTTCACCTCCTCGCCTACTCCGTTAAATTCGGCTCGTGGCTGCTCCTCGCCGAAATACCTTTTGAAGACATAGACGTCATGGTGGGAATGCATACGGAATGTGGCAAGTGACGGCCAGGGATACCGAGCTCAGTAGGTTTGGTGGGTTCAAATATCTAAGCTTATTACTTGCAGATGGAGGTGATGACCACGTCGGCCTATCTACACCACAGGTGATAGACTATATCTGAAGGGCGTATGGCTTAGACGACCAAAAATTGCATCCCAGTGGGGTCGGAAGACATCATCGCTGTGCCGTGTTTCCAACCAAAGAAGACTTTGATTATGGACGAGAGTGTCATCCCAACTGGTCAACTGCGTTGCAACAGCAACATCCCTTGCTCTCCTAATAAGCCAGTCATAATGACCCGAACCATTGGAGGCCGCCATACCTACGGTCAGAAGCCAAACGTCGAGAGAGCTACCTATGTGCGATTTTGATCTTGATTGGAGTTGCAGTTGCTTCAGGTGGTCCATGAATCTTTTCAAAATCGTGTTGAAAATGACTGCATGTGAGTAATATGTCGGTCCTTGAACGATGAACATGTAGAGTATAATCCCGTATCGTATGCATTCAGAGACTGATGCATGAGGGTCCATCCCATTCGGTGTCGACAGCAGTAGCCGATGTATAACAAAGCATGTAAGATCGTGTAGTCGGGTAGGTGCTAATGGCACTCGCTGCGCCCGCTGAAAGATGTTGCGCAGACGCATCAGCACGTTTCTGACGGCGTAATCGATCTCCACGCTGCTCAACTCCGATAAGGTTTCGTGAAAGGTTGTTGAGTCCAATTGCCATTCTGGAGGAGGAGGGACCCCATCGCCTATTCCGGTGTCGTCTTGTGTTTCGAATTGAGGTTGGCCCGTGACAATCATTGACACCCTTGGGGGTCCGTAAATACAACGCCTCCAACTCGGAGGAGGAGGAGGAGCTTCAACTTACCAGCTGACCATTCTCGCAGTGAGCGGACTGGTTTGCCTCACTGAATTGATGCCGCCTCTCATGTTGACCAACTTCTTCACTCCGTCGACGTGCATGTCGCTAACCTGAGTATTGCCCTTGCCAAACTGACACAGGTACGTCCTCGTTAGTGATCGATCACGGTTTGCAAAGAATGAAGAGCCTTGGGGTTAGTAGTAGTCTCGAATCTCACCTCAATAGCTGCTAACGTGATGACGGAGTTCATAGTTCCATCTTGTATTGCAAGTGACGTGTCTTCGACTTTACGTCGAAGTAGAGCCACCGAGTCGGCCATTAGTATCTCAGAGGACTGGAACCCCCTCTGGGCTAGCAACTCCTCATCGAGGCATGCCGTCTGTAAAGAGACGTGGAATAGTGCTGGGTCACCGAGAGCTAATGGCCACCACGAGACGAGAAAAGGGTTCGAAGTTGCGCTCAAGTCCAGAGGGTAGTATTCGAACGCAATCTTGTGGAGAACTGCATGGGTTAGTGAGCCAACTGTTCATCACCACAAAAACCTTACACCGAAGATTTGCGTACAGCTATGAATGAGGCGCTGGACCTGTTCTCGGGGAAGCCTGGTCTGTGGATAGGAGTCGAAGGGATCGAAAGACCCGAATCGGTAGTTGGTCAAAGCACCCGATCCATCAAGAGCTGCTGGCGACGTTGCCCCATCCCCCGGCGCAGGTCCGGAACCTGCCGGCGCAGCCGTCAGGGGTTCGTTAGCATACACGCACAGGACCTTCCGCTTGATACAGCGAGAGCAACGCGGTGTGCGAAGGTCGCAGCTGTGTTTGGACTTTGCACAGGCAGCACACGACCGACGAAGAGTTTGGCGCATGGTGCGGTTGACAGAGAGAGTGAGTCGACTTGTTCCCCGCAGGTGTGATCCGCTTAGATTTGAAGCAACAAAAGGAGGAAGATGAGAGTGATCCGATGGGAGGGGCTGGTCTGAGTGGGCGTCGAACGCCGGTACGGGATCTAAATCCGCGTACTCCGTGTTGCGTTTTCTGCGGTGCCCTGACCAAAACAGGACTAGTCGCCGCAGTCCATATCGCGAGAGATCTTGGGCCCCTTGTTAACTCCAGTTTTTCTTGGCTGACAAACGAGAGGGCATTGCCGAAAGAAGTTTAGTCTCCGCAGGTCATTAATATGCCAAGGCCTCACAGGGCTGGCTTCTGTCATGTTTGGAACGAGAACGAACCACTCTTCGCAAGTGGCGCAAGTAGGGTCAGTTGTAATGAGTCCCTTGGGCATGATGCCAATGAAGTGGGTGTTTGGAGAGCTATGTGCAAGCCATGGATCGGTCCCTATAAGAAAGGCGTAGACTGCCGTCTTCCCCTCTGTTGTCCGTATTGAGGCAAGGTACTGGTTCTGCCATTGAGACACGATCTTCGAGATGGCTTCAGCGATTATCGACACGCCCGTTGCACAGCCCGAGCTGCAGAAAACATGGTCCAACAGCACATCTCAGCCTTTGGGTAGCTTCTCAGTCATTTTTGCAGGCTGGTCTACCTGGCGGTACGTTGTGACATTTCTGCTTGGCGTCGTAGTCTACGATCAAGGTACCATTACTTCGAACCTGTAGATATTTCTTCCAGCTAACCTTCGCTTGAGCTATGTATCTCAAACGCAAAGGTTCCATCGCTGGTCCGAGATTCAAAATTCCACTCATGGGTCCTTTCATCCAAGCCCTGCATCCCAAGTTCGAGGAATATCTCGCACAATGGGCGAGTGGCCCCCTGAGCTGTGTATCCGTCTTCCATAAGTATGCAAAACCGTCACAAGAATGACCAGATTTGATCAGATATGGAAAGCAACTAACAGTTCTAGGTTCGTTGTACTTGCTTCCGACCGAGACATCGCCCACAAGGTCTTCAAATCGCCCGCTTACGCCGAGCCATGCATCGTACCCATCGCCAAGGACATTCTCGGCCACAAGGCTTGGGTTTTCCTCCAGGGCAAAGCCCATGCCGAATACCGCAGAGGCTTAATGCCCCTGTTCACCAACAAAGCCATGGCGACTTACCTTCCGGTCCACGAAAAGGTCTTAGGCGACTACTTCGAAAAGTTCGTTGCTGCGAGCAAGGAGAACCAGGGGAAGCCCATAGCTTTCATGGCGCTCTTCCGTGAGATCAACTGTGCCCTTTCGTGCCGCACTTTCTTCGGCAACTACATCTCTCAAGATGCTGTCAAGAAGATTGCTGACGACTTCTACCTCGTCACCGCCGCGCTCGAGCTCGTCAACATCCCGTTGTCAATGTACATCCCTTTCACCAAGGTCTGGCTGGGCAAGCGGGTGGCAGATGCTGTTCACGCCGAGTTCGCGAAATGCGCTGCTGCTTGCAAAGCTAACATGGCGAAGGGCGCGACGCCGACATGCATCGTCGACCACTGGGTGCTTCACATGATGGAGTCTGAGCGATACCGCGACAAGGTTGCTGCGGGGATGACAGATGCGGTGAAACCAACTAACATGATCCGCGAGTTCACGAATGAAGAGATATCGGAGACTCTCTTCACCTTCCTCTTTGCGTCTCAGGATGCATCCAGCAGTGCCACAACCTGGTTGTTCCAAATCCTCGCCCAACGACCTGACGTCATTGACCGCATGCGCGAGGAGAATCTGGCCGCAAGAGGCGGGGATAGGACCAAGCCCTTTGATCTGCCGATGTTAGAGTCGCTCACCTACACCAACGCTGTTGTCAAGGAGCTTCTACGCCTTAGACCGCCCGTAATCTTCGTTCCCTACCTTGCAACGAAGAAATTCCCAGTTACCCCCGACTACACGGTCCCCAAAGGGTCCATGATCATCCCATCATGTTACCCGGCTTTGCACGACCCGAACATCTACCCCAATCCCGAGTTTTTTGACCCTGACCGCTGGGTCACCGGAGATGCAGAGTCCAAGACCAAAAACTGGCTCGTCTTCGGCGCAGGACCACACGATTGCCTCGCAAGGAGGTATGTACCGCTTACAATGGCGGCGATGATCGGAAAGGCGACGTTGGAGATTGATTGGAAGCATCATGCCACGGAAAAATCGGAAGAGATCAGAGTTTTTGCGACACTTTTCCCTATGGTAAGCTCCCTTTTGCCAGATGCACACAGACTTCTGTTGGTCCAGCTTGAAGTGAATGAATGATGGCTTACTTCGGATCTAGGATGAGTGCCAGCTCAGTTTCACGCAGCGGTCTTGAATAGTTCCCTTAGAGTGTTTAGCGATGGGCTGAATGAGTTCTTCGGTAGAGATAGAATTTTTGGAAGACACACAATTGCAAAAAGTTTCGGACACAAATGCCATAACACCGTCCGTAAAGAGAAGACTCATGCCAAGACATAATTCAAGCTTGGCCACGAGTTTCTTTTTCCCTTCTCCCATTTTATTTTATTTTTGTTTCTTGCTGTAGAAATTTAACTACACAAACAGAACGTCCTACAGGCTCTTTGGGGACCTTTTGTTTCTCTCT
This sequence comes from Colletotrichum incanum, assembly GCA_001625285.1. NCBI lineage: Eukaryota > Fungi > Ascomycota > Sordariomycetes > Glomerellales > Glomerellaceae > Colletotrichum > Colletotrichum incanum. The sequence continues at coordinate 41,463 of LFIW01001807.1, forward strand.
GGTCGGACGCCAGATCTCCCTCACCTCGTCAATGTGTGTAGGTGGTGGAGACCCTGGGGAATGAGGGAGTGATCGCTCAGAGTTTCCAGAGCTGCTACCTATATCTCAATCTTCCGTAATTTCATTCAGATTCAGCTCTTCGGACATCATACTCAAGCCTCGATGACATCTCCTCAATCACCACGGATGCGGGGACGTTGTGCAAGAGCTGAGCGATCGCGCAGAAAATCCATGCGCCAGCCCGTCACCATGCTTGAGAACGGGGGCTCTCCAACGCAATTATCGAATTCCGGCGTGACATAAAATCTCTTTGGAGGACTGTTGGGACGTTCCATTCGGGGGTTTCAGTGCCTTTGGTTGAACGTCTGGCTCCATAGCGCCGTCTTCTGTGACTGGAAAGATGGGCATATCGACGAGGCTTCCGAAGAGGTCTCTAAAGACTCACATACGATTCCCTTAGAGATTCACAGAGCCTTGCATCAGGGCAAGGCCGACCAGGTTGAGCACAAGCACGATGGAGGTTTCCGTGGGTAACTCAAAGGTCTCTACAATTGGGTCCTTCACACGTCTAGCCTCAGGACGCATAGAGATAGCTTCTGGGCAACGAATACAGCGAGCTTTCTACTGAAACGAGCTCAAGTTCGAGAGTGATGATGCACGTGATGTGTGGTGGACAAATTGGTGCGTTATTGTGACCGAACAGTATAATGTGTCCGAAGTCTCTTTGCAATGAGTGTAAGAGCATAACTTGCGTGCACTCTGACTGCTTGTGTAAAACACACCCTCTTGCAACCGTGGTTTCGTTCAAGCCAGATGTCAGTTATCCACGAATATCTTAACGCATTCAGGGATCCGTTGCTGCGAATGGGTAAGACTTCTGCAGTGATGGCAAAGAGTTAGTTGAGAACACTCTGGTCAAGATCGTCTGACACACGTTCATCTTCAATTATCAATAGATGCAAATCAACCTAACCAGCTGCCGTTGTGGTCAAACCAGAAACTCTATCGAGAAAGAGACATAGGGTTTTGCCTCTAAGCACGCTACAAACACATTAAAAAATTCTCGTGGCTTCGTCGTTGGGATTGCAACCAATTCATTGCCTTCCAAGCTACCAGAGTTGGTGGGGCTGGCAGACCTGCTAGCCGTCTTGAGATCAACTGCGGGCACGTTCACACAACCAAGTAACGGGTCGGTTAGCTCAGTTGGTTAGAGCGTGGTACTAATATTTCATCTGAAATGTTGAGTAATGCCAAGGCCGGGAGTTCAAGCCTCCCACTGATCACATTGCTTTTGCTTAATAATTAGGATATTCTTATTCCTTGTCTTCTGCGGCTTCTTTTTACTGGGTTCCTTGGGTCTAAGAATCCCGATGTGATGGTGCGGGAAAAAGGATTTGCTCACATTGCTTGAGTTGAAAGGGTATGTGCTTGCACAGTTTGATTTAATTCATTAGACCGTTTCTATCGCGTCCACCGGAAGCGTGAGACACACTGGCCAATCCAACTTACATCACTGGCACGAATTCTCGACAAGGGACAGTCATCCTGGACTATGTTTGCTTTGTCGCTCTGTGAGATTTCTCGGCTCGTGCCGAATCAGACATTTACCGCTCCCCCTCACAGCCCAACTGCAGCATCCACTCACATCGGCCTAAATCACTGTTTTGGTAGCCGGGGCTGGCTGCCGTTCTCCGTGTCCCTAAATGTCACCCGCTCACTACGCGCAGCTATCTAACCCGACCACGCCGTCTTGGAAGCCAAGTCTCAGCCAGCTAATGCAGTGTAACTCCAACGGGAGGACAAAGGGCAGCAATTTAGGCTGAAATGGAATTGCGGCATTCGGGCGTTGCACAATCCTCCCGTGGCTGTGGTTTTCCGGTACTAGAGATGCTTCTTTCAAAACCCTAAAATCTAAAATATAGTACCCCAGAGCCGTGGCTACTGGTGGAAATTTGCGCGATCCTGGTTGCTGGGCCCAAGGTCGGAATGAGCGTAACACCACCCACCACTCGCGCGTACCATGCTCAACAATGGCTTTTTTGCGTTCGTTCTTGCAATTCCTCGCCCACGTTGGGCTTTCTGCAAAATCTTGATGATGGCGCAGGCGACTACCCACTTTGCCCCCTCACGCGCTAGCCCAGGCACAGAAATTCTCGGAACACCCTCCGGATGCTAAGGCCCTTGATTTCCAGACATGGCCACGGCGCAGCTGCTGCTACTCCGTCTGACTTCGCGCGGTGACAGCCTACAGGACATAGGAACTTGGCCTAGATTTGCCTAGACCAAGATGTATGTAGTGCAGACGCGTCTGGGCCGGGTAAAGGGATGCATGTCTTTGTAGGCGATCTAGGCTACTGGACACGAAGCTGTCACCAAGATGATCCAATGTCAGCTTGAAGTTTAGCAACGGGAACTACACCCACCGGACCGGCGACTCACCCCACGTGGCAAAGTTGGAAATTCTTGCACACAACGAGGCACCGACAGGCCTGACGGAATCGGGGTAGATGATGAATGTTGTTTGATGTGACCCTCCTCCACACCATCTTCATAAGGCGGGGGCCGGCGCTCGTCTATAAGTTAGATGCTCTTCCGCCTGAGTTTCGACGTCATTTTACTGGAAAGTGGTATTTATATACGTACTCGACAAGTGTAGCTTTGCTTTCTAGGTACCGGTAATCGCCTGAGTTGACTAGCCATGTACGTAAAAGCTGTCCTTGCAATCCTCCTGGGCTCTGGAGTCGCCTCGGCCCAGCTCAACTCTCTCGCTGTTCGAGCCGGTCTGAAGTATTTCGGTACCGCCGTCGATGAGCGACGGACGACCAGCGATGCCGCCTACATGGCCATTGTCAACAATACTAGCGAGTTCGGATCACTGGTTCCCGAAAACGGCCAGAAATGGGCGTACACCGAGCCTAGCCGTAACACCTTCTCCTATACCTCAGGAGATATCGTAAGTCCTGTCATACGAGCATCATGTTGACATGTCCTGATAGTCACGGATCATTGGGAAATTGACGTGACTCTATTCTGCAGATTCCGAACATTGCCAAGGCAAACGGTCAAGTCTTGCGATGCCACACATTGACATGGTATATGTCCTCGGAGGCTTACGTATTGAGCATGTCTGACAAAGACGCAGGCACTCCCAACTTCCGAACTGGGTCTCGAGTGGAACATGGACCGTCGAAACTTTGACTGCTGTTATTGAGACTCACATCTCCAACGTTATGAAGCATTACCTTGGCCAGTGCTACGCCTGGGATGTGGTTAACGAAGCCGCTGCTGATGATGGAAGCTGGCGTACGAGCGTTTTTTATACTGTGCTTGGCACTAGCTACCTTCCTATTTCCTTCAGAGCTGCCAAGGCTGCTGACCCTAACACCAAGCTGTGAGTTATGGCTCAGTGCGAGAAGCTTCACAACAAGATTCTAATACCATCTAGGTATTACAACGACTACAACCTGGAGTACAATGGTGCTAAGACCAACCGCGTCTACGAGGCCGTCACTATCGTCCAGAACGCCGGCGCCCCTATTGACGGCGTGGGCTTTCAGGGCCACTTGATCGTGGGCTCCACGCCCGGCCGCAGCGCCCTCGCAACCGCTCTTCGCCGCTTTACTGCCCTCGGCCTCGAGGTCGCATACACCGAGCTTGACATTCGCCACTCCAGCCTCCCGGCCTCCAGCGCCGCCCTCGCGACCCAGGGCAACGATTATGCCAATGTCGTTGGCTCGTGCCTGGACGTGGACGGCTGCGTAGGTGTCACCATCTGGGGCTTTACGGACAAGTATAGCTGGATCCCCGAGACCTTTAGTGGACAGGGCGACGCCCTTCTCTGGGACGCCAACTTTAACAAGAAGCCCGCGTACACATCCGTCTCCTCCTTGCTTGCTGCCGCCGCAACTGGTAGCGTTCCCACGACCACTGTTACCCCTACTGTCACGACCTCCCGCGCGACGACCCTCGTCACCACTACGACCTCTTCCCGTGCTACCACGACCACAGCTGCGTCCGGCGCGGAGCAGGTTCGCTGGGGCCAGTGCGGAGGCAGCACATGGACTGGGCCGACTCGATGCCAGTCTCCGTGGACCTGCACCAAGCAGAACGACTTCTACTCCCAGTGCCTCTAGACACAATTACAGCACCTACTCGTCTCTTATTCTTTCGTTGGGTCTGGGGAGGGGGTCTGTAGCCTGTACATGAAATGGTTGTGACGGGGTGACAAATGGAAATGCAAACTGTACATATTTTCTCTTCGTATTCATAGTTGCGTCATGTGGATCTTAGTAGATGACACCCAATTCATTGATAAGCTAAGCCCAACGATGTCCTCAGACATAAAATGGTATGTACCGCAAGCCGTCGCTCCGTGCCTGCATATGTAGTCGTCTGTCAAACACTCACTCTTCGGAGTTAATGTGTGAAAACTATACGTGTACGGCTTTGAAGAGCCTTGGTAAGACACAGTCCAGAACGGTCGACAACGTCTTTGTTTGGAGCACCCCAACCGGAGCGCTGGAGCCCATTATTCCCCGCAGTCTCTAGGTCCTCCGCTCGGACGGGTTCCCCCTGGATAACTCGCCATTCAAGTGCCTGCTGTGAACCTGAGCGGAGCGGACTTTTTATCAATTGAATTTGCTGAGATAAATTGTGCCTCGGCTTGTTCGGTTCTCGCAAAGCAAAAATCCCCGCCTAGAAAGATGAGCAAAGGCCTGGCCGAACTCCGACTGCGCTAAGTTTGGGATGAAGTCAAAGGATGCGAACAAGATTCACTTTAGAAACACAAGCCTGTGACAAGCCTCGTCGCTAACGTAGTGGTCCCAGCAAAGTCATACCAGATAAACGCCGATACCATCCATCCTTCATCGCCTATCGCCGATTATAGGCCGCATTTATAATATCCAACGTGGCGGCGTAAAATGCTGCACGAGCAAGGATTGGTTGAGGGGTTGAAAGGCTATCCAGCGATCAGATCGAACCGTCACGGCGCGAATGCAGCGGAGGATCAGCCATAATCACCTTAGCTACGGATACTTGCATTGCATAGCACAGCAGCCAGGAGGTTAGCGAAGAGACCAGAATGGAAGTGGCATGGGTTATGGCCTGTGCTTGTCAGCAGGTTGCATCGAATAACTGGAATTTCCGCGGTACCTTCGGTTCATATGTGCGACAGGCTATACTGCGTCGTACATAAGCGGCTCGTTCTCGGTCTCGTGCGCCAAATCCAGTGTCTAGATTTCCAGTAAATACCGAACCTTATCTGACTCGCGAATGTCCTCGGCTGGGGATACAGCCTACGTAAGCAACAATCAGCAAACCAGACTCGGAGGAGGTCCCGGGGTTTGTTGGAGAGTGCTCCAATTACAGGCCTTTGTACCAAAGGGCAACCCACTCAAGATTTACCACCTGCGTCATCATATTCCAATGGCGGCGAAGCTAGTATCCGCGGCCCAAACCCAGCGTAGCATACTGCTGGAGCTTGACACCGCCTGAACCCAGTGTTGAGCACAAGCCCGTCCCCGGCATTGACGGCGGACTCCGTGTCAGGACGAGAAAGTTCTGGAGCTGCGATGTTTTTGGGTGCATAATGCCGTCTTAACTCCAGCTAGCTCCGCCATGGATGTTTGTCGATGACATTATGAACAAAAAAATCGGACCCTAGCTAGCGGTTACCCAGGGATGCCGTCATGGACATTGAGTTCGGGGAATCTGAGTTCATGAAATGTATATAAACCAATTCACCTGCTCAATTACCTGCAATTGATCCTTGGACATTACCACGTCTCATACCAAAAACTTACGAACAAAGATATACCACGATTGCCTCAACTACGCGAGCAGTTTACAGCAACCGAACTCAACGTAACAATGACCGACTATAAGTTCGAAGGATGGCTGGGCCACAGCCCCGAGAGTGTCAATGGAAAGATGGAATGGGGCGCATTCGAGCCCAAGAAGTGGACAGAAGATGACGTCGATATCGAGGTCTCTCACTGTGGTATCTGCGGTTCCGACCTTCACATGCTGCGCTCAGGATGGGCTGAGACCCCTTATCGTGAGTTTCCGATACTTCCACTACCCCACCTTGCTTCAAATGCGGGGCATCCTTTGAAACCCGTTCCTCGCTGACCTTGCGTGTGATAGCCTGCTGTGTCGGCCACGAGATTGTTGGCAAGGCCGTCCGCGTCGGCAAAAACGTTAAGCACGTCTCCGTCGGTGACCGCGTCGGTGTTGGCGCCCAGGCCCGTTCCTGCATGCAGTCCGACTGCCCCGAGTGCTCCACCGGCCGCGAGAACTACTGCGGCCGCGCGAACGTCAGCACTTACGGCTCCGTCTATCCCAACGGGGAGGGCAAGTCCTACGGTGGCTACGCCGACTACAACAGAACCAATGGACACTTTGTCATCAAGATTCCCGAAGGCCTCCCGTCAGAAGACGCCGCGCCAATGCTTTGCGGAGGCATCACAGTCTTCTCCCCATTGAAGGACAACGGTTGCGGACCCGGTAAAACTGTTGGTATTGTGGGTGTTGGTGGCTTGGGACACTTTGGCGTGCTCTTCGCCAAGGCCCTAGGTGCCGACAAAGTTGTTGGTATCTCGCGCAAGGCCTCGAAGAAGGATGAGGTTCTAAAGCTGGGCGCCGACGAGTACATTGCGACGGATGACGACAAGGATTGGGCCAAGAAGAATGCCCGAAGCATCGACTTGATTGTTTCCACTGTCTCCAGCGAGAAGATGCCTCTTCAGCAGTACCTGACGCTTCTCAAGGTCAACGGTACCTACATCCAAGTTGGGTAAGTCATTTACGATGCACACTAAAATCTATACAAGCCTAACATCTTCTAGTGCTCCCGACGGTGGCAATCTTCCTGCTATTAACGCTTTTACTCTTCTTATGAACGGCATTAAGGTCGGAGGTAGTGGTATTGGCTCGCCTTCTGAGATTAAGGAGATGCTGGACCTCGCGGTTGAGAAGAAGGTGAAACCTTGGGTTCAGAAACGTCCCATGAAGGATGCCAACAAGGCGATTGTTGATATGGAGGCTGGTCATGCCCGATACAGATACGTGTTGGTCAACGAGAAGCATGCCAAGTTGTGAAAAGCGGACACGGAACCATGTTTGTACTGTAAAAGAGAAATGACGAGATGACGAGATGAAAGGACTAAATGTTCTAGAAGTATGGTAATCTGTGGCTTGTCCTTGGAAGATTGGGATAAACACCTTTAAACATAACTGTCACAGTTGAGTTAATGCTGCGACTTTCAAAATCCTTGAGGAATTCTGCTACCCCTGCTGTATAATAAACGCAGCACATCCAGTCCATTTTGCTATAGTACGTGACATATTGTTAACGACATACTTTCATGAAAAGCATTGTAGGTCAGAGCTCGGAAATCATTGTGTCAAAAACTGTATGATGAATTAAAGCCTAGTTGGCAACGTCTGGGATATTGAGTGCAGCCCTTAGTGACATCTCGTCTCGTGCATAGGCCCGGCATACGAAGTCTAGACAATAGGGATACCTGTCTTAAAGAACAGAGTCAGACATCTGGGCACCTGGGTACTGAGCCTTGAGGCCTTCATCAAGGCTCTTTCCGCCCACTGTCATGTCCTTGAAAGCTGGGCAAGCAAGATTCAGCATAGCCGCTCCAAGAGTGTCGGTGATCATGCTGAGAGGCTTTTGGATGATGGAAAAGATGGTGGACAGGGAGTTTGGCGAGGCTGTCTTGAGAACTTCAAAAACGAAGCACAGCAGGTTGTTACCTTGCAGGAGCTTCGTAAGATCCAGAACGCCACCCGTGAGATCGCCTAGGTTGACTCCAGCAAAGCTATTGACCTCTCCCAAATTACCTCCGATGCTGTAGGCCGGATTGCTCAGTTAAGATCTCCTACGTAGTATTGCAGTTACTTACCTTCCCAACTCGGGATGTTTGGCAATCAAAGCAACGAGGTCCAAGTTAAGCTGGACCAAGCCGTAGTCAACAGGCATACGGTACCAATTCTCCGGAATTCTTTCCCAGCCACGGTTGTATGTGAAACTACCTTCTTCGCCCTGCACAGCAAAGAAGCTCTTAAGAGTCTCCTTATCTACAACACGTTTAATATTCGATTCCCGCTATAGGACCAGAAGAACTTACTAAGAAGACCGTTGGGGTTCTCGGAAGAGTAGTTTGCAAACATACGGCAGGCGAAAAAGTAGCCTGCGTTGCGGGCAATCATACCAGTAAACGGGCCGTAGTAGAAGTTGGGGTTGGTTGCGATAGTCTCATTGAAGCGGATGGAAGCTCGCTTGGCGAAGATGTCAAAGTTGTAATCGCCTTCTCCGGGTGACATATCATAGAACGACTGGAACTGGTCCATGACCATTGTTGATGCGTCTCCCGTCATGTAAAGGTCAGCTCGCGTGTTGGATGAGTCGCCTTCAATAATGTTATGTGAGCCATTGAGGCCTCGAGGCGTACCGAGAAGACCCAAGACATTGCCGAGGAGGTTGTTCGATGCACCCGAAACGTCACCTATGGAGAAGCCAGGGTTGAGCGACAAAGGATTTCCCACGAAGACAGTGCCCATGATCGCCAAAATTGTCGAAAGCTCTAGCCCCATTCCGAAGACCTGATTGATGGCTGCCGTGACCTCTACCAAGCTTGTCACTCCCTTCCGGTTGATGTATCCATGGTTCGCCAGAGCGTTCAGTCCTGGACAGGGCCCGCGCTGCGCACCGCTTTGAAAATCTGGGGCAATGAATTTGTGGTCACCGGCCACATTGATAGGGGTAGTCATAGGGTCGAAGAGCAGCCTCTTGTCGTGGGCCTCATGGAAAATGCTGGCCAGCTGTCCAGAAAGTTTGGAATCAACATCGTTTTTGATGGCCTCGGTGACGTAGGCCGGGAAACCGAAAACGCCGCTGCCGAAGCAGGGAAGAATTGAAAACAAGTAATGTGACTTCATGACGAAGCCTGACAAAAGAGTGTGAGAAGCAGATTATCTGTGTTTGAGCGAGTGACTGGTCGGTGACTGACGTCGAGGAGGCAAGTTCATGGTCTAAAAGGGCAAGATTGCAAATTGAAACGACGTTCTTGGTCAATTCTTTTACCACCCAACTCTGGCGGGGCCAGGTTCAGCGGCCTGTGTGTAAGAAAGATTGAGATCAACTCGACCGGGGCTTACCGTGGCCCCGGACGAGTGCCGGTAGCTTACCGGGCATGGGTGTTTTTGACTTCAGAATCTTGGCCCGCAAATCTTACCGGCTGTTTTTGCCGTTCTCTGTTCCGTCAAGACTTTTTGTGAATAGGATTGACCGCCAAACTGCATTATGTCTGATTTGCACCGTGGTGACCCAAACGGGCAATGTCCAGTGCGTGGACAAGATTGGGGGCTATCGTCAGGACAGCTTGTCCAGCCCGGTTGCCCGACCCCCTTGTTGATTTGGAGCAGGCGAAGTAACGCTGACTTAAATGAGGAGTCGTCAGGATCTGTGTATCGAGGCCGCCCGAGGTTAGCAACTTGAGTGATCTGCATCCAAATTCCCCGATGACCCCAATTTCTGACTGAAGTCTTCAAGTCTCGACGGACTGGCCGGGAGCTAGGGAAACGCAACTTCTGCCGGACCCTTCTGAGTGGCAGCAGCAGTGCACCAGATGTCCATTGATCAACCGGATAGACTGGATGTCAGGTAGGCAGTGTTGCATCGAGACGCCGATTAAACGGCTGTCCTATGCACTCGAATCCTCAAGGGCAAAGCACACCGCTGAGACCCCTGCATGATGCAGCAAAACCAGTCCCATGGCTCAAGCGACGAGATGTGCCACTCATCGGCATACAGTCCGCGAACTGAGGGGCAAAATCTTGATATGCCTAGTCTCGAGGCTATGTTCGAAGCAACTGGGTCGTTGCTCTTCATCTTTGTATTCCGAATCCAGCAAAGACGAACGTGGGTCACTCAACAAACACGTATCAAAAGGATGGAAAACAATTTCAGAAAAAGCACCCACCGCACCGGCTCCTTGTCTTTCGCCGCTTTCATCGATTCAACCCACTGTTCATGAAAGCTCCTGTGGATTCGAAATCGTAATTGTTCTAGTAAGGCTAGCACGTGTCCGAATCGCAAGGTCTGAAACACAACCCTGTCTGTCATAATTCACGATGCAACCCCACTGGGCATGGGATCCCTGAAACTCAGCACTCCCGCATCTGTAGGATGTTTTTGGTGGCTGCTTCCTTAGGAGAAGACAGCGTGCGACACTGTCATATTCCTTTCGATGTTCGAGATGGTTTACGAAAACGGTAACGTGCACTCCAGGTTTGCCATATGGAAAGATATCATAAGCTAGTTTGAAGACACGGCGGTTTTTGCTAAGATTTGGCCAGAGAAAAGAAGAATCTTTAACAGATGCCATTAAGCATACAGTACATAGTATGGCTGGGCACGAGCGGCCGTCTGAGGCAGTTCTTCCAGTGGCCCATGTCTGTTCGTCGATAGGCGCCCACAAGTTGGGTAGACCCTGTTTCTAGGTAAGTTCCTGGAACCCGGTCCGTCTTTGACGAAATGGGAACGATCGCATACGTATTATGGGATGTCGGCAGATGAGGCAGATTGGGACTCTTGCTCAAGGCAGACGGGCTTGAATAAGTCTTCATACCAACGGGATTCGATGCTTATTTTCCCTCCGTGTTTCCTTCTCTTTTCGTCTTTCCTCCTTTTTTCCCTAGCCCAATCAGGCGAAATGAAGTTCTTTGCAGTCGCTCTGTTCATGTTGGTTTGGTGTCGAGACGTGTGGGGTCTTACTAAAACCACCAACACACCGGCGCCCATAGAGACTCCTCCGTTGTGCGGCGTAAGTCATGCACCCTCAACCGTCGGTGACGGATTTCTGACTGACAGCGACCAGTTGCAATGTATTCAACAGGTGACGCTGGCAACAGGACTGTGCTCACTTACCGACGCGACTTGCATATGCACCAATGTCCAACTGAACGAGCAGATCTCACTTTGCGTGCATGCCAACTGCACTGTCCGAGAATCATTGCGTATGTTGGCTTCACTTAGATTTTTTCCGTATCTTGCCTGTACTGATAATGTTCTGAAGAGGTCCAAAGCTATTCTAAGCACACTTGCGGCGCGCCATCCCGTGATCGAACCGCTTTGGTATGGATCATCGGCATTGTATTTCTGGTCCTTGGGCTTCTCGCATTTTTTCTCAGAGTGATGGCCAAGCTTTTCTTGGGCGGCCAGTCTTGGGGAGCTGAAGACTGGGTGATGCTACTAGCTGTGGTATGTCGACTGTATTCCAGCACGTCTCAACGAAGCAAATACTGACACTCTCTGCTAGGCCATGATGATACCCCTCAATAGCCTTTCCGTTCCGAGTATGTTCATCTTTGGCAGACAACGATTGCATGACACTGACTTGTTTGTTTAAAAAGTTTCCCAAGTTGCCTTGGGTAAGGACATTTGGAATGTTCACCCAGATGACATAACACAATTTCTCTATGTGCGTTCTGGTTTCATCGACCTCAATATGGTTCAAGGCTGATTCATGACTACAGATGTTCTACTGGGATGAGCTTCTCTACTTGGGTGCTTTGCCTGTGACTAAGATTTCGATTCTCCTTTTCTACCTCAAGATCTTTCCCAAGAGAGAGATAAGACTCAGCTGCTGGGTTCTTATTGGGCTCAACGTGGTATACTTCATTGTCTTTGAGCTCATCTCAATATTCCAATGCATTCCTGTCGAGGGTGCCTGGAGAGCGTGGGACGAGGAGTTTCCGGCAAGATGCAACAACATCAACATCCAGGGTTGGGCAGCCGCTATCGCCAACATCTTGTTGGATTTGGCTACCCTTATTCTTCCTCTTAGGGAGCTTTACAACCTTTCTTTGTCTACCAAGAAGAAAGTGATGGTCATGATGATGTTTTGCGTTGGATTCTTGTGCGTTTTCCATACTGCCGTGAGATGGTTGGACTTGGTGGCTAATACTGTCTATAGTGTCACCATTGTCAGTGTTGTCCGACTGCACTCCTTAGCGAGTTACGCCACAACCAACAACGCAACTCGTAAGTCATCCATCCTTTCCAAACAGGTTGAGGTTGGCACTAACAAGACCGTAGAAGACTACGTCGAAGTCGGTTATTGGAGCACAATCGAAGTCCCGGTCGGCATTATCTGCGCTAGCATGCCCGCCATCCGTTCCCTGTTTAGTCTGGTCTTCCCCAAAGTGTTTGGCACTACGCAGAGGGGCGGCAAGTCCAGCTACGCCAATCTTTCGGAACAACAAAAGCCGACATCGCACTCCCAGAAAATGTCATCAAAAGGCTCATTACGGAAAGCGATTCGAGTTCAAAAGGAGTTTTCTCTCAGGTCAGGGCGTCGAGATGATGTTTCCTACATGGAGCATGAACTCACCGACATACCTTTTCGCGATCCAAACTCGCGTGTTTCATCAGAGAAGAAACCAACAACCCCCCACGAATCTGTCTGAGTATAGTGCTTTGGGCATAGCGATATTCTTTTTAGCGTATTCTCTTCCTTCATTTTACACATTTTAGACCAGAAAGGGTTCGTTCCTGCTATATTCTCACATAGTAATGTTTGCCGCGGAAAAAGACACCGATATACCATCAACCTACCATAATGAATAATACAAGCCGTAATTACCGAAGTTGATTCCGACTGCACGAAGTGTTCTTCGATACCTGCACAACATCGGACTCCATCAACCATGCGCCATCCCGGCCATGTTTCCTTGATCGAATTCTACCCAATGCCACTTGGCGGGATGGGTTCAAAGGTGGAAAAGACGAAAACCGTTACCAGCCGTTTTGGGCTGAGGTCGTGAGCACGAGCCGTGGAGAAAGTCTGAGCGTTAGGGGAGGGTCTTGTCCAGGGTATCCTCAACATATGGTAGATCTTTGCTCAATCTGGCATGCGCGAGTCTTCATCTCTTTTGCACATCTCTGCCGACCCTCCCAAGTTGCCATTTTCATCTTTGTCCCTTGGCGAACTAATCTTTCTCGAAGGTTTCAGTGGCAGGCAGTGGGGGCTGATGGTATTCGTCTTGGGATTTGTTAGAGTCCAGGCCCCTGTGGCCGCTATCATTATGATCATCGGCCTCGCAGCTTTAGCCCTGCCATTGACTAGGGAGCGTTCCGCAGAAAGCGCTGCCTCCAGAGCGCGAGTCAAACCCCCTGCAGAAAGACGGTCAAAGCGCTCATCAGCCGTCAGGACGATTGGGCCTGCTCAACTTCGAGCAAAACGAGATGCAACGACTTGAACAGTTCAACCCAACATTGACTTTGGGTTACTGCACTATTGAAATTGAAGATTCTTGGCGTCTGATGTGCCGCTCTTTTCACTCTTCATTAACCTTCACTAACACGTTGAAGCACATGATACAAAGTTTACTGCGGCATGCAGCCTGGGCGACAATGCCAGCAACGGTAGGTACATTATGCGATACGAACAGCATCTATGCATTGGCTGGTTGGAAGAGACTGGAGCGGTCGTTATTGCCCCTATCCTTAGGCATTTACAAACCCAACACGGCAATTATGAAAACAGCTGTGGCAATGAAGTTGTACAATGGCCGTGGATACTTAGGTCCAGTCCAAGTTGTCACTGGAGCAGGATCGGCATCAGGGCCAGGGTGCAGAGACGCAATAATGTAACGGCAGCCCTCAGAACTCCATTACGTCGAACAAGTCCCTTGACCCTCTTTCAATCGTTCGCCTTATAGAAGCAGAGCTGAGTGGCTGGATCGCTTTCCATGCCCGCTTAGCTAATACCTACTTCCTCCTTTCTTTCGGTCCTTCTCGGCTTGAGGTACAAGACCTTGGCGTGCTATTCAAGCCTTTCTTTTAATTATTTGAAATTCGTCATCTTCAATTCAGACTCCATGTTTTGAGGCTCTGTTCGACCTATCCGACCTGTTGTCACTCTTTTCCTGGAAGCATACAGTGCTCCATCGCGCACAAGATGCGCTTTTCACTCGTTATCACACTCGTTGCCGCCGTGGCTGACTCGGCCTCCGCCATGTAAGTCCGCGTTATGTCAGTTGCCAAGAGATCGGTTTAATGACTCCTGAATCAGCGCCGTTCCATGGAGATCTTTTCAGAAACAACCTCGTCACGACCCTTTCATTAACAGACGCGCTGCCAACGAAACGCTTGATGGCTATGACTACGTTGTTGTCGGCTCTGGCCCCGGAGGAGGGCCGGTCGCTGCTAATCTTGCTATTGCCGGCTATAAGGTGTTGCTGATCGATGCTGGAGGGGATTCGGGTGACTCCTGGACTGAGAAAGTCCCGGCACTTCATCTCATGTCAACTGAGTTCGAGGACACAAGATGGAATTACTTTGTGAGTATTTACACGTTGCACAAGGTTGTCGTATGGCTAATCCGAGACAGGTCAACCACTATTCCGACCTCAAACAGCAGAAGAGAGACTCTAAGATGACTTACGAGATGCCGGACGGCAGCTTCTACGTTGGGCTGAATCCCCCAGCCGAGGCTAAGCCACTCGGTGTTTGGTACCCGCGTGCCGGGACGTTGGGCGGCTGCTCCCGCCACAATGCCCTCATCTCTGTTAATGCTCATGACAGTGATTGGTCAAAGATTGCGTCCCTCACTGGCGATGACTCGTGGAGCCCTACTAACATGCGATCTTATTTCCAAAAGTTGGAGAAGAACATGTATCTTCCATCCAGCATTATCGGACACGGCTACAGCGGCTGGCTTGGAACCTCGCTTACGTCCCTATCTCTGGTCGTGGAGGACCAGAAACTACTGTCGCTGATTATCTCTGCCGCTTCGGCTATGGGAAAGAGTCTTCTCGGACTGCTGCTTAACACGGTCACCGGGCTTGGCCAGGTCTTGCTTCGTGACATCAACGCACCTGGTCAGACCAGCAAGACTGGTCTATATCAGGTTCCACTGGCCATGACTGACTCGATTCGTGGTGGTCCCAGAGACTTGATCTTGAACACAGCCAACGCAGTTAACTCGGATGGGTCACGCAAGTATCATCTCGATATCAAACTTGACACTCTTGTAGGCGACTGACTTTGATACATGGCTCATGACCCTTTCGCTAATGTTTTTAGGTCACCAAAATCCGCTTTGATGAGAACAACGAGAAGCCCCGTGCAGTTGGCGTTGACTTCTTGGAAGGCTCCAGCCTGTATCGTGCCGACCCTCGTTCCGGATCAGCTTCCCCCACGGGATCGGGCAGTGTTGACGCCAAGCGAGAGGTGATCATCTCCGCTGGCGCTTTCAATACGCCCCAACTCCTCAAGCTCAGTGGCATTGGCCCCAAATCAGAACTTGAGTCTTTCGACGTCCCTGTTCTGGTTGACCTCCCAGGTGTTGGAACCAACATGCAAGACCGGTACGAGGCTACAGTTATCGGCAAGACCAACAGCGATTTCGTTATCACCAGCAAGTGCACGTTCCTTGAGTCATCTCCGGATCCCTGCCTCGAGCAATATCAGAAGGGCCTTGAACCGATCTCCAAGGGTGTTTATGCCACCAACGGCATCGCTATTGCTATTGTGCTTAAGTCTTCCGTTGCCGAGGACGAGCCCGATCTCTTCATCTCTGGCGCACCGGCCAAGTTCAAAGGATACTTCCCCGGTTATGCCTCAGACTCACTCGCCGATGCGCAGCACTGGGCTTGGATTATCCTTAAGGCCCATAGCCGCAACAACGCTGGCACAGTTACCTTGAAATCGACCGACCCTAGAGACATGCCTCGCATCGACTTCAACTATTATGACACTGGTGTCAACAGCGGCGGAGAGGGCGACAAGGACCTCCAAGCCACTTATGAAGGCTTTCAATTCACCCGCCGAGCCTTTGACAGTCTCATTCCACTTGATGGCAGTTTTCCGGAGGTGTGGCCTGGTACGAATGTCACCAGTGAGGAGGACGCCAAGCAGTTCCTGAAGGATGAGGCGTGGGGACACCATGCTTCATGCACTTGCCCCATTGGGTCTGACGACGATCCCATAGCTGTTCTTGACTCCAACTTCAAGGTCCGTGGTACCGAGGGTCTGAGAGTTGTTGATGCCAGCATCTTCCCAAAGATTCCCGGTTTCTACATCGCTTTGCCTTTATACATTGTGTCGGAGAAGGCCAGCGATGTCATTATCCAAGCGGCGCAAGCATCGAACGCTTGAAGCACGACGATACATGTCCAACTGGGTTGCACATTTTCATTCTCACAATGTACTGCAAGCCAATGAATCATTGACCACACGAAAGTACCTTTTAGTTTATAAATATAATACTAGCATGCCAATATTCGCGTCCTCGTTGGTCTCGGACTGCAATCTCATCGTCAAAACTAAGATAGGAAGCAAGTCATTCATCCTTTCGAGGCAGCTAATACGAATATAGGGGCTTCTGATTTGCGAAGTAGAGTAACCAACAATACTACTTGACTCCAACGGTAGGTTTCAATTCATGTCGAACGCCAAAATTCTCTTGAGGCCAGGAATTCACCGTTTTGGTTTTGAGCAGAAACTTCATTATTGACTAATCGTTGTTAACGGAAGGCTCATTACAGTTTCGATATCCTTGGCCGTTAACATTGCTGCTGCCACCGCCGCTGATATCCCTTCTCCTACACGTATACTTTTTCATTTTAACTTCTTATTCCGCCCTCGTCTCTAGTCCGCACCAAGATAACGTATATCGGAGGTAAAGGCGCAATTCAGGACGGATGGCAATGTACATGAGAGAGATCCCTGCCTCTCTGTATACCTCTACGAGCCACTTATTAAGCAAGAATCAGTGCCGACTTCTATGCATTCACGGTTGTAACCAGTTGTCATGCTCAAGAGACGACATAGGGTACATGTAGTCACTACTACCTTGAGTTTTGAGCAGATCTAATGTCGGTCGCTCATTCATGACCCACTGAGACTCAAAACAGTACTGGTTGTCATGTACCGCGGATGGAGTATCTGCACGACAGAAATAGCACGCTGGACCCTACATCCAAGATCTATATATACTGACTGGCGTCGATCTTTTGGGGCTCCAATCTAGTCACTGCGCATAAGTACATGTCTAATCAATGACCTTGTTTGAGCTGGTTAAGTCAAGGACCGGTGTCTTCCGCCCCTGCGTTGACTGGGTAACCGCTTTCCCATAGATACACTCGACCTACTGCTCTTCTCTGAGATTGATAACGGCGTCCGCCATGGCTGTGTTCGAGCCGAGCAACTTCATGAGCTTGTGAAGATGAGTAAGGGGAAGGCTCTTACCAGAAAGAAGACCTGGCAAGAGCAAGTACAAGGCACAGATCATAACAAAACTCTGTTCCCTTGATGAGCGTAACACGGACTATGCAGTCATTGGACAGTGATACAAGTTCCCCAACCACCAAGAGAAAAGAATGCACAGACGCTTGTCACGCTTTCAAGCAGGAAAAGTCTGCCTAATGGGCGGATTCATAGTTACGCAGTTTAAAAACAGAGGTTCAGCGACGTGGAACAGCTCACACTCTTGGGCATACAATAAACTCAGATGCGTCCAGATGTTCTTCAAAACCTCGATCTACATTAGTGATCGTTGACTGTACGATGACTTGATCCGTCGGGTCGAAATCCCGGTTTTGCGTTGAAGCTGACAATGCGAAATTAGTATGGATACGAGCGTACCCTCAAAAAATTGGACCAGGATATCCATGACAGGATACAACAGTTGCGAGAAGAGAACAGTATCCTCAGGCTTGTATGACGGAAGTGGACGGAAGACTACTGATCCGTTACCGAAAAGCCGCGGTGCGGAACTCGGTAACGGATATTTCAGGGTTGGCCTTGAGTGGGATCAGAATCAACCATTCGTGGCGGAGTTGTGTGCGGTATACACATGATTAGGTACTAGAAGTCTTCGCTCTGTTCAGTAACCTGAGGTTATCGTTAAAAAGATTCGCTTGCAGGTTCCGGCTATGCCATACAACGGACCGAATTGAAAGACGCTTGTGCATTCGCGGCAGTGTATCCCGCAGTGATGGTGCTGTTCGATCCATAATTCCATCATGAGATCAAGTTTGGGGTCTGAGAATACCCCTCAATCTTCACCATCACGGGAACAAAGAGTGGGAAACCGACTGTCCGTAGAAACAAGCGGTAAATCTCCGCACAGGGCTGTCAAAGGGCTTACAAACCCTCGCGGTGGGAGAACTGAAAAAGTCTTGTTCTCCAATACTTGCATGGGCTAACTCCACAGAACTCAACTGTTACCCCATGGTTGTGGTGTGTTGCTCGCGGGGGTTATGATGGGGGTTGAATAGGCATCCCACCTTTTTCTACGGTATGGCAATATCCGAATGCCGGCATTCTCCCCGGGGTGGGATTACCATGACGTACAATCTCACGAGACCGCCCCCTCCGGGAGACTGGGAGTCGCAAGCCATCAGCTTTTGGGCTCTTTCGGCATCGTGAGCGGCTTCCAGAGTCTTGGCCAAAAGCCATCCGGCGCGCTAATGATTTGACAATCAACTTTGCTAATAACCGTTGTTTTGCCGGCGGCAGGCTTCTTCATGACAACGTTGCCCCGTAAAACACAGGTTCTAGCACAAATCGAGGCCCAAGGTGAAGAACAGGGCCGATTAGGCGTGCGGGGAACCCGGGGGCAGCGCATTGTTTCTCTCCGATTTGGGATGACCGGTTCCATGGCGTCGGCCCCCGATCACCAGAGGCATGAACAGGTTCCCCTAAAGAGATACTCGAGCCGCCATGACGAAGAAAATTTTGAAGAAAACCTGCGTGTCTGGGCCTCTAGTGTCGGCGCAATGTCGGACCTCCACACAAAAGCCTCTTTGCAGAGTCCACTCATTTCACCAGCGGGGGCGGGGGCTGGGATTAGGCTGGGGGCGAGGTTCAACGGAACCTCTCTGCTTGGGGGGGTTTGGAGTTTGGACGGGGTTCGCGCACAACAAGCTTGAAAAGCTTGGAGTCTCCAGGTTTCCCAGTTGTCACCCGACCCGCATCCCCCACAAAATGGCTCGTGTTCCATGTCACTTGCAGCGGTAGTTCTCCGGAAGTCAGTTTTGATGCTACAACGGAAGCACCGACAACACGCTCGCCATGTGTTGTCCATGGGCTTTTGCTCTGTACCCCTTCCTTGCTTAATGTGGTCAACAATCTATGTTACCAATCGGCTTGATGCGGAGCTCTCGCAAGCAATTTTAGAAGCCGGGCGGTGAAGGTTGGTCGATGGCTCTGAGAGTCCCAATGACTCGATATTCCCGTTTAAGAGCTGGCTTCTCTGATTGTATGACTAGTCAGGCCAACTAGAGCTGGGAATTGCCCCCCACACTTCCACATGACGATAAGTGGTCATTGGGATCGAGACTGGGGATTCGGCAAGACTCCGTATCCCCACGTGAAGTGTTGAGGGCTTCTGTTCCGGGCTTCTCCGTCGCTACGGGCTACCTATTGGCAAATCTACGGTTAATTTCCACACACAATATCCCACTTCTGCCTTGGTGAGGTCCTTGGAGCATCGAACGGTGCGGGGCCGACTTCCGTAAAATGACGACGCGGGTTACCAATGAGAATACGGTGATGTTCAGGTTTCCCCGACTTCTGGGATCCGGCGCGGAGTTGGAGTTGGTGGAGGAGGAGGCTGTCCAGGTCCTCGGAGAGAAAAGGACAAGGATTTGGTGGACTGACGTTGCTGCCGACGATGAGGATGTGACATATAAAGAGCGGCATGTAACCTCGATCTTTGAGGCTCTGGCTCTTCAGCACCAGCGCTGGCTTCAGTTCAAAGGATATCACAATGTCCGCCGCACTGTCTCTCTTCCTCTCCGGCCTTCTGTTGGCACCTGCTGTCAATGCTCAGGCGTATGACGCTGGTGACCGATCCGAAGATGCCTTCAGTTATGTTCAGCCTCTGAACACCACCATCCTCGGCCCCTATGGCCACTCCCCGGCTGTCTATCCCTCCCGTGAGTACTTGAACATTAATTTGGATGAAAGTTAAGCTGATCCAATATGAAGCGAACATTACGGGTACGGGTTGGGAGGATGCACTGGCTAAGGCTCGAGCTTTCGTTGCCGAGTTGACGATTGAAGAGAAGGCCGATATGGTCACTGGTCAGCCCGGTCCCTGTGTTGGAAACATCGTCGCCATTCCTCGCCTCGGTTTCCAGGGTCTCTGTCTTCAGGATGGTCCTCTTTCTATCCGTGTAGCCGACTACGCAAGTGTCTTCTCCGCAGGTGTCTCCGCTGCTTCCACCTGGGACAAAGACATTCTCTACGAGAGAGGTCTCGCTATGGGCAAAGAGTTCAGGGCTAAGGGTGCCCATGTTGCCCTCAGGTTAGTTCTCACGTTACCACTCAACTTTGGGCCTCTCTAACTGTCAAACAGCCCTGTTGCTGGACCACTTGGAAGAAGCGCCTACTCAGGTCGCAACTGGGAAGGCTTCTCTCCGGACCCGTATCTCACAGGTATCGCAATGTACCAGACTATCACTGGCCATCAAGACGCCGGAGTACAGGCCACCGCCAAGCACTGGATTTTGAACGAGCAAGAGACGATGCGCAACCCGACTTTCGACCCCAATGGAACCTCTACCGACATCTCTGAGCAGGCTCTGTCTTCCAACGTCGATGACAGAACCATCCACGAGCTCTACATGTGGCCCTTTGCTGATGCTGTCAAGGCCAAGGCCGCTTCTTTCATGTGCGCTTATCAGCGCATCAACGGCTCATACGGCTGCCAGAACTCCAAGTCTCTTAACGGTCTTCTGAAGACTGAGCTGGGTTTTGATGGCTACGTGATGTCCGATTGGGGAGCGTAAGTTTTCCTGAGATACGACTCTGAATGAACTATTCTAAACATGTCAAACAGTACGCACACTGGTGTTGCTGCCATTGAGGCAGGTCTTGACATGGACATGCCTGGTAAGTTCCTTCCGACTTCCCCTGTTCGATTAATCAAATCACTGACAAAGGACTGCAGGTGGCCTCGGAAGCTACGGAATGGACTGGACTTCTGGTTCTTTCTTCGGCCCTAATGTTACCGCCGCCGTCAACAACGGCACCCTCGATGTCACTCGCGTCGATGACATGATTGTCCGCATTATGACCCCCTACTACTGGCTCGGTCAGGACAAGGATTTCCCCAGCGTTGATCCCTCTACGGGCGACCTCAACACTTTCTCTCCTAAGTCCACCTGGGTCCGCGAGTTCAACCTTACCGGAGAGCGCAGCCGTGACGTCCGTGAGAACCACGGCGAGCTGATCCGCAAGCACGGTGCCGCTGCCACCGTCCTACTCAAGAACGAGAACAAGGCCCTTCCCCTCAAGGCGCCCAAGTCAATTGCTGTCTTCGGCAACGACGCTGGTGAGGACACCCAGGGCTTTTACAACCAGGACGACTTCGAGTACGGCACCCTCACCGCTGGTGGTGGTTCCGGCACTGGTCGCCTCACTTATCTCGTCTCCCCCCTGGAGGCCATCAAGGCCCGTGCCTCCAAGGATGGTGCCCTTGTCCAGCAGTGGCTTAACAACACCCTGATCGTCGAGTCCAACATTACCGACCTCTGGATCCCTAAGGTTCCCGAGGTCTGCCTTGTCTTCCTGAAGACCTGGGCAGAGGAGGCCGCTGACCGACAGCACCTCGATGTCGACTGGCATGGAAACGATGTTGTCGAAAACGTTGCGAAGAACTGCAACAACACCATCGTTGTCACCCACTCTTCCGGCATCAACACCCTCCCCTGGGCCGATCACCCTAACGTCACCGCCATCCTCGCTGCCCACTACCCCGGTCAGGAGTCTGGCAACTCTCTCATCGATGTCCTCTACGGCGACGTTAACCCCTCTGCCAGACTTCCCTACACCATTGCCCTGAACGGCAGTGACTACAACGCTCCTCCCACTACCGCTATCAACACCACCGGCTGGTACGATTGGCAGAGCTGGTTCGATGAGAAGCTCGAGATTGACTACCGATACTTCGACGCCCACAACATCTCTGTCCGCTACGAGTTCGGCTTCGGTCTCAGCTACACGACTTTTGAGCTCGCCAACTTTGAGGCCAGCCCCGTCGCGGACAACATTACCACCGTCCCTGAGCAGCGCCCCATCGAGCCTGGTGGCAACCCTGCCCTCTGGGACACCATCTACAATGCCACCGTCTCTATCACCAACACCGGCGAGGTTGACGGCGCTGCTGTTCCTCAGCTCTACGTCAGCTTCCCTGCCGACACCACCCCTGCTGGCACTCCCCCCAAGCAGCTGCGTGGTTTCGAGAAGGTTCCCCTTGCCGTTGGCGAGACCAAGACCGTCGGATTCGGTCTCTTGCGCCGCGATCTCAGCTACTGGGATGTCGTCTCTCAGGACTGGCTCATTCCCACCGGAGAGTTCACGCTCAGCATTGGCTGGAGCAGCAGGGACTTGAAGGCTTTCACCAAGATCACTCCGGTGCAGGCGTAAGTCTTTCGCAATACTTTTGTGGGGGAACCGTACGATGCATGAATTATGACTCTGGATAATATTAGTAATGTCTGGATAGCAAAACAATAAATCCTTTTTCTGTTGAAAATTTCTTGCGTGGTGATGAAGAGTATCCACTGCTCAGAGATGAAATGCGATAAAATATGGCTACCTGAAAACTAGGCTGGAAAGAATGGTGATTTCAGTTTTAGGAGAAGCATTAAAGATAACGGATGTCAATAGCTTAAATGGAAAGAGGGGCATTCGGTTAAACTAAGTAAGAGTGAAGATGGGAACTGTAAAGAGTTTCAGCCCATGTCGCCGATCTTCGGGGCACCTAATCAGGAAAAGTGATCGAATGCTTATTATCTGACCCGGGCTACTGCATGTGTATACATCCTCATCTACCGAATTTTGGAGTGGGAACCAGAGTTTCGGGCAATCCTGCTGCGAAACATAGTCTCCGAAACCCTCACAGGGATTCAGTTTTGAGCATTAAGGGCGTTCGCTTTCAGCATTGATCGGACGATGTCGTCACAACACCATTTCTGGACACTCTGGCCGAGGTCGATTGCCATCTGGAGCGCGGACTTCCCCAAGCCCACGGCAAATGGAATGAATATAGAAGAGCTTCTTTTGTCCGCTTGGTGGGCATTCGGAAGCAGTAGGTTTCCTTTGGCATTCTTTTTATTGATTTTCTCACCTTTGACGGCAAGCAGCATGGCGGGTTTTGAAGAATGCATCTTGCTTGAGAAGCCTTTGGGGGCGGGATCTTCTGCTTCAGCCACATTTGAAATTGAGCGCATGAACTTGGTAAGAGAACGCCTTCGATGTGGTGCCCGGCGAATGAGCCGTAATAGCTACTGACCGGTTGTCAAGGTCCAGCGTGGAGTTTTCCATTTGAAGACGCTCTATCTTTTCACGAGAAGCGATGTCAAGACCGTGCTCGCCCCTCAAATTATTTTCATCATTTCAGCGGTGCTCAGCTGCAAGCCTCTCACAACAGTTCACCACAAGACGGCGGGTGAAGCTGTACAACGGCTACCTCTAGCCATATTATGGATATGGCTCAACCTCATTGTATGCGGTATCTCAAACCAGCGCCTGGAAAATTCTGTAATCGAGGATGAACTCAACAAACCATGGCGCCCACTTGCTGCAAAGCGACTTACTCCCGGACAAGCGCAAAGGCTGCTATTGGGAATGATACCGTTAACGGTTGGTGTCAGCGCAGCCCTGGGGGGACTCAAGCCGACATTGTTGATGATGACACTGCTTTGGATGTACAACGATCTAGACGGCAGCAGCATCAACATCTGGGCGCGTAATGCCATCAACACAGGCGGAATCATGTGTTTCAGCGCTGGGTCGCTTGAGGTCCTGTCGCGGGGAGAGCTGTTGCCTAAGTCTTGGGCTTGGATCGGGTTGACTGGCGCCGCGATTGCGACGACCGTTCAAGCTTTGGATTTCCCTGATATGGAAGGAGACAAGGCGCGAGGTCGGAAGACCATTCCGTTGCTGTACGGTGAGAATGTTGCTCGAGGTGGCCTTGCAGCCATGGTCCTGATGTGGTCGATTGTATGCCCAATGTTTTGGGAGCTCCGGCTCGTCTTCTGGACTGCGCCTGTCGGTGTAGGAATTTTGATGGCGGCACTGACCATTCTAAGGCGGGACGAGAAGTCTGATGATGTTGTGGCAAAGCTGTGGTGTTTGTGGATGTCCGTTCTGTACATTTTGCCTCTATTCACAGCATGAAGAAGCATGAGGAAGCATGAGAGAACACTCGGAAATATGCGTCTCGGAAGGGAACGGAGACGTAAGATTGACCCCAGGGCGGTATTGAGTTGACCGTTGTAGGGCATTGCGTCGTCACTAAGTACTGTTTTGTCGAAGTAGGCTGGACACTTGCATAAGAAAGACCGTCTTCACTAGCATATAATCGAGGTTGAGAGATAACTCAGGTCGGACCTTCAATTGGATTCACTCAATCTTCACATGCACGTAGGTGTCGAAACAAATATTTGTGCTACGCTATGTTGCAAAAGCAGTCTGATTTAGTTGGTGTCCATTTACACCTCTTACGCAAACGTGTAGTCCAGTCGCATGACGATGTGGTAAGAAAACTGCTGTGCACCACACAGTTCTTCACCAATTCTATGCAATTCCTTTACTTCAAGTTGCAGCTTCCGGATTTCATATGTCCCAAGATACTCTGTAACTCAAAGGACGAAGACCTCCATGGAACATCCGTGACTCGGCATCCATTGAAGCGAGCCCCGAGTAGGAAACGCAGCTAGTTAGATTGGACAATAAGTCGGGGTTCAGTGCAAGGGCTTTCCTTCGGAGACCACAACTAACAAAACGCTAACTGGTGGACACGAAAATATCCGCCAAACCAATCCCGAATGCTGCAGATAGTGGGCCACTTCGACCCCTGTGAGCCGCAATTTTGGCTGGTGTTCACGCCGTTCCACCGGATTTCAAGTTGTTTTTCAGCGCTGCATATGCTCCCCACGAGCTACCGTTCTTCTAGAGAGCGGGGAAGTGGGAAAGGGGCTGGGCATGAGCAATGCAGCGTGGTAATTAGGTGATAAAATCGCCGTGGGTCGACTCAGAATTTTAGGCCGTTTGTGTTTCCAAGAGATCCCACACCTAGTGAAGCATCGGTGCGACTTAGAGACTTGCAAAGATGATTTTCTCCAGAGCAATTCTATTGGGAATGGCCTCAACGGCTGCTCTTGCTTCTCCACTGACAACTCCTATTCCTTTCAATTGGAAAAACACGGAATATGTGTAGGTACCTCCTCTTGGCTTTAACACGTTGTATCTGATACGAGGATCTCCTCTTCTGACATACATAGGCTCACTTTTGGTGACTCGTACACATTCATTCAGGGAACGGAGGGCCGTTGGGCTTACAGCTTCATCGGATCTCAGTTGAACATATCGTTCACTCAGGAACAGCTTCTTGGAGACCGCATCGTCCCGGGCCAGAACACGTCTTCGGCGGGTGGTTCTAACTGGGTTCAAGAATTAACTGGATGCAAGGAGGGCTACCCTCGAGACTGCGAAAAGCAACTGTGGGGGTTTGCATACGCCGGAGCCGACATCTCAACCACATTGTGAGTGGAACATTTGCATGATCAGTTTTCACTTCGTGCTAACATCGCACTAGCGTTCCGTTGCATTGGAACCACACCATATCATATGAGAACCAGATCTACCAGTGGGACGCCTATGGAAAGACAGTCATTAACGCCGACAGCACCAAGTCGCTGGTTGCATCGTGGATCGGAATCAATGACATCAACGACATGGCCAACTTCAAGCTTCCTTTCAACGGTCTGACCACTTGGCAAGAGCTGTACACTGCTGTTATCGCCGAGCAGTTTGCCGCTCTTGAAACTGTGTACAATGCTGGCTACCGCAACTTCCTCTTCCTGAACCTGCCCCCCCTCGACAAAACCGTATGGAACCCCTTTGCCAATGTTTGTTCTGTGTGGACGTCTTTGACTAACACCCAATTAGCCTGCTTCTCAGATAAACCCTGCACGTCTGCCAAGTACGTCGATGATCAAAACATTCAATGATGTTGTCAACCACACCGCCAAGACGTTCTCAGAGAAGCACCCAGGCTCGACGGCTTTGGTTTTCGACACTTACAGCTGGCTTACAAATGTTTTCAACAATGCGGCGTCTTACGGCATTACTAACACTACATCCTTCTGCCCCAGCTACAAGGCCTGGGACATTGACACGAATTATGCCGTCTACGGTTGCCAGCCTATCGGAGAGTACTTTTGGTACAATTCTGGCCACATCACGTACAGCGCTCACAAGTTTCTGGCCGAGAAGGTGGAGGAGTTCCTACTTCAGAAGAGCGTCAGTCGCTGCGGTGGGAAGAACCAAACGAAGAGTGGTTGGGGGACTCGATGGATCAATGGCAAATCTACTTGATTCCGGAAAAAGAGGCCCACCACAGTACATAAGAAATCATTATTCTCATGTTGACATTGACTTCTCAGAATTCTGTTTTGGCACTAATAGTGTTTTTCTGGAGCTGCGTTCCTCTCTCGCCGACGAAGCGCGGCCCTCATCAAACTCTGCCAGGCAAGTATGGTGGGTGTAACTTGGAGAATCCGGTCATTCGAAAACTTGACGCAACTTGAGTTTTCTCTGCACGCCTAAAGAATGGTTGCATCGTTAACATATTGTCTCTAGCAGAATACCTGAAGATGCAGCAACAACATTTTCCCACTTCGTCTTCGTAAGGCAGTTATCGTGTGAAAACAGACTAGCTCAAGGAGCAGTGTGTTATCCTCCGTATAATATTCGTGGTTGACCATGAAGTACTCCGATGTGAAACATTTACCCACAGCGGCTCATTATCGATGAGGCTTCACCGAGGTTCCCACGAGTCGGACTGCCGATACCGACTCAGGGACGCCCGCGCCGAGATAGGAAGGTCCATGTCCTCACCGAATCAGCACCTCAGGATTAGGAAACAGTTGTGACCCCACTCTTCATCACTTTTCGCGATCCTTCAGGACGTGATCAACACGTCACGTCTTACGCACAAGGCAGCGTAACCCTCCCTGATAAAACATTGACAACCCTCACTGAATGCCAGGAGGGTAATTCTCTGTACTCCAGCTTGTAATCTATTGTTTGACGTCAAGATGTTGTCTTCCGTTTCGGTGTTGATAGGCGGGCTCATCGGGCTTACGGCCGCGCAATTCCCGCCTACCCCTGAAGGGGTCAAGGTGCTAATGTCTAAGTTTCACGAAAATGTCACGATTTCGTACAAAGAGGTAAGCTGTTCAACGATGCTGAACTCAACGCCGTCAACCCATTAATCATCCCACATGATAGCCTGGGATCTGTGAAACGACGCCGGGCGTCAAGTCGTACGCGGGCTACGTGCAGCTGCCACCCGGTACTCTGGACGACGTCGACGGCGAAGCGCAGGACTACCCAATCAACACGTGAGAAGCTTTCTCAAAGGTTACCTTGCCCAGAACTCACAGACCTGACAGCTTCTTTTGGTTCTTTGAAGCCCGCAAGGCGCCTGAGAATGCTCCTTTGGCGATATGGCTCAATGGCGGTCCTGGCGGGTCCTCCATTATGGGACTTCTCGAGGAAAATGGACCCTGCTTTGTCAACGAAGACTCGAAAACGACCCGATTGAATCCTTGGAGCTGGAATAATGAAGTCAACCTTCTATACGTCGATCAACCTACTCAAGTTGGGTTTTCATACGACACCCCGACGAACATTTCGATTCACGAAGCCGATGAACCCGAACTTGGTCCCGGTATGCATATGTTTCCCGCTGACTTCAGTGACGAGATTCCTGAGGCCAACTACACTTACCGGTATGGGACGGCTTCTAGCCAGAAGCTCTCGCACACTTCCAACACCACAGCCCATGCTGCTCATGCTTTATGGCATTTTGCTCAGACCTGGTTCTTCGAGTTTCCCGGCTACAAGCCCATCGACGACCGAATCAGCCTCTGGGCGGAGTCTTACGGAGGACATTATGCGCCTGGCATATTCCAGCACTTCCAGACCCAGAACGAGCTTATTCAGAACGGATCCTCTCCAGAGAAGAATGCCCAGTTCATCCACCTCGATACGCTTGGCATCGTCAACGGCCTCATCGACCTCGCGATTCAAGGTGAGACGTGGATCAGTTTTCCGTACAACAACGTGAGTGAAACTACGTAATACAGCATTCCTCGGAGGACATCTGTAACACTAACATCGAGATGCAAAGACGTATGGAATCCAAGCCTTCAACCAATCCATTCATGACCAGCTGATGCACAACTGGACGCGCCCGGACGGTTGCAAAGATCGCATTCTCGATTGTCAAAAGGTCCTCAAGGAGCACGGCCCGCTCTTCGCAAAGGGAATGAAAAAGAACGTCACTGAAGTCTGCGGACAGTTCTTCCAGGAGTGCGGCTTCAACGCTGTGGAACTGTATCAAACGATCCCCGATGGCAAGGGTTGGTATGATATTGGACACGACAGACACGATCCCTTCCCGGCCCCGCATCTTTACGGCTATCTCACCGAAGGCGAGGTCTTGTCGTCACTCGGTGTGCCTGTTAACTACTCGGAAACGGCTGGGGCCGTGGGCAGAGGCTTTAGCCAGACCTTCGGTAAGAGGGCTCCATTCCCCAGGGTGGGGGGTATTGCTTCCTTCAGACGAACGTTATGCTAAGACCATTAAAGACATGATCCTGGGTGGGTTTGGCGAGTCGATTGGGTACCTTCTCGACAATGGAGTCAAGGTTCATTTAATGTGTGAGTCGTCCCGCTCAGCCTTGTCTTGAGGATGCCTTGTAACTGTGTTCTCACTCTCTTTCTAACTCGGCTGTGTAGACGGTGATCGCGACTATGCCTGCAACTGGGTGGGAGGTGAAAAGGCGAGTCTGGCGATCCCGTACAACCGATCGATTGATTTTGCGAATGCTGGCTACGCGCCCCTCATCACGCCCGACGGGGTGACAGGCATGACGCGTCAGTTTGGCAATTACAGTTTCTCGCGGGTCTTCCAAGCCGGCCACGAGGTGCCGTCGTACCAACCCGTCACGGCGTACGAGATCTTCATGCGGGCGACGTTCAACCGGGACATCGCAACGGGGCTGATCCCCGTGACGGATGAGTTGTCAACTGTTGGCGTCAAGGACACATGGCACATAAAAAACGTCCCGCCGCCGCAGCCGGACCCGATCTGCTATGTGCTCAAACCAGCGACGTGCCGTCCCGAGGTCTGGGAGAAGGTCGCCAATGGCACCGCGTTGGTGAGGGACTGGTACGTTATCGGGGATGCTGCCAATGACGCAGCGCCTACGCAACCCAGTGGCGAAGGCCGACAAATTTCTGAAGAGTTGTAGAAGCCTACCGTGGTGCAGATAATGGTTCGAGGCACGTCGCAAGCTCGAGAGCTTCGGATGCAGGTGTCGAGACCGTCGGACAAGCGTGTTTCAGTGATTGGATGTATGAGTGGAATCGTCAGGAAACATGCAGCGCTGGTAGCAGACTTATGCCCTAGCGCCGGTGTCTACTGCGATATAGTTACGAACCATTCGTTTTAGCTCTGCTTGTCTTCCCGAGTTTCAATAAACCAAGGTTCTCGTGTTTACGCGCAATCCTTGCCCGTGTGTGAAGTTGGCCTGCACTGGAGGGTGGGATGGGACCCAATGTGAATCATCTGAAAGCTTCTACCAACCGGGGCGCACGCATCGGTACGACAGACGACCCGCCAGCTGGCGGCTTTTTCGTCCGATCCGAAGGCTTGGAAGGCCCTGGCGGGAGGATGTTGCGCCGGCGGCAGAACAGCACAGGCCCCCCCGGGAGGCGCAGTGCCGAGATCGTAGGCTGAACAGGGGGGGCGGGGGGCGGGCTGAGGCCGTGTCGTCCACACGTCCACACGGAGGGGACAGACAATGTTGGGGGATGGGGCGGCCAACGCGCAAGTAGCATTGGGCGGCTCCAGACGCTTGGTTTCATTGCCATGTGCGACTATCACATGCTAGTCTGAGGACGAGGTCGAGATCATGTCAAAAGACGCAGTGTCCCCAGCCTTTCTCGACAACAAGGATTTCGAATGGGTTCTGCTCCTTGATATATAGCTGTGTTGTTGTCTTCGCTTATTGCCCAACTCCACACTGATCTGCTGAAGTAATTGGACGTGCCCAGTGTTGGCTGAAACGAAGCTGAAACCCCGTCTCCTGGTAGAGACTGGACGTTCGACCCTTTTTGAAGGCCTCCTGCCACGGAATATCAGATCGAGACCTACGACGAACTGTCAACTGTTGAGAAACAATCCCAGGAAACGACTCGAAAAGAACAGAACAGACAAGAAGGGGTATACAACAGCATCGCTAGGAGCACAGGACAAACATGGACGGCAAGTCATTCTCATCACGCATCAGCGACTTAGTCAAAGTAAGCGGCGACGGCCCCCAACTGTGCGCTCTTCAGTGGGCATTGCGCACGATTCAAGTAAACACACCGCTAACGAGGTCGGCTTTAGTTTCTATCATCCGTTCAAGGCGATCTCTCCAATGTCACCGCGCCTCCCTCTTTTTTGGCACCGTCATCGGTTGTTGAGGTCGGCCATTGCTGGTGCCAGCGGCCTGGGGTCTTCGTCGCCCCGGCACTAGAGTCGGACCCTGAGAAGCGCAGTTTAAAGGTGCTGCGCATGATTCTCATTGCCATGCGCAGCCAGTTCTACGTTGCCGGCGCGCCAAATGTTAGTATCAAGAAGCCTCTCAACGCATTCCTGGGAGAGCTGTTTCTCGCGTCGTGGACGGACTCCGACCGCAAAGCTAGGACGGAGCTCGTCGCCGAGCAGGTCAGCCACCACCCTCCCATTACGGCAATGCACATGGGCAGCAAAGAACACGGAATCCGGGCAGACGGCTATGCGCGCGTCGAGATGACGTTCTCGAGCAGCGTCAACATTCGCCAAATTGGGCATGCCGTTTTGCATATTGACAGGTACGAAGAGGACTACCTCATTCCACTGCCAGAAGTAAAGGTTCGTGGTTTTCTGAACGCCTGCTTGTACCCCGAGGTTTTGGGGACATACTACATCGTTTCGAATACGGGTTACATCTCAGAAATCAAGTTTTCGGGAAGCGGCGTTTTCAGGGGAAAGAAGAACTCATTTGAGGCGCGGATGTATCACAAAAACGACAAGAAGAACACAATCTACGAGTTGCAAGGCTGCTGGAGCGAGGGTTGGACAGTCAAGGACGGCAGGACGGGCGACATTTTGGAGAAATATGAGGTCGACGCACTCGAGAATCTCCCTGCACCTATGGAAATGGAGCCGGTTCAGAACCAGGATCCGTGGGAGTCAAGACGTGCATGGAACGGTGTTATTGAGGGACTGAGCAAGAACGATTTCCGAGAGACGGTAAACGCGAAGAGCCAGGTGGAAGAGGCACAAAGGCGTATGAGAGCTGAGGAAAAGAAGAAGGGCGAGACTTGGGAGCCCTTGTTTTTCAAGAGCATTCCAGGAGAAGACCACGATGTGTTTCATCGATTGGCTAAAGGTGTTGATTGGCAATTACACGACAAGCATACTAAGGGCGTCTGGAGAATTGATGATGCGAAGAGGGATTCGATACAAAAGCCTTTTAGAGGGGAGTTAACTCCATTGGGATAGAATCATTGAGTTGGTTAGGTTCATTCTTGACGTGTTATGTGTTATGACCAACAAATGGCGCCTAATTCAGTTATCGAAGATGCATTACATCAGCATCATGTTTATGCTTGTACGACCACAAACGCAAGACCACTTTCCCAATCTGCCTACCTTTTCTATGTCACTGCCTAGCTTCCCGTGCAAGGCCGAAATGGACTTCGGAGAATCCGATATGAACAAAACCTTGCGTCAGTACCCTGGATCGGTGAGGCGGGGCTTGATGTTTGACCGAAGCCCGGGAACTAAGCACGCAATTCTTTGAGTGTTGGGTTCTGATGTACTAATCAGAAATAAATATTTTGGGGATACTAGGACAACACCGGGTTTGAGGCACCGTGGATGTGACTGTCCAAGTGCTGGTGCTAGTCCGTATAGTAATCAGACGCTGGAGCTTTCGAATGCCTAACAAGATCCAGCTCGATTTCACCTTAAATAAACCCCTCGATTCTAGAACTCCTCTTCTCTCAATTCTGTGTCCAAATTTGTTCCTTGAACACACCCAGACTGTTTTAATCTTATCCTCCAAACAACCGTACCACTGCTGTATCACCAACATGCCAGAAAATATTATCACTATAATGGGCATTACGGGCAAGCAGGTAATACTTGAACACTTGTTCCAGACCCCGAAATTTCTTTTCTTAACAATATCTCATTATACAAGCCCTCATGAAGCCACACACTCGCTAACTCGAAACAGGGTGCGTCTGTCGCTAATGTTTTTATTCGCCAAGGAGGTTGGCACATCCGCGGCGTAACCCGTGATCCAACTAAGCCGTCGAGCCAGGTCTGGGCTGACAAGGGCGTCGAGCTCATCAAAGGCGACTTGAATGATGTTGCCATGTTGAAGGAGGCCTTTTCCGGGTCGAATGTCATCTTTGGTGTCACAGACTTCTGGGCTATCACGCGTGATCCGAAATACCAGGAGCGTGCTAGGGTATCAAACGTTTCTGTCAACATGTTTGCTTACGACATCGAACTTCAGCAAGGCCGCAACCTTATAGACGCCGCGAACGCAACCTTCGATACCTTGGATAGGTTAGTGCTATCAACCCTCTCGGCCACAAAGAAGTGGAGCAGGGGCAAATACTCGCATGTCTACCACCACGACGCGAAGTGGAAAGCTGTTGAATACTTGAAGGCCAACTATCCTGAACTGGACAAGAAGACGTCGTATTTACAGATGTCGCTATACATGACCAACTGGAAAGACTTAGGGCCCCTCCAGGTGGGCAAGCCGGTCAAGGTAAGTCTGCAGCTCCTCGAGAACCTGCCGCTTGAGAGACCACAATCACATAAAATTAGAATAGAAGTCATTAACTTAGCCGCAGCAAGATGATGGCACCTTTATATTGAGACTTCCTGGAAATCCTAACGTCCCGATTGCGCAAGTCGATGCGCGTCGTGATACTGGCAAGTCTGTCGTGCTAACCTAGAATGATCCCATCAGCTAACATTTGAGGTTTCGGCGAATTTGTAAAAGCCCTGCTGGAGGTCCCAGCTGGCCAGAACCTACTTGGTGTTGCCAGCACATTGAGCTGGAATGAGTATGTTGCTCTGTGGGGCAAGATCCAAGGGGTGACCTGTCGCTTCGAGCGCGTGGACCGGAAGGTACTCCAAGATGCCTTGCCTGGTGGCATTGGTGAGGAGTTCGCTGAAACGTATGAGTACATCGCAGAGTTTGGTTGTGAAGGCGGTGATCCAACTGTAATTCATCCCAAGGACGTGAGTGGATCTCCCATCCTCAAACTCCATGGTCAGTTTTCTTACAAAAAGGATAGCTTGGTGTGGACATCCCGGTGTACACTATCGAAGAGTACATCAAGGACGAAGACTGGAGTTCGGTGTTGTAAGGTTGCAGACGAAGGCAAGAGACAACACTCGTGTTGCTGCATAGCTACTTGTCATTGTACACGAACACACAAGAATGCTATGAGATTCAGATTTCGCCATCGTTGGTCTCAGCTTAAACGCATCAAAGCGAGATAGACCGTATTGCAATTATGATGAGGATGTTTTGTTATGCCCGGGGCGACAAGTCTATAATTAGGGCAACTGCCACTCTGTCGTTCAAGTGTGGCCGGATCACCCGCCGCCCTAAGGTCGCGCGATCCGGGGTAATCGGGGTGAGTTGGGGTGAGCCAGGGCGAGCTAGGCATTTTTGCAGGCTATGGATAGGAACAAAGGTCTACTTACTGATCCCAGGATTCGGGGAGGTGAACAGCTCACTTTTCCTAGGGTTAGGGGATGTCAATAGTTACCAATCCTAAGGGAGGTTATTGTAGTTGTTTTTACAAAGACTCGAACTGGGCTGCACAGAATAATTGACGGTCCCATTTCCAAGTACTCTGTGGCTAATGTTATTCGCAGTTACCAGTGTTGGGGCTGTTCCTTTGCAGTGCCGTTCCATACACAGGACATATCCATATTCCCAGTGTTCATCCAAAGCACAGTGAACCAATCCCACTCACGTCTACTTCCATCTCTCGCGGATTGTGTATGCCGGGTGGAG
This sequence comes from Colletotrichum incanum, assembly GCA_001625285.1. Taxonomy (NCBI): domain Eukaryota; kingdom Fungi; phylum Ascomycota; class Sordariomycetes; order Glomerellales; family Glomerellaceae; genus Colletotrichum; species Colletotrichum incanum. The sequence continues at coordinate 75,654 of LFIW01001807.1, forward strand.
TGGACGGATGGAGAAGAAAGTCGATGTGGAACGGTGAATGTCGGGTCGGCGTCACCAATGTCGAAGTCGAGTGAACTTCTGATGCCGATCTGCTGTATAGAACGTCAGAAGAGCTGCAGATGGGAAAGTTGGCTCCGCCAAGGACAACGTACCTTGGTTTCGAGTGCTGATGTGGATGTTCGGAGTGGATGATGGTCGGATGGCATGTGTCAGTCGTGAACAGGTCGTCGGCAAGACAAGTCGATGTCTCCTCTTGGTTTCACCTTTCTCCCAAGAGAGGCTACTCAGCCCAGCAACCACGGCAAGGTGTGAGACGCTGCTGGGGCCCTCGACCACCCACCCCCCGGTCTATCAATGGCCCGACCGGGAAAGGCCTATGCCTAAGTATCGTCAGCGTTCCTCTGGTCGTACACGTCTTCGACCAAGTCGACCAGGTCAACGACCAGATCCAACAAGTGAGTGACGCACGCCTCTAGTCGTTTGATTTCTGCTTCCCGGTTTTGAAGCGGGACAATCCGAAGCCTCTCCGTCATGAAGGGGGAAATGTAGGGGATGTAAAACGTACCTGTAATCCCAATGATGGCCGCGAGGGTCATCGACAGGGTTGCCACAGATGTAATCCAGTCCGGAGGGAATATGGTGGCGATCTGTGGTCTTGGAGAGGAAAACAAAGAAGCGAGGGAAAACAGAGGTCGGCGAGTTTTATCTCCCGTAAACAGAGAAGCATTTGTTCTTTCTCTTTGGACTGAGGATCCCCTTGTAAGGGACTCGCAAGGAGAAGGCGTGCCATGTTGAGCTGGACTTAGAAAGAATGAGGCTCCCAATTCTGGAGCTGCCGGAAAGCATTCCCATGCAATCACTTCACGTCAGGAAGCCACAGAAAGATGGGAGGTTCTGCAGGTAGGTTGTTGCACGACACGGACCCAGCTACTTCTGTGTGGGTAAATGAAAGACAATGTGCCTTCCACTTCTTCATAGACCGGGTACAAAGCAAGCCCGGACCACATCAGCTTCCACGACGGTCATGATAATCAAGACCGCAAGAGTAACACAGGCGCAACTTAGGTTCGCCGCTATCCCCAGCATTTGCAGTTCCAGGTGACCTTCCGCAGAGTGCATTTAATTGACCTGCCACCATTTTTGGTATCGCAGTCGATAATGTCACGGATGTTTGGCATGTTTACCATACAATTCGTTTAGGCTTTGAAGTAAAATGGGTCAGGATGGGCTCTGTAGCCGTTAGAAAGTGACATTGTTTGAAGGTAAAGCAGGAAATTAAGGGAACTATGGTTTCAGGCAAAGATGGCTTAATATTTCTTGATGGAAAGGAATTAAGGCCTTACACTTAAACAACCTTTGAACAGTATCCCTCATGTCGCAGATTCACCACTAGGGTAGGAAAAGACATAGGAAAATAGCTTGGATTTCTACGTGTCGGATTGCCTTGCCCAGAGCGTATAAATACGTATCCTGTGTTGTGAATCGGCATGGAGGGGCCGGACTGATAGTTAATCCGGCCCCGGCGCAAATCTCACAAGGCTGCGCGATACGCGTGAGGGTATCGCGACACCTCACATGTCCAACCATACTGTCCTATCTGGGCATTTTGAAGATGGCTACCTTTACCTCTCACGATAGTGAATCCGGACCCTGAGAATTTGTCATTCGAGTCTTCGTAATAGCACTGTGTGACTTGGCTGTTATCGTTGCATTTTCCCGCATAATTGATAAGTTGTAAAAATAAATATAGCAAAAAATGTAAGAACACATAGATGGATAAGAGAGCAAAAAAGGACTCTAAAGGGACACCGGACGGGACATCAAAAAGATTAACAGAGAATCAGGGTGGCAAAGAATAAAGAAAGAGAAAGAGACTTCAAAAGGTTTTAAGAGCCTGGTAATACACGTACCCATCCCACATAAGTAAATAGAACAGCTACATTTGTAATCATCATGCTCTTCTTTCTTAAGACTTGAGACATTACTTCTGTCAACCCTCAACATACATCTGCCGGATACTCCCAGGAACGTGATATATAATCGGTCCTTTTGTGGGTGTATTTCGATTCGACCGAAGATGTACCGTCCATTGTTCATTTACCGGAGACTTATATGACCCAAGGTCGTGCCAACTATAAATCGTAACCGTACCAGGAGTAGCCAAAACAGCATAATCCGTCGGACAACGCTTACAGTGGCCAGAGATTTCTTGCCCTAATCTGTTAAACGCAAGGTGAACATCGCCCAGAAGGCCTTTCAGTCCTAATGGCTGTGATACCTCGTCATTGGGTCGGGGCCCGTTTGTTCTGGAGGCCAAAATTCTCATGTGTGGGCAAATCGATGTCATTGAAAGTTCCTTAAGAGATACTGGTAGATTACCATCTCGAAACTCACGTTCTACCTGAAGCAGAAACCTTTCGGTAATAACCTTTGGTAAAGCGCGATAATAAAAACGTAGTTCAGCATGGAAGCCCCCGAGACTTTGTCTTGTAAATGGCGACATAATATTCTTGAGGTGACTCTGGTTGGAATGTGTTATTCGTGTGAGCTTCAGGGCCAGTTGGACATGCGAGTGACGCAGTTGATAGATGTAGTCGAACTTGAGATCATCCTGTTGTTGACAAAAACGAGTTTGTTCATAGTCCAGGTATATCCCAATCGGTAACCTTATGGAGCTTATAACAAGTCCCACAGACCCAGTGGTTTGGCAGGACGTAAGCAAGCCCAGTCCAGTAATCAAGTTGCTGAATGCGAGAAAGCCGGCTGAGGGTAAGCCTTCAATCTCTCCGTGTAAGTGACCGAGTAACTCTACAGGTTTGAGAAAGATGGAATTCGTCATATAACTCGAGGAAACTGAAGACTTCTAGAAGGATTTCGTTCGGGAGTCTGAGGATATTTAGAACTTCAACCGCTACTTCTGGTGCCTCGCTATTTTGCTTGGAACGGCGGTCCTGGTATGCCAACAGCCACCGGATGCACTTCATTGTGGCTTATCGATATTTTGTTGGGTTCCGAGCTTTGGGCTGTCTTCTGCGATTCGAGCTTGTGGTCATCTTTGAGGCAGATGGTCCGGATGGATGAAGAGTTGGGTGCGGACGGAGTCTTGGTGAGGAAGCCGGATTTTATGCCCATGTGGCAGCTGTCTAACAAGGTCCCTAGGGACCTTGATGGAAGGTTGAAGGTATCTCCATCGACGATTCATCGCCGCAGGCATCTCCGCTAGGTTCAATTCTTGGCAGTCACGTCTTCGGTGAGGGCACCTCTCGAGCTCCGAGCGGTCAGGGCCGGCCCATACTTGTGTTCCCTGCTCCACCTTCCACTTGATGGACCTGACTGGCGATGATAGTGGTCACGTACGTGAAGAATGGCATGCTGTATAGAACGGATGGAACTTACACATAAAGAGACACAGAGGCACATGAGCTTGAGAATTGTAATTAGAAAATTTTCAAGTGCCAAGCTACTCTTTCAATAAGATGGGCTGCATCACGACTGAAGAAGTCAAGGTGATTACTTGCCTTGATTTACGGCCAGGACTTTGGGCCGTTATTTATTCAGACTCGAGAGATGTGCCACACATTTCCGCGGTCTGGTTTTTTGCATGGTAGTTGTGTTTGATCTTTCTAGCTACCTAGGTACCTACATACGACATGTATACATGGATAGAATCAGGCCTTTCCAGGTCCAGCGAGGCCTCGGTTGCGGGGCTCCTTGGGGTTCACGTAGGCCTTCGTCAACTTGCCATCCGTAACCGTTTCATGTGCGTTTACATTCACGAACGTATCTGCCGTCGCCGGCGAGGAACATGGCGGCTTGGGTTCGGCTTGACGGCTTTGCTGAAGCGACTGGTGGGGAAGTGTGTACTTTCTCCCCGGAATCGCTTGGCGTTATAGTCGGCTAGGAAGTCCTGGAGTATAGGAGTGTTGTTGCCTGCATGTTCGGCAATACAATGGTTGAAGTGTGAAGGAGGGAAGAGGCTGGGTCAGGTACTTTGATGGCGGAGTCCAAACGGCGTTGAAGCGATAACCTAGGACATTACCAGCTGACTGGCCGGCTTCATTAACATCTTATAGGTCATTATAGGAGTGTAACACACCTGCGTTGTTGAAGATGACGTTGGAATCGGGCTGGTTTTCTAGGCGGTTAACGGCTTGCTTGACTTCGGACTTGCGCTACACGCCTACAACGCGAGCCTTTGAGATGTCCGGGAGGATTTGCTACGTTTCTCTTTCTTTCAACGTGTCTTAGCGCCTTATTGAGGAATTTTTGGTTGATATATTTCATTAGAACGGAGGTACCCCTTTCTTGGCATCAAGATTGAGGCTTCTAGACCAGAGCCACCGTCACCAGCATGTTATTGTTCTGTTTCATCTTCGAGGAGATGGTATGCGAGATTTGGCCAACCCAGTGGCACCAGTGATGATCATATTCTTGCTTTGAGTCTTCCAGGCATGTTGGTTGTTTAAGAAACGTTGTGATGGAGCGGAACGAAGTGAGTCTCTCAAGGCCAATCTTGAGATGTACAGCCGCCTTGAATACCGGGATTGGACGGAGGCGGGTTGATGGAAAGGCTGAGTGGCTATTGTGTTTGGAGGATTACACAACTTAGAATACACAGCATAGGCGGGGTCTTCCAATACACACTCTTCTCGTGAATATTAATGTTATGATTCCCGAAAGCTTTCGTTACGTGTGAAATATGTGTGGTAATCAGGCATGAGCCGCGGGCTTAGGGCCGGTATCGAGGCGAAGACGGCACAGGTCTCAAAACATGATGATGAACGAATCAATTCTACGTGAAACTCCCGAGAGGGTCGAATCCTTTTTCAAATCCAATGATCGTCGGTCGCTCTATGTTCGTCTAAGTACTTGTAGATTTCGCCGTAGTCCCTACAGATATGCTTCCCATCCCACCCATCACTTCCAATAATGCCATCGGGAAATGTCTTTTCTTGGCCCTCGACGGCCAAATCACCAGCGCACATGATGCTCTGTCGGAGATAGTCAAAGCAGTGGTTAACATGCCACGGCATCCGCTCGCTATGCTGGGACGGATCCGCTTTCAGACCCGAGTATGCTTCAGCGATTCCATACTAAACTCAGCCGCATCAGCTCTAAGAAACCAAACCATCAGGAGAGGGTTTCAAGCGTACAAGACAATGTAGTTGATGGGTAACTGATGTTGTGAAAACAGGTTGATCCGGTCCGCCAAAATCTTTGATCGGTTCAGGGAGATCATGATACAGTTGTTGGTTATCTACCTTGATCCAACCGAGACCCTCTGGGAAAGGATAAATGTCAGTTATGGTGCTTTATGATCCACCAGTGGTTGTTCGGTTGGACAAACGGGGTACCAGGTCCAGCCACTTCTGCTTGGTTTCGTTGGTGAAGAACTTGTGTCCATCTTCGGGAACGAAGTCTGGGTCGTGTTTGAAGGTGACAATTCTTTGCGAAACTACCGAAGTTAAAGAGACGTAAGTCATGTTTTCTAAAATTCTAACAGAGGGAACATAAACGACGACAGCCTACATTGAGGAAAGAAACCTGTGACGTCTCCAGCGACTTCCCTCTGGCACTCTTCAGTCGAAGCTTGCCTCGCTAAGAGTACCCATGCAACAGTCGCGATGAGTATGGCATCTAGTATTGACCGTCTCGTGAGTAGAGTTGAGCGACACGTCTCTAGCCAGCGACGACGTCTCTCCAAGTTCGGATCGTGTTGGCGTGCATCTTCGTCTACATCGCCTTTGTCCGAAAGCAATGCTTCGGCGCCTGTTTGTTCGTTCCATTGTCGTCGCAGCTCGACGAATTTCTGTACAGGCCCCATCTTGGAAGAGAACCGGAAACCAATTCGTTATTGAGAGACTTTTGGCGGAAAAGCTGTTGTGACCTTGGTCTATGGTCTTTTTTTCGCGAGGAAAGTGAGTCCGCAGAAAGGACCGGGTCACTTTCTCTGCAGAAGGAGCTACATAGAATATCCTCGTGGTGTCTCGAGAACCTAACGGATACCGCACCACCATGAGCTTTCATCGGCACGCGTCTCTGGGGCTGAGTGGTTAGCAATCAGTTTGACTCAGTCCCGGAACCTAGAATAATTGTACATGGCCAGGGGTGTGAGCTTCTCGAGGGCTCATGCATTCAAAGTTCCACGCCGGCTAGCTTGACTTTCCGGCTCTTCGGATTGCACACCGTAACTCGCAAATCGCGCAATACACCTTGTACGGTCGTTCCGGGCAGCAAATGCTTCTTGTGCGGAACGGGATAGATCAATAGGACTACCCGGGGGCGTCTCAGGGACATGAACGCCCATGTCTTGTACGGATACACGGCTATTTACTCGGGAGGTCCTCCATCGGATCTTCTTGCATTGTTAAATTTTATTAAATTGCACTGTTCACGCTCAATAGGCAAGTGTAGCACCTTCCTGGAGCGATTAGTAAGTAGACCTAGGCGCCAGGCCGAAGCCGATTGAAATGTTCAACTCGGTTCACCAGGCTCCGAGGCTCCGAGGTTGGTAGTAGGTAGTATTCATAGAGTCTACATGAGTTAGGATCAATATCTCGTTAGTTAGCATGGCTCCGTGACCGATCCCAGTGACGGAAAGCCTAATACACCGCCGGCGAGAATGATATCAAATCACACCGGCGCCGAGCTTCCTTTCTCGGATTCTCTCCTAGATTGAGGAGGAGCGATCGGTAAAGGATCTTTTTGGTGTAATGTCTACAGGATTTCGTTGACAGAGGTATGTCAACTTCGATATAGAGCTGGAACTCTATGCGCATTTGATCAGATTATCTGGTATCAGTAGTCTAGAGATTCTCTGCAGCGCCATTTTCTAGATATTTCTACGCAGTTGGCACGGGGGTGAATCAGGGAGCAAGTAGGTGGCATACTACGAGCAAGACCACGGACTTTATCGTCCGGGTGCTACGTGGTCATATTGTGTCAGGTTCATGACTTGTGTTGGAAAATTAGCCCTGATAGACTCGCAAATGGTGCAGTCGATATCTAAAAAAGTCTATGGAAATTCATTGCCATCATGAATAACATCGTCCGACCTGGGGCGCCATGGACCAAGTTCGCCGCTCTTTAACTGGACGTCCTGCTGCCGAAGATACCAGTCCTTTATTGCCCCAAAGTCCCGACACATATGCCGTGTCTTGAAGTTTGCAATAATACGGGGCTCGCGCTCCTTCTCTTTGATCCATGCTCTCGAGTCTACCCAAACCCAGGGAAGGACGTCAAGAGACGGAGTGCATGTGAGCTGGAGTCGGAGCGAGTCCAAACAATGCCCTAGGGAAGATTAGATTCGGGGGCGGATGGCCTGACTGTATCTGAATGACATACCAACATGCGTTTTAATGATTTGATCGTCGTCTTGGAATTCCCAAGCGTTCGGCGTTGACTTGTAATAGTCGATGTTGAAGTACAGCGCTTTTCGCAAAAGGTTCTGTTCCGTTGGCATGCCGATTAGTGTCTCAAAGCTTCGTGCCCGCTACATTATGTCGTGAGATGTTACTTACAAGACAGTGCAGATCGTGGAATGCCTTGATTTCGCCGAAATAGTTAGGTCCGTGGTTCTCAGGCACGCGGACGGCGTCCAAGGGCATATTGGCATCGGCCCATTGCTCTGGCGAAAAGGTAGCGTTTTCCCCTAGACTTTGCGTCAGCAAACCCGGACATCGGGTTAACTATCGAGCATTTGAGGACCGTACATGTAAAACCAAGATCATCCCAGGCGGCATCGACTGCCGGACTCGGGTCCATTCGATAGATCGTGGGCTTCATGAAGGCATTGTCGAACTCCTCTTCGTGGTAGGAGATGTCCATGTCTGCAGCGATGGGTGCTTTTATCCCGGACTGTAAGCTGATCAAGCCCGGCGCTTCGTGGTGGGCGTCTTACTTACAACGCATCGAGGTATGATAGAAACATATCCGATCAATGTTGTGCGGCCAGAAGAAGCCCGCCAAAAAGGTAATAAGAGGGAGGCAATAGATTAGCAGGTAACTCTTAGTACGAAGTCGAACTGCAGCTTCTGGCAAAGCTGTAGTTATCCCATTGACTGAGTGCCCGTGGTCTGATTGCTCTTGTAAAGGCTCATACTTGGAAGAGGGGAACAGTCGAGTGACTAGCGATGCCACTTTTTCAGCCATTTTTTGATGTTGTCGTCTCGGTATTGAGAAGTGTACCTACTAGTCGACCAGTGGGCAGCAGTGCCGCCGTTTGAGTCTGGGCTTATGATGAGACCTTCAATATAGCGGAGCCACATACCTGATAATTAGTCCAAAGCGGTGTGACAGCTTTCACGCATCCATGGAGCTTAGTTTCACCCGGCCTATTTGATAGAGTTTGGGCTAAACAGATGGCAGCCCCGCTAGAAATGATGAGAAGCCGGTCCTTGAGGGAAGAGGTCTCCGCATTTCTAGATCGCACTTTCTGTTCCTATCTGAATCGGGAAACCGATGGTGAACTCTAAAGGCTGACAATGACTCTGTTCCGAAACACTGACAGAAGCGGTTTTACCGTTGCCCACGCTCGTACCTAAGGTTTCGCTTCATACAGGGATCTCACTATATCAATCAACTACCTGATCGACATCTTGGCTTGCTCAGTGACCCCCGGAGTGCTCGTGAGTGTGTGGCTTCAGCGGGCATGTCATCGGCTCATCTGATTCAATCTTATTCCTTGGACAATCTCCTGTTGTGTTTCTCGATGATGCCCAGTTCCAAACATCGTCCCAGTTCTTGCACTTGTACTGTTGGGGAAGAGTCAGCATGTAAAGTGATTCTTCTTCGTTCCACATGTATCTCAGAGGCGTCATGTCTGCATTGCAGACGATCGATTCCCTGAGTGCCTCGACGCAGTGATCTATTACGAGATCAGTCAATGTTTCCTGAATGGCCGTGTTCTCACATACCCAGGTGCAATTCCCACCAGCTGCGTTCCTCTCCATTCTCCCACTTGAACGGGGTCGGGTGCCAAACTTGCTCTCGGAGACTCATCTATAGTATTTGTTAGTATGGTTCGAGCTGTTAACAAAGGAGAGTACAAGAACTTACAAGACAGTGAAGCTGGTGAAATACTTGCAAGCCAATGACGTATTCGCCCTTTTTCAGGACATTTGGTGTCGTATCAAATGGAAGGCGAGATTTTTCTTCCTCCGTGATGCTTGTGCTGCCGACTTCAGGTTGATGATTCAGCAGCAAGTTATAGAAGAAAGAGTGAAGTCATCACATACGCTGAACCAAGTCTGCCCAAGCCTGATTGCTCTTGTCCGTTGGTCGACCCTCGTACTCAGTGAATTCCACTGCGTCCTCCCATCCTTGATCCCCTATCTTTGTAGTATGATCCCCCTCATACTTGTAATGATGAGTATGCCAAACATATTCGCGGTGAGAAAAGTCGTCATAGATGTCTGTCATGGTCAGAAAGTGTCGCATGAATGCGGAGGGAGAGATTGTGCATACTAGGCCATTCCTTCGGATTTGCTGTCGATGAGTGATTACCACTTTCGAATTTCAAGAAAAAAAGAATTCCATAACCAAGAAAGGCTATGATATGCAACAACCAGGGAAGATATCTTCGTTTGTCGTGGTGATTCTCCCGATCCTGCAAAAAGAGAACCTTCGAATAATCACCATCTTCTGACCTGTCAGACGAGAGTAGATTCTGGTGGTCCATGGCTATCATACAGAATTACCCCGTCAAAAGCTAGGAAGAAGGGTAAATCTAGATTTTCTCAGCGCTGTCTGGCATATTGGACGACGTCTTGTGTTATGGCTGGAGTCCGCTTCAGCTCTGAACTTCCCATCTCGATTTGGATTTGGGGCTGTAATATAGTTGGCGGATGATCATAATCTTCTGAAGTTCGGAACAGTTCTAGAATAGGCCTAGGGGGTGAGCGTATAATACTTCCTTGATCTCAGGATGTCAAGCGACATATTGACGACTTCCGCACTGTGCTGCCATCACGAGGGTATTGGGCTGTGTAAACCTGACTAGCCTGGGCCGGGGTATGATAATCCAGCGCGGCGCAGGGTTGCTTTTGTCACGTATTATTGAATCCCCGGCGCGGAAACGGACGAAAGGTCGATGAAGGATCGATGACAAACGTATAGGCCTCAGCTTTACCTCTTCTCGAGCAAATAGTCGCTTCTCCCACAAGCCTCAAAACGCAAGAAGTTTTTACCTCCAGATTTGACACACTAACCCCTACGACTTTCCACAAGATCAGTACCAATTTTCTCTTTAGTTCCAAGAATCATGAAAGCGTTTTTCGATAGGTCTTCCAGCGAGGAAAGCGACCTTGCCATCCGTCTTCTCCCTGGCCAGCACACCTCACTTGAAGACGAAGACAGCATCATTGAAGATCTACTCAAAGGTGTGGCGCTCGGTGAAGGTGCTGTCAGGACCATTATCACTGCCGGAAGTGAGCGTTTTGTTCTCTATGCAACCAAAGTCGACGAGAGCGTTAAGTTCACTCTTTCGGATGCAGTGCAGAGGCTGATAAGATTTGTGACTATCGAATCCTCTCCTTCCATCTCTGTTTTCTACAAGGTCGGCAAAGAAGATGGACTCGGTGAAATCACCTGCCTCGCAACCTGTGAGACTTACTTATCTTCTCCGTTGATGGACAACACTGATACTTGGAAACAGTGAACCGGTCTCAGGCCGCCTTCGCGGATTCACTCTCTTGGACAGAAGCTTCCGTCAAAAAAACGGAATTTGACCTGCAGAAAAGTAAGGGAGCCACATGCCGCCTGTCCTGGTTCAGTCGGCCTACCGCACTGAAGACCACTCGGCTACGTACCCTGGCTTTCTGGTCAAGTTTGGCTGTGGTGTTTGTTATCCTCGTTGGGATTTATCACGGAGGCTCCAAAACCCCGTTTCGTCAGCACTTTGAAAAGGGGATCTGGGTCCGATACGACCTCAAAGACAGCGAGGGTCCACGTTACCAGCTCCAGTTCTCAAGACACAACGTGTCCGACTGGAAGAACCCGTATCCGGATGGAGAGTGGGCTGTGCGAATTGATGATCAGGCCATCATACCTGCGAGCTTGATGGACGAGGACGAGCTCCGATATCAGAAATGGTTCAGGCAGCGGTACCCAGGGATGAGGAATGTCGTCGACAACAAAGACTACCTGAGCAAAGAGTTCCTCAGCGATCCCGATCGTCTCAAGGTACCAGCCGACTGGCTTTTCCACCCTGCGCACTGTATTTTGGCTCTTAGAAGATATTGGAAGGCGAAGGAGAGCGGTCGCCATGTCTGCCCGCGGGATATCGATCACAAACACATTCACCACTGTCTGGATTCTCTTGACGAATGGTTCTTCATTGGCGGCGAGATGAGGAAGCCGCCTCCGAAGCCTACAGATTATGGGGCGGAATGGTCTTTGGTATGGAAAACCAAGGTGTGCTGGTAGAAACTGCGAACAAATTATACTAGATAGCAAATTATGTAAATCATATTTGGATTTCTAGCGTTCATGTTCAATATATTCCCCAGAATCGAGAGCCTTCAATCTTGAGAAAGGCCTTTACGAAAATTCAAAGATTCTGCTTCGTTGAGATGCAGATACCACGTTCCGAGTCCACAGTGTCGGATACACTCTGACATGATTTGTCGTGACCGAACGCCAGCAACAGTTGTCCCAGGAGTGATTATAGACTCACGCCGGCAATGAAAGACTGGGCTTCATGGTAGTTTGAGAATCCCCGAAGTGCCGCTCATATTCATTTCAAATCGGTGCGGGATCAGAAAGTGACCGATAGTTTGGACAGGTTACTGATGTCACGGGCCTTTGTTCGACTGTGCGCAGAACAGGGCTGGGGTATCAATCAATCGGCCCGAAAATGAGCATGCAAATGGCGCACTGGGTTTGGACTCTTGGAGTTTTGACTACCTCTGATCGTTAGCTGTTAGTCAAACTCGAATCAGTAGCCGCTATCATAATTTCAGCGGAATTTTGTTAGGTTCATGGGTAGCGTTGCATTCGGTAACATATGGACAAGATCTTCATTGCGGTGCGGCAAGTCCGCAAACCTCTCTTCCACCGGACCGAGCGATGGTGCAAGTTTTACGGCTGATAATCTCATCCGAGCCCAGAGACTTTACACTAAGCATAGTATCAAGTAGAGCAATCTCGGGTTGTGTAAGTCTCCGGTATCTACCTCACGTTGAACTGGTCACAAGCTCTACATGGGCACAACTTATGACATCCCTAGAAGTGACCCAGTTCCCTCCACAGGGCAAGACAATCACGATGCGGCTTAGCTCAACTACCATGTACTTTTATACACAAAACACTTCGGTTAAAATGATTGTGGGCCTTTCACCCGGGAACAAAAAGTATACCATTAATCATCTAAGAGCAACTATCGCAAGTACCTAAAGTACCCGCCAAGACACGTAGTACGAGCTCTGGATCATGATGTCGACCTGGTTCATTGGTAAATGTGACTGGACATAGATGGTGGACACTGGTTTTCAACTTTCAAGCCGACATCTAAAGTATCACATTGAGCTGTCGTTTTCCTGCCTGTTGTGCATTAAGGTCTCGATACATTTCACCGGCCTCACATATCAAGATTACAAGTCAAAATTACAAATCTGAGCCTGGATCTATCCTTGAGATCCCGAGATCACATACCAAGACGGATACCGCCGTCGGGAACGCCGTCGGGAACGCCGTGGCATATGGCGGCTACTTGTCAGAAAGCCTGCTTAATGTAGGATAGTTGCTGTTCGCAACTTCAAAGTCCCCGTGAACAACCCCGGAGCATGGCATACCTGTTGACTGTTGTCTGTCTTACCCTAGTCGGTATTTTGTGTGCCTGAGATCCTCGCACAGTGGTACAGCGTTGCACCGGGGCCTAGATACCTACGCTACTTATGCATGGGGTCACTTGGAAATGTTGATTTGAGCTCGCAATCTCTCCACATTGCCTTGGCGATCCTAGACCCGAGCCGCAAATAAGCTTTCTTAGTCCCAATGCGCTTTGATTCCCGTTGATATTCGAGCCCATCAGTTGACGATATGGTTCAGCGGGCCGGGGACAAGGTTAGTCGCTCGACTCAGGGAGGTTCTTTCAGCCGCAGGGCGGTGAGATAACCCTGACGCCCCCCCCCCCCCCCCTTCCCTCTCGCGTTTCAGATTGTTCCGGATGCATGAAACCGATCTGTAAGCTATTATTGAGTATTTCTCTTGTATGTCTCTAAGCCATGTAGTGTCCGACAATGTGACGCTCGTGACGGACTTCGGCAGCTCTGCCAGTGCAAGTCTCTCTGATTTTGGCCTCTTTGTTTTTCTTTTCTAAGTTTTTATCGACGTCTTTCCTAAATCAATACTCCAAAAAAACAGCGTTCGAAATGTCCTCAGACTCAGATACAGTCTGGTCGTATAAGGAGCTCCTGAACTCAGAGAATGACTCCTGCGCCGAGGATGCCAAAATCATCACGACGCCGCAACAATCGGCTTACCGGAGACTCTGGCCCCCTTCCCCTTCTTTATTGGGGTGGGTGATTACAACATTGATTTGTATCGCTGTTGCCTTGGCTAGTTGGCACAACACACAGAAGCTCGATTCGATTCATGAGCTCGTCCAGCAAAGCCTTGTTGCTAGCTCGGACCTTCTCAAACTCGTAGACGAACACGGACATCAAGGTCTGACAAAGCCTACAAACGCAGTCGCGCAGATGGTGAACATCGATGGAGTCGAAGTTCCAGGGTACCAGCTCAAATATAATGCGAGCTATTGCAACGAGCTCGCCAATCCAGCCGGGGCCCCTGGGCGCGGATGTGTCCTAGATCGCGTTCAAGGAGGCTGGGTGCCCGAAGTCTGCTCTGACCGAGAGTTACGAGAAGCTTGGGATGCGATGCCTGATTTTGGATGGTGGCTCGATGAGGCGCGTACACAGAAAGTCTCCCAAGAGCGTGTGTACCGTGGGGATTCGGATATTGTAGGCCGCAGTGTCTACACGAGTGTCAATTATCACCTTCATCACTGTGTTGCGGTGATGCGTCTACGCAACAAGAACAGCTTGCGAAAGAATCGCGGCTTAACATATCACATGCTCAGCCACCATCACATCGAGCATTGTTATGACCGGTTTTTGGATTGGCTCACCCCGGAAGGAATCAATATCACGAAGATGCCGACAGAAATACGCTTTTCGAGCGCCGGCGTTGTCCACAACAAGGACGAAAGGACTTCAGAATGTTATGTACCAATTTAGAATCTTTAGGTGGTGGTTTTATCAAAAAGCACTGTCTTACCGAGTATATGCTCACAAGCTGCAAGGATCCAGTCTTATCTTGTCAATATCTTCCTGTATATCATGAAATGCACTGCGAAGATGTATCTTCGACACCAAACAAGCGATTCCAATTATGGTTTCTCATGACATGAAAGATGATTCGGTGGTCTTCGTCTCCAAGAGTTCAAAAGAACAAGCCCTCTTTGAAAAGATTCATGTAGCACTCGATACGACCTGATGGAGATTTAATCTGAAATCTGCTCCAACATGACATAAGACCGGTGAATTCTTCTTGAGTCCCACTGCGCGGACTTTGGAATCACCCATATGCAACAGACTAGCATAATACACCAACTCGTAACAGCGACGGACCACCACCTCGACTTGCCAGCAACATATATGCCTCTGCATCTCAAGTCAGCGAAAATCGGTCGATGAATCTCTTTCCACTTACAATAACGCATTGAACCACCCGCTTATCATGCTCATGTATCCAATTAGGCGGTGCCACTCAGTGAATACAGTCTGTCGTCCTGTTTGTAAGAACCGATGGTGGTGTAAGTAGCCCAGGCTAGGCGCCACGAACATGGCAATGCACAGGAGCAATCCAACAATTTGGTGGCTTCCTCGGGCAGATGGGACCTAGAGCGTTTAGAAGTTAAAACCATTGAGTTTTCGTTGCAAGCTACGGCCTTTGTCTTCAAGCCTTGAGCAGAACATACCTCTACGGTGAGTTGCGATGCGTATATTCCTAAGCCGACTCCGCATATAGCAGTAGTGGTGGAAACGGTCTGCATTATCCAATGAATGCGGAATGAGTTTTCGTGTTTGCTGCGAATGATGATAACTGCAGCTGGCATCGATACTAAGAACGCAAGCGATAGAAGGGCGCCGTGCGCTACGTATGGCGACAGCTTCTGGCTCGATGAGGAGCTGTAATGTTCGCCCGGGCCCAGAACCGAAGTACGATCACTGTTAATCAGGCCGGGTGGGATGATCCTCTCCTCTTCGGAGTGACTAGTTTTCAAGTTCATGTAAAATGTGTCTGATTTGAATGATATCTCAGTGATGTGCTAGTAAGAACGAGTAGCTGGCTTCATCTTACCGTAAAAGGTGTGCAAGGTCAAAGGCTTGTTTTGCTCGTCAGTCTGCATCACCCATTCGTAGTTGTTTGCAAATACCCAAGACTGTTTCTCGGAGGTTACGCTGAACATGTTTTGGGACCAAGAATCGCAGCTGTAGCAAATTATCCCGACATTATGATACGAGCCGTCAACCATAGTGTTGGTCACAGAGTATGAGGGTGCATCTTGCGCAACCTCTGGTGGATTATGAAAGCTGCAGACGATCTGTATTAGCTATCATGCTAGCCGTCGGGTCAAGAACATCAAATTGCTACATGTACTTACCGCGTTGTTCGCAGGCTGAAAGTGACATCTGCGAACTGATCAGCTTACAGTCTGCCGAATTTTCTGTAAGATGAGATACCTCCTGCACTGCGGCCTGGATAAAGGACGAACATCAAAGCCCCATCCATCAATGATCCTGCCCCGAAAGCTGCGTAGCCCTTACGTCCTTCAAACCTTGCCGAGAGATACAGCTGAAGGTCATTTTTCCCAGTAGAAGCATTACGATATGAAGACACTACAATGCATTGGTCAACATTGTGTTTCTCATCGACGGCACAATACTGTACTGGTGAGGCTGTTGCATGCAGTGTACTGAGAAGTAGAATCAAGAGGACTGAAGGCCAGCTGGCCTGGGAACGCCTGCTGGTGATTGTCAGGGTGTACATCATGACCAGGAGCTTGATTGCATCAGCAGTGAATGAAAATCGGAGAGCTAAAGTGCAGGCGTTGAGTTGAATGGTTTACAGACTTCCAAACACACCATCAAGCCTCCCATTATTATGCACATAGGCGCTTTAGTGAATCAATACCCCGAGACTTCTGATTCAACGATATTGTATGCTAAGTCAGATGAATCACGCACACCCGTGCCTCGATGCTCGGGTTGATGAGATGGCCGTCGGATCAGACGAACGCTCAGGGATCACTAGTCATGGTGACGAGGAACTCTTCCAAGAAAGTAATTACCGAGTCGGTTGCCATCCGAGTCGGCGGGACCGGCAGTAAACTCTAATCGTTCGCCGACGACGGGGGTTTCGGACGCCATTTGGGGGGGGGGGTGTTTGAGAGAGAGAGAGAGAATCCGGAACGAAGACAACAGCTAGTGTTCACACAGTGTGCTGTCTTTCCTAATTCAGCGGGTTTAGGCAACGAGAGAGTGGCCGTAAGGTGGGGGTGGACAACGTGTAGTTGATGAAGGTAGTATTTACTCGGCAACGTATGGTCCCGCAAGAACAATGTCCGGGCATCATCGGGTGTACACTGATCATGTTGACACTGCAGTGTCAGTACATGTATACCAGCCGTTTTGGTTGTCATACTTACGTTACCCAAGCAATCACGAACGATAGCTGCTTTGAGTTAGGAGTGGCCCGCACTGAGAATGTGTCTCGATTCCCGTATCATTCGAGGTTGTATATATTAGACATGTGTGGCGTGTACCTTTGATGCTTATGACTTCGCATCGTTGACAACATACATCACACATTCATTTCAAATTTCACTCTTGCTTTACAAATTAGCCCTTTCAAGCGTACTTACAGCAACCATGAAGACCGCCGTGATCGTTGCTCTGCTTGCCTCATCGGCACTTGCTCTCCCGGCTCCCTCACGCTCTCAGGAGTCCATTGAGAAAGAGCTGGACGAACTCAACGCCTCGGAGCCTTGGGAAAAGCGTGAAGCCCAAAGCGTGGGTATCTACGGTGGCAAGGCGACCTCAACCACTGAAGAGGTCGACATTACCAAGCGCCAGAGTGTTGGTATCTACGGCGGAAAAGCCTCATCCTCCACTGACGGCGAAGATGTAGAGAAGCGCCAAAGTGTCGGCATTTACGGCGGAAAGGCGTCTTCCTCTACCGACAGTGAGGAGGTCGAGAAGCGCCAGAGCGTCGGCATCTACGGTGGCAAGGCGTCTTCTTCTACCGACAGTGAGGAGGTCGAGAAGCGCCAAAGTGTCGGCATTTACGGCGGAAAGGCGTCTTCTTCTACCGACAGTGAGGAGGTCGAGAAGCGCCAGAGTGTCGGCATTTACGGCGGAAAAGCCTCATCCTCCACTGACGGCGAAGATGTAGAGAAGCGCCAAAGTGTCGGCATTTACGGCGGAAAGGCGTCTTCCTCTACCGACAGTGAGGAGGTCGAGAAGCGCCAAAGCGTCGGCATCTACGGTGGCAAGACTAAATCCTCCTCCACTGATGGCGAAGATGTCGAGAAGCGCCAGAGCGTTGGTATCTACGGCGGCAAGGCCTCTGCAGAGACCGATGGCAAAGACACCGCTTAGGGTTCCATCGGAGAAAGGACAGCTCTGAGCCCCAGGGCTGTTACTGCCCATAGAACATGCAATAGTGTCAGCTTTATGAAAGACATGTTCCTGGGGCTCACCTGACATGATCAAATAAACGCCTACTTAGCATCCGCAAACTGAGTAGGAGATTTTGGTAGTGTCTGGCCCAACATGAAGTCTCATCATGTACCCAAGGAAAAGCAGAATCGGTGAAACTATTCACTCTGGACATACAACATGAAGTTTAGGAAGAATACAAGTTTCGATGGCTCTGAAGTCGCCGATTTTCACCTGAAGACGTTCGTGAGATGCTATCTCAGAGTTTGAGATGACCGAGAATGCCCGCATAGTGAGACCTACATATGTTATTACAACTTCAGATCTACAGGAAACTCAGAAGAAAATCTCAATCTAAGAGAGTGTAGTAAAAGGAGCACTACCGTGTGGGTTCTGCTACTTTCGAGCTTTGAGTGCTAAATTACCTAGTAGGTAGGCTGTGAATCAGAGTAACGTAGTAGTCAAGTGAGCATACGGCTGTGTAAGAGCTTTTGCAGAGGAGGCATCGTTATCAAGAATACATCCTAAGCTATTGTGAACTTCCCATTGAATTGTTCATCATGAATATCGATTGCCATGTCTCTGGTCAATTGCAACTTCAACCTTAGGCTGAGGCTTAGGAAATTGAAGTCTTCGTGTTGGTCCCTTGTGATGCAAAGTCAAATACGGCGCCAAGGTCCTCTTTTGACGAGGTCGAGAAGCGTGAGCGACCAATCTCGCGCTCGAGACGGAAGGCGTCGGGTTTCGGCAGATCCCCCGCACCCTTTCCTTACTTATCTCGACCCGTACCGGACCGCCGTCACACAACTTCACTTCACTCCCGTCGACCTCTTTACTATCATCACCTCTAGACGTCACCGAATTCGAGCGTCCGGCCACCACCCCATGCTACAGTAGGAACTCAGAGGGGGACATTCCTGGGCCCCTTGCCGCTCACGAGAGCCTCATCGATCTCGTCAAGTGTCATCGCTGGACCTCTCGCTTTTTCCTGCCGCTACTACCGATGAATGCCACGATGTCGAGATTTTGAACGACAATTCGGCCGCATTCCTCGGGGCACGATCAAGCACTAGGGTTGAAGCTCCGAGGCCATTATCTTTCGTGAACCATGCCCGAGACTGCCGACAGCACCTCGATAGATTTGTTGTGTCACTACTTGGGCGTGACTACGGTCAGCATGGCCAATGGCTTCACGCCAGATAACCCCTTTGTACACACGCGGTCTTTTGGGTCTTCGGCAGCGACGTTGTGCTGCAGTTGCTCTTGACGCAGAGCGCATTTCACAAAGCGTCCAAGTCTCTAAGCAGCGCAGACTAGACTGCGACTCAATATTATAGAGTCGTTCGATTCGTCTATTCCAGCAAAGCCCCTCGAGCTCCATTGGCGGGCAGAAGGTTGAGCAAAAGCTCACAATGGGCGTCGGTGCCCTGATATTATGCTTCATCGAGGTCGGTCATGATCTTCTCGTCTCATCCACGACACAGATAATCGGTGCCCATCCATTATTGGTTCCCTGACACGTCAGATGTCATCAAAAAGCTCACAGTCCTTGCATTAGTAGGTAGCGAAAGGCGACGTCAATGGCGCCATCTTCTATCCCCTTATGGCTGCCTAGCCACTCTTACTTCCGTTATTGGCTCTTAGCAGCTCACTACCGAAAGGTCTTGAGGATTTCTTGACTGAATGCTGTGCATATACGGCGATATTGAGCGTCATCTCCGTCAGCGCTCGTGCAAGTTCCCCAGTGGCGACCTGGTACTACTGGCAAGAGAACCGGTAGCAGCATCCTATGCTGATAGTCTTTGTGGCCGCTGGCTAGATTTATTACATCCGGCATCATCAGTCCTTGACCTCGGCGCTATTTGACAGAAGCCTTGTTTGTTTTCGCTCAGCTACAAGTCCAGACAGAAAACTGGGCACTGAATTCAACAGCCAGGTCTAATATTGTAAAGACGAGAATGGCGTATCAGTTACAATGACCCAAGCGGCCTTCTCTGCAGCCCTCGCGAGTCTCGTAAAGCTAACCCCGGGCGTCTAGATCAACACAACTCGTTCTGGCCGATCGCCGTGGTCGAGTCTTGCGTCGTGGACGAGGAAAAGCACCTCCGTGAGAGGCTCAGGTACACGTTTCCTGCTGTCGGGCTCGGGAACATCCACCAGATGTCTGTGCTACTTCAGCACATGTGGGAATTAAACGATGAAGAGGCCGTCAACTCGGGGCCATGAAGTGTCTGGCGCGTGATGATAGACCATCGGCTAGGGACTTCATTTGCTTGAGATCATCGACGCAGGTTGGTAAAGTCCGAAAACTTCATTTCTCTACCGATGGCCCGCACCGCTCGATCAAAGTGTAAAGACGCGTAACAGGATGGTCGAAGTCTTTACCACACTCCAGGACAAGAGCCTGCTGGTTGTCTGTGGCCTTATTGCCCGCGAGTGGAAGAACGGCCAGGATGGCAAGACGTTCCCCATCTACGAGCCTTCAAGTGCAAATGTCCTGCACGAGTGCGCCAACATGAGCCGACAAGACATTATTGCCACAATTGAGCTGCTGCGGGCACGATGAAGCGTGTGAGCATGGATCTGGGAGGCAATGCCCCTTTCATTGTGTTTGATGATGCCGACATTGACCAGCCGGTCGAGGGTACATTTATTTGCAATTTCCGATGCTCTGGCCAGACCTGCGTGGTAAGCAAAAGAGTGCTTGAAAGCATTATGGGGCCGAACTAACACAAGTAAAGTGCGCCAACAGACTACTAGTTCACGAGAAGGTCCCTGACGAATTCATTGAGAAGCTAGTCCAGCTGGTGAAACTGTACAAGCTTGGCCGAGGTATCGACAAGGGTAACACACAGGGTCTTTTCGTCAACGCCGCCGCTGTCAAAAAGTGGTTTCCACGTTCAAGATGCAATCAAGAAGGATGCCATTCTCCACACGGTTACAAAGATCCCAGAAGGCCTGAAGGGGTGCGTTTACGAGCCTAAGGTGATCAGTGGGGTCACGGCCGAGATGGAGGTTGCACACGATGAGAACTTCGGTCCGCTGGCTGCCATATTCTCTTTCAAGTCTGAGGCCGAAGCAGTCGATTTGGCCAACACTATCGAGTACGGCCTTGCCGGATATTTCTTCAATAAGGATATCTCCCACATCATGCGTATAGCAAGACATTTTAGTTACAGAATGTTAGGAGTTAACACAGGCCTCATCAGTACAGCCAAACCACCGTCTAGTAGTGTTAAAGAGAGCGGGCTTGGTCGCGAGGGCAGCAAGTATGGCCTGGCGGAGTACCAGAACATCAAGTCCGTCACTATTGGCAACCTTGCCCTTCAGCTGAAGGTGACGTCTCCAAGGTTTGAGGTAGTGGGCAAAATGGTTAATGACTTGGCGTTCTTGTAAGCGCATGGAAGAACGAAGCCAGAAATCGAGCTTTTGAGTCCAGGGTTGTCCCCATATGACCGTATTTGAAGAACTGCAGAATGACGTCCGTGGCACAAGTCCCTCCATACTGTGCTGATCTCACATGCAACGACAAAGCTAGAGTCAATTTCCCTTTTCCCAATACCACGAAGAAGCTTGAGACTTTTCAAATATTTCAATTAAGCTCTTTCAGAGCGATTAAATTGACACGGGAAAATATAAACCCCGCAGATGATTTCATACAGTTTCCCGTAACTCTGCCCAAAACTCCAGACGTACCGATCCAAACCATGTTCCCAAAACTCAAACTCCAATCCCATCCCAAGTCTACCCAGTACTGACAACACCAGTCTTTTGAGCTTGCTTTTCAAGGTACCCCCGATGCTCCGGCTGAACGACGGTCAACTCCCTTTTTACTTCTGCTGCTGCCAATGCACCCTTGGCCAACTCCTCTTCTATCCGTTTCAAACACTGATTTGTGGGTGATGGACGGTGAACTGTCAATAGCTTGACGGCGCTGGTCGCCTTCTCCAAAGATTCGATGTTGCCTCGGTACGACTCGCATGGATTGGGCATGGTGATGTCCACCTTGCCCTTTCCAAGGCACCTCACTAGAGACCCGAGAAGCATGCTGTTACACTCCTCGGCATCTGGTGAACTGTGATAGTATCCCTTCATATATCGGCATCCCTCTTTTAAACACCTGTATAAGACGACGAAATGATCCAAGTTCGCAGAGATGAGTGCATGTCGGTGCTTGGCAATGGTTTCTGTTGGATAAGATGTTAGCTTTATACTTCTTGACAGTGCAACGGTCTGTATAACGCACCGAATGCTTCTGGAGGTCGTAAATAGACAATTCTGTCAATGGGATAGTTGTATCCCTCTGGGCCTGGCTTCCAGATCCGCGCCGAATGTCCAAACACCAATCGTCCTTGTAAGTCGATCATTGACTCGTACGTGATCTTCTTGAACATTGACTCGAAAACCTCCGCGTCGCCCAACTCCCATGCAATGCAGAGCAGGTGTGCGTTGTCGGTTTGATGCTTCACACCCTGCATCCACGAGCGTGCCCATGGTCGAACGATGACTGTCATGTCGTACTTCTCCGTGATGGTGAGCACATCGTAGAGTCGCATCAAAGGGAGCTTCTCCGGGACGAGGTTGAAGTGGCCGTGGACGATGTTTAGCACAATCTCCATCGCCTCTGTCGAGTCTTCGGGCAAGTCGATGCTCCATTCTCTACCATCCTCTTCCGGGCGAGCCTCTGCAAATCCACCAAACAGCATTGCTTTGAGGACTGGCGAGCTCCGTCCGAGTGCTCGTGAGCAGACAACAAAGTCTTGCGGGTGCTCATCGACATCGGCGCCGACACAAAGTCTCAGGTCGCCGCTGTCATCGAGGTGAATGGTTGGCGAGGAGATGAGCTCCGTCACCTCCTCCGTCACTATCGTTGTACAGGTAGACATCTTACCGCCGACAACAGTCTGGTCGATGGATCGGCACGGCAAGGATTCAAAGGAGAAGGTCGGGCCACCGAAGAGGGTCTTAGAGGCGGTGGTTGAACACATCGTGACCGTATCTCATCTGAGGTTCGTGAAACTCTCTGCTCACAACAGACCACGATGGTCGGGCGCACGCGGTTGGTAAATATGTCGACGCGCCAAACAGTGGGACGGTCGACAAATGGACTAGGATGTTGTCTCTGCAGGAGGCATAAAGGGGACTGCCGATCACAGCGTGATGTCCCGATGTCATGACTAGTCTTTGTCAGGAATTGGTCCCTTTTTCTAACTTTAGAGAAGTTGGGGACCACGAAATTGGGACAAGATGTATCATAAACAATGCGTTATAGCCTGTTGGTCCCAACAGCAACTGACCCCGTTTGCTGCCCGAATAGCATGAACCCGCGGAGTGAGTGCACAGGGTAGGTAAACAGCCGCCCACCAGCACATGTGCTCCAAAATCGGTACTACCCTAGGCCTTGGAAGCCCCGATGCATTTGCTTCGATAAATCCGGGTTCTTTGTGGATGCAAACAAGGAATACGGTGGAACGGAGGTCGGAAGAAGCAAGAAAATCAGGGCAGAAAAAACGGCGTTTGGACCCTTGTTTGCCGGGATGGTCGCCCTTGTGTTCCGTTACGCAGGGCGGCTCAGAGTGTTGGTCAATGGTGACATCTGCAAACAAATGTGATGAAACTAAGGCTGTGCTTGACTCAGGAGCTATCGCGACCGATTTTGCAACAAAGCTGGAGATGGGGATGATGAGTCGATTGCTCTGTGAAACTTAAGCTCTGACTTGCGGGATGCAAAACGTTGTTGTCGTCATTTCCGTTTCCTGGCAAACCCTAACGATAGGATATCATTCCCTGGTTCCTACATAATGAGCACCATGAATCGTTAATATAGACACAAGATTTGGACCGACTCGGGGACCACTTACAAGATCCGGTTTGGGTCCAGGAGGCCCTTGATGAATTTCTAGGGAAAGAAAACTTCTGGTTAGCCCGAAAAAGTTGGACAGGTTGACCCCCGCAACCCCCGCCTTCAGGGTCCTACACACCATTACGGTAATCGCACCGTTTCCCACTTCAGACAGCAGGACATTCCTTTTTCCCGATCCAGCTCCATGTTCCCTTGTGCCAGTGCCGTCCATCTCCAAGGCACGCGGGACCATGTTTTTGACGGCTATCTTCGCTCTAGCGGCCTCGGGCCTTCTTGTTGTGGGTAAAATGGCTATTTCGATGTGACCTTTGATGCAGGTGTTAAGGCCAAGTTTTTCTGCCTCTTCTTCGCTGGCTTCGAGGATGTCGGCAAACCGGCTGACAGGAACTGCAACATTAATGTTCCCTGTTTGTTGTTTTGAGCCAGCATAACAGAGCTTCTACCGTCTCCACAAATGTGCACGACATTTTCTGTCTCCACATGATTAAGAATGTGGTGCATTCAGGGCAGAGGTCATTGAGATCCCGAGGGAGTTGTGGGGAATAACACGAAGGTGGCTGTGGGAGGTGTCACTTACACATCTCCTGTCCCACTTCTCGCATGGCAAGGGGAGAGTAGAACAACTCCTTTCTAGCGGACCACAGTAGCTTCTTCTCCTTTTCGTCTTTAGTGAAATCGAGAATGTCCGAGCCGTACGGTTACAATGCACTGTCTTTTGTACACTGCGGATGCTGTCATCTGCCGAGCCATTCGTACTTGAGTGAAGAAAAGAGTGGGTGTCTCGTTCCAAAGACGCGGTCGCGTCGCATTACCTAGATCTACAATCCACATCTGACCTCCACCCATCACCTCAAGGGTGGCTAAGGGGAAGCCCTTTTTTTGGTGACGTCGGCTGCTGCAGAGACAGCCTGTCGAATATTCGGGAAGAGCATCAATGTTACGAAGTACGGTGGTAGTATTGTGAAACGACAGCAAGCTGCAGGCTTGTTTCTGTGACGATACTGAGTGTACCTTCAGACCTCACAGAAAATACTTCAAGGTTACACCTTGCAAGACCACTTCCGAGGCCTTCAGCGTGTTTTGACAACGAAACCATCAGTGAGAATCACGGTCAGATGTACTGTAGAAGACTGCATTTGTGTAGGAGTAATTAGTCGGGGCTAGCCGTACCGTCAATCTTTGCGACCGGGCATCACAGGAGGATATTCAGTTAATGGCAGATTCAAGGCTTTATCAGTGAAGGATGTTACTCACGTGGGTCAATAGGGATAAATGGACTATTGTCTAGCTTTGAGATCTCAAGGTCAAGACCTTTCCAGTAGATACTCAGTTGCGCAACCACAATCCTATTGTCTTTGTTTAACTTATTTATGATCGTATTCTTTTGACGAGATCGACACTGACGGCCCCAAAACGGGCCGTTATGCCACTCTCAACAGAACTGCCGTCGCTGAAGGGCATGATTGGATCTCGCCACTGGCTGCAAGATTCCGGCGATGGCAGTTACCTATTGTCCTCCGTCTTACGGGGGTAAGCAGCGGCCACGGGCAGGTTTTCGAGATCAACAGACGACATTCGCAGTAGCCATGGGCCAGTAGATTTTCAAAGTCCGTCAAAATGACGTCCTCCGTGACACTGAAATCACGACGAATCTCATCGATCGCCTAACTAACTACCGCCAGTCATGGCTTTATTTGCCTTAACGCTCTGATATCCTTCACTGCACTGCTCACTAAATTCTCCATCCTGGCTTGTGATTGAAAGGAAACAATAGTAGAAGGTGTATAGGAGTGATAACTGAGTACAGGGCTATGAATTTACCAACATCCTGCGACGAAAGTACAACAGTTGACCATATTGCGAAATCTCATTATCTCTAATCCGCTCTGTTCATGTACTTTGAGCGTACGTATTGAACAGTGAGTAATCTTTGGTGATCGAAGATGCCAGTCAAAGATCGTGAATCGCTGCTGCTACTGACAAGCTATTATGGAGCTAGGCAGTGTTTCCCTAGTTGTTGGCATCTGAAGAATGATGCTGTTTCATGGGGAGAATTGCGCTTCATCACCTGATAGTCAGTGGCCCGATTTCAAATATACGCCGATTTTGAGGCTGATGGAACTAATGTCTCGTCGTAATCATTGCTCTTGGCATTCTAGCGTCCAAGACTAGATTTGAGATTACTTAGCCCGAAGCTCTCTCTTGCACTTATGGCAACCGAGCCCTTTCCCCCTTCCCCCCCTCCCATCAAAGAGTGATGACGGGAAACTGCTGTTTGATTGGTCAGTTTCCCTAGCATGGGGTCTTCTGGGCTCTGCAGAATGGCTGATCATTCATATTAGGTGAATGCGGAGTAAGGCGAGGAAGAAATCACAACTGGCCATCCCAATGGCGGACTCGGGAAAATACCCTGTAATCCGAAGGCTTCGTTCGGTTCATTTAACCGTGGTTTTATGTTTAGGCTGTTCTAGGTTACAAAACTGCCGACGTAATTTTAGTTCAGCTTTGACTGGCTAGAGTAGATTTTGAAAAGAATAAGGTAAAAAGTCAATTCCAAACCCTGATGACAAAGAAAAGACTCACAAATAATGAGATTAATACGTATATCGAACGGAAGTTGAATCAAACTTCGTAGCATACTTGCCTGAAGAACACATGGCTGAGCGCTGATGTGGTCGTAATGGAAATACCACCACTCGCAATTATCTTGAGTTGTAGACAGTCAGTAGTCGAAGAGAGTCTTAGTTCTAACGCCTCATAAACATCGTAAAAGCCCCTGAAATTTCTCATCTTGCGAGGGACGTTATAGGAACTATCACAACTACCTGATGCATCGACCAAAGCCTTGTCAACGGTAATGACACAAGATGATACACATTCAGGGTTTTGGGGCCCGTTTTCTGACTGCTCTCATTGTAGGTCACGTCGTGAGCCGCTAAAGTTAAGTTGTTGCAGCTTGTACCGCTGTTAAGCGACTGTACAGCACAGTCCACCCAACAGGCACATTCGACAGCTTCAAATAACGCCCACTCTTGGAGACCGGAACAAGTCCATGAAGTCTGTAGCCAGAGATTAACAGAGTGTATCCAGCGACTGTTCCCCGCCTGGATAAAGTCGTTTGAGCAGAAAATGAGGGACAGGGGGGTGGGGGGCTACTTGTAAGACTGTCAATTGCCTGTCATGCAACGTTCCTGCATGTTCAATTTATCCAGAATCGAAAAATCTCCTCATCTGCATCTCTGGCTCGACGCGCCCCAATAACCTCCTCGCGCTGCGCCAATCTGATTTCTCCCCGCATAACAATGGTAGAGGATGGCAGTTCGTCATGTTTGTTTCGGCAACTGATTGTTTCGATTCTGTTTCCTATATATATCCTGAGCTATCCACGAATATCTTCGTCGGATGAGAGACCTTCCGTTTATTGAAGCTCAGTATAGATACTCGATTTTCACAGAAGGCGTGATTCACAATGAGATATACTTGGTTTATTGTTCTAAGTACTGTCAAGTCCATTATTACGCAAGAAGACCCGGAATCTCGACGGCAGAGCTACCCCGACTGTGTTAATGGACTTCTCTCCGATAACAAGGTGTGTGACGGCACGCTATCCCCGGCTGAGCGTGCGACGGCTCTTGTAAAAGCTTTAACTATCGAGGAGAAGCTCCAGAACCTAGTCAGGTATGTCCCAAAGCACATCAAGTCACCCTTTTTAGCGAACGAATCATTAAAAACTAATGCCTCACGAAGCAAGGCACTAGGAGCTCCTCGCATTGGCCTGCCTGCGTACAACTGGTGGAGTGAAGCATTGCATGGCGTAGCTTATGCTCCAGGAACGTACTTCCCTGAAGGCAATGTGGAGTTCAACTCTTCTACCTCCTACCCTATGCCTCTTCTGATGGCGGCGGCGTTCGATGATGAGCTTATCGAAGAGATTGGTAACGCCATTGGCATTGAATCTCGAGCCTGGGGCAACTCTGGCTGGGCCGGACTTGATTACTGGACGCCCAACGTCAACCCGTTCAAGGACCCACGCTGGGGCCGCGGCTCTGAGACGCCCGGGGAAGATGTACTGCGAGTCAAGCGCTACGCTGAATACATAACACGAGGCCTCGATGGATCCGTTCCCGGGGAGCAGCGCCGCATCATCTCAACTTGCAAACACTACGCCGGAAACGACTTTGAGGACTGGAACGGCACCAGCAGACACGACTTCAACGCCAAGATCACGTTACAAGACCTTGCCGAGTACTACTTGATGCCTTTCCAGCAGTGTGCCCGAGACTCCAAAGTCGGGTCTATCATGTGCGCATACAACGCCGTCAATGGTGTGCCATCCTGTGCCAACACTTACCTTCTTCAGACCATTCTGCGTGAGCATTGGAAGTGGACGGAACACAACAACTACATCACAAGCGACTGCGAGGCAGTGCTCGATGTGTCTGCAAACCACAAATATGCGCCTACCAATGCCGCCGGCACTGCTATCTGCTTCGAAGCTGGCATGGACACTAGCTGCGAATACACTGGCTCCTCGGATATCCCTGGAGCTTGGGCGCAAGGTTTGCTCAAGGAAGAGACTGTCGACAAGGCGCTTCTTCGGCTCTACGAAGGCCTGGTTCGGGCCGGCTATTTCAATGGCGAGGAGGCTATCTACGCATCACTCAATTGGAAGGATGTCAACTCTCCTGAAGCACAAAGTCTTGCGCTGCGGGTGGCCGTGGAGGGAATTGTTTTGCTCAAAAACAATGGCACTTTGCCCCTGGATCTCAAGCCTTCTCACAAGGTGGCAATGATCGGCTTCTGGGCTGACGCCCCGGAGAAGCTTCAAGGTGGCTACAGCGGGAGAGCCGCTCACCTGCACTCTCCGGCATACGCTGCCCGACAGCTCGGCCTAAATATTGCGGTATCCTCGGGGCCTGTCCTGCAAAATAATACTGAGAACGACAACTGGACCATCAGCGCCTTGGAGGCTGCCGAGGGAGCGGACTATATCCTTTACTTTGGCGGTTTGGACACCTCTGCTGCGGGCGAAACACTTGATAGGACGAACCTCGAATGGCCGGAGGCGCAACTAACCCTCATCAAGAAGTTGAGCAGGCTTGGAAAGCCTCTTGTGGTCAACCTGCTCGGTGATCAGCTGGACGACACGCCTCTCTTGGAACTTGATGAGGTCAACTCCATCCTGTGGGCCAACTGGCCGGGTCAGGACGGTGGCATTGCTATCATGGAGCTCATCACCGGAGAAAAGAGCCCGGCTGGCCGCCTTCCAGTCACCCAGTACCCATCAAGCTACACGGAACTGATTCCTATGACCGATATGCACCTACGGCCGACATGCAAATATCCTGGACGTACTTATAGATGGTACGACAAGCCCATCAAGCGCTTTGGGTTCGGCCTCCATTACACAACATTCAAAGCAGAAGTTGGGAGTTTCCCTAAGACTTTGAAGATATCGGACCTGGTCGGCGAGTGCAATAATGAGTACCCAGACACGTGCTTGGCTCCATCCTTGCCAGTCAGTATCACCAACACCGGAGACCGTTCCTCTGACTATGTGGCTCTCGCTTACTTGTCTGGCGAGTATGGCCCAAAGCCATACCCCATCAAGACTCTTTCGGCCTACACGCGCCTGCGCGACATTGCGCCTGGGGAAACTGCGATGGTGGATCTTCAATGGACACTTGGCGATATTGCTCGTCATGATGAGGAGGGCAACACGGTGCTCTATCCTGGTGAATACACTATCACAATTGACGAGCCGACCTTGACAACGGCCACATTTACACTCGAGGGCGAGGATGCCATACTTGACAAGTGGCCAGCGCCGCCTAGCTAAGGCATTGATGTGACTTGCTGGAATATATGTGTAATATCGGTCCAGCCAGATATGGATCCCGAACTACTACGGACAACAACATCTAGTCAATTCCAAGCTTGTATTTGACCGAAAAAACTGATGAAGGGATAGTATGCCCACCGCTGAACCATGATGCATCTAAAATATCCTCCATAGCATGCACTTAACCTCGCATGGATAAACCCTCGTAGAAGATAAAACGCTGCCTGTTTTTCTCAGAATTAAGATATCTTCAAAGACAAGCTTTTGCACGTTTATAAGGAAACTATCTTGGATTTAAAAGAGCGAGAAAACGAAAAGAGAAAAAGAAAAAAAAAAGAAAAAAAAGAAAAAAAAGAAAAAAAAGAAAAAAAAGAAAAAAGAAAAAAGAAAAAAAAAAGAAAAAAGAAAAAAAAAAGAAAAAAGAAAAAAAAAAGAAAAAAGAAAAAAAAAAGAAAAAAGAAAAAAGAAAAAAGAAAGAAAAAAGAAAAAAGAAAGAAAAAAGAAAAAAGAAAAAAAAAAGAAAAAAGAAAAAAGAAAGAAAAAAGAAAAAAGAAAAAAAAAAGAAAAAAAAAAGAAAAAAGAAAAAAAAAAGAAAAAAGAGATGAAATTTGATTGCTGGAGGCCTAGGGAACCTGATGGCATGCTTATGACAGCAGCTTCTGGACGATTCAATCCATTGATCAGCCTTGAACCAATAATTGAAGAGATAGTTTACTACCTTGGTCCAACCACAGATGCTTATGCTCACCACATTGAGGCCAATAACTTACCTGATGGGTGCTCTGACGATCCCCGAGGCAGACAGATGCCCTCCACCAGTGCCTGGTGGAGGCAACCACGGGAACGGGTCCCGCTTGTCGGCGCTAGTAGGGATGCCCACTTCTGGGAACGCCATTGATAGGCCCAATGCGTTAAGCGAGAAGACAGACCGCCCCACAAAGATGGCCTGCGCGCTGGTCCGTGCCCCATCTGCCGGCAGTGACGTGACGTTAATTCTTCGGCTTTGGTCACTTCCATCCACTCAACATCCATCCTCGCCGCCCAATCACCCACGGAATGTGACATCGAACAACACGGTGGACAGAAGAAGAAACGCCGACCAATCCGCCTGTGAAGCTTGTCATCTCTGGGAACCGATTTTGCCGACTCTCATATGCCTTAATCAGCTATCACTGTAGTGGCTAGCAGTCGGCTTACGCTGCCCGATTACCAAGGCGTGGCTCTTTGGTCGCTTTTGACTCACCGGCATCTGGGGCTGAGTCCTGCCTATACGATGATTTGGGCCAGCCACTAGGACATTCCGCCTCAGCTGCCTCACAGGTCGCGAACCAAGATGTCCTGAAGTTGGAAGCTGGCGCAGCCGCCGTGGCTTCGGCATCGCACCAATAAGCCTACCGCTTCATGCGCACCGAGCAGGCATCAACATATGAATATCGCCTCGTCTCTCATTTACCTCCGCCCTCAATTCATCAATTCGATCCCACCCTCTCTTCCTCCTCTCCTGTTTTTTCAGTCAGACCTGCACACAATTTGCAATCACACCAAAAGACTGAGTTGACACGATGCGTTTCAGCGAGACGTTTGATAAGGAGGCACTCTCCGAAAAAGCTTGGCAGTTGCGCTGCAAATTGCTGCCACGCAAGGAAGACGCCGGCCGGTCCATCGAAGACATTGAGGGGAGCCTTTCTGACGAGGACCCCAAAAAGCAGCCAGCCAAGAACCCGACATTTGGCGTCGATGCCACTGTCAAGATCCTCTACGAGGGCAAAAACAGCTGCAATGGCATCTACGACTGGGTCGACTTCCCTCCCAAGCAGATGAGCAAGAAGGCTGCAGAGAGTCAGGACCGTCCCGCCATCAAGGTCTACAAGATCAAGGACATCGAGAAGCCCATCATAGGGGGCCGCTTCTCCTTGACCTACCACCAAATCAGCATCCAGAACCCGACGCTCGTCGCTGCCCTGGAACCGATCCTAAAGAAGGAGGATTTCCACATAGACCCCAACGACACTGCAGCTTTTGAGGCTCCATTCCGCCCTTTGTTCTTCTGCTACGACGAAATTCTGGACTTGTACAGGACGACCGACGACAGCTCGCTCAAGGGCTATCTGCAACTCCTGGTGCGGACCTTGGATGACATGCTCGGCGAGATGCGCGAGAAGAAGCGGAAGCTACAGGCTAGCGGGCTCATCAACTTCAAGATGGCGTGGACCTACTTCCCGAGAGGCTCCATCGTCTACAGCAACGCCTGTAACACGGAGATGCTATGCAAGGTGGAGGACACGGCGTATGAAAGGGTCGACGGCGTTGTAGTCCTTAGCATCAATTGCAAGATTCTTACCTTCAACGGCGAGAGCTTTGTCTGGACGGACCACAAGCTTCAGATTCCAAAGTTTGTCGGAAACAGGCCCATTCGCGACCTCGACCACTATCCCCTGCAGTTTCACGACAACAGAGAGGAAATCCTGCAGCGAACGCTCGTCAGAGGTAAGAGGGTGTTGGATCTTCAGGGGTTGACGTACTGCACCTATGCCGGCATCGCGGTTGGCAAAAAGAGCAAGTACAACGTGGAGGGCAGGATTCTCATCGACGTTGTTGGGTTCAACAAGTACGAACGGACCCAGGGAAAAAGGGAACGGGACGACGCGAATACACGTCGGAACCGCGTCAGCCAGAACCGGTTCCGTCAGTCTAACGAGGACGCTGATGAGGCGGAAGACTCTGAACCCAAAAAGTCAGAGGCTAGCATCGGCAAATATCTCGGCGCGAAGGAACAGCGGAAGAACAAGGAGGAGATGCTTGCCCGGGAAGATGACCTGGTGTTTACGTCTCCCTTGATTGAAGGTTTCGCTTTGAAGAACAAGGTCTGGTGTACGTCGTCGGCCCCCACCATATCTTATTGACACTGGTGTTCCTACTGACATAAGCAGTGGCCTTCTACGTGGAAGACATTGAGCCGATCGTATGGAACGATAAGGCCTACGATCACTTGGTATACGACGAGCAGCAGAAGGACCTCGTCTTGTCATTTGTTGAGAACCACGGCCTTGCCAACAAGAACGCGATGGATGATGTTATCGTGGGCAAAGGACAGGGTCTGATTATTCTCCTTAGCGGCCCTCCTGGCACTGGCAAAACTCTCACCGCAGAGGCCGTCGCGGACAGAACCCATCGACCGCTATTCTACCTGCAAGCCGAGGACCTGGGCATTAACCCCTCGACTCTGGGCGAGAAAGTCAAGCGGGTATTTGAGATGGCTACTGAGTGGAATGCTGTCATCTTGCTCGACGAAGCTGACGTATTCATGGCCGAGCGTAACCCCAATGACATTGCGCGCAACGAGCTTGTGTCCATCTTCCTGCGCGAGCTTGAGTACTTCAGGGGCATCATCTTCCTGACTACCAATCTTTACAACACGATCGACACGGCGTTCCGCAGCAGAGTGAGTCTGCATCTGCTGTTCAAGGCATTGAGCCCTGATGCGCGCGAGCTCATCTGGCGCAAGTTCTTGGGTAGACTGCCGCAAATCGGACCTGTGGGGGCTTCGGAAGGCGAGATTGGTCTGCTTTCAGACGAAGACATGAAGGAGCTGAGCCAATGGCAGTTGAATGGTCGGGAGATCAAGACCGCTGTCAAGATGGTATCCAAATGGTGCGACCACAAGAGCTATGAGATGAACCTGGCGAGGTTGGAGAACGGCATCAGGGTGACGAGTCCCCATGCATCCAAGCAGAAGCATTTGGAGGATGATGATGATCTCTATAACTAATACTTGAAGTCAGTCTCTGGGAGCCGTTTTTCATAGTCACATTGAACGAGTGATTGTTTCATTGTCATGTAACATACAAAAAAAAGCATCTCGGGATGATCAATGATGGGATGAAGTATCATGGATCCCACGGGTGCATTTACCTCTCAGCTGGCAGACGGTGAGAAGCAGCCCGGGGCCGTGAGCGGCTGAACGGGAGCCCACTAACGATTTGTATGTTGGCGGGTTAGCGTCCTTGTCTAGCGCATAACCCACCCCCCTGGGCGCGAGGCGCATCTGCACCGACGTCGTGCTCCGAAATGCCTTGAGCGAATCGAACAGTCCCACGGATGCGTCTCCCTTTTCACACCCCCAACAACTCTCCCTCAGTCCATCCGATCCGCTTCTCCAGATCTTCGACTTGCAATTAGAATCTTGGCAGCTTCCAAGGAGGGAACACAAAGATATGGACGTCGACTCGGAACCCGATCGCGGAGGCAGCACCGGCACCGGCACCAGCACCCGCATCACACGCAAACCGACGAGTCCGCCCGCCGGCGCGCCCACGCCCGCGGCGACGAGACGCTTCCGCTCGGCTTCTCAAGCCGAGGCTGCGCGCACCTCCAACGCATGCCAGATCTGCCGGGACAAGAAGGTGAAATGCTCAGGCCAACGGCCCTGCAAGTACTGCTCCAAACGAGGGCTCAACTGCATCTTTTCCGCCTCCGAGAAGAGGAAGCTCTACTCCATCTCGTACGTCGTCCCTTCATTCGGTCTTGCTCTGCACAAGCCTACTTCCCGCGAGCCCGGTTCGACAACATGATGGCTAAGGGTACACCCGCATGACGTAGACAGATCCGGGAGCTCGAGGACAAGGTAGCCTTCTATGAGCGCCAGGGCCGCGAGAAGTCGGCTCCGGGCACGGCGTCCTCCCCGGCGCCGACATCGCCCACGTGGCGGGTGCATTCGGGCGGGCAGAACCCGGACGCAGACGTTGCACAAAATGACATGGACGTCGCGCAAGACGGCAATCGCATCGGCGGCAGCGTCGCCACCCCCTCGGTCTCTTCCGCCCTGGAACAACCTCGGACGGTCATGTCTCAGCCAACCTTCTCCCCCACGCTCGAGAGGGTACGAACTGGGGAAGCCGTTGCCACGTCTACGACGTCGCCTGTGCGGACCGGCAGGGGTGAGTGGGCCTTCTCATGTACTCTCGCCAGGGACATTGTACGCGTCGGATACTAACGCCGGGGGTGACCAGCCATTGCCCCGGAGTCGGCCCTGTCCTCGAGTGAGACCTTTGGTTCCGAGATCAAGACGCTCCTCGTGTCCCGCTCGAACCCTGGGTCCACTGTCAGCCCGTCCGCCAGCGCCGTGACTCCGGTTCCCCACATAGATCGGCGCGGGCTAGAGGCCTTCGGGCCGTGGCCGACCGAAGAGGAGGCTCATGCCATGCTCGATGTTGTGATATTCAACGTCGGAATATCACAGCAGCTCTTTGATGTCCGCGCCTTCTCGGATAACCTCTCCGTGCTGTACCACGAGTCCAACGCGGACGTTAGGTTATCAGAGATCTGGATCGTCGAAGCGTTGCTGGTCTTTGCTGTGGGCAGACTTCTGCAGGGCATGGATGATGAGAACGGCGATCTTCCGGGCACGACTTACTTTCGAGAGGCGGTGAAGCGGACGCCTCTGCTGAGTGACCTGCGGAAGCACGGTATTATAGGGGTTGAAGTTATGGCCTTGACGGCTTTGTACCTTCAGATAACGGATCGCAAAGACGATGCGTACTTGCATGTGAGTCGACCCTGGATGGTGTGTAAGCTACGAAGCGCTGACTGCCCTGATTAAGTCGAATACTGCGTTACGACTAGCTATCAGTCATGGCATGCATCGTGTCAACAGCAATCAGAATCTTCGACGATCCGAGAATGTTCACAGAAATAGGCTCTGGTGGTCTATCTACATGCAGGAACGGTAGGCAAACACGGAGTGTCACGTATCAGAGGATCAACAACAGCTGAAAAATTCCTAGGAGGTTATGTGCTGCTGGTGGTTATCCCATGTCTATTGAAGACTATGCAATCACGACCAAGCCGCCTTACGAGGTTCTCGGGTTCCCGTCTGCCACAGCACTGGGAGTCAACGTCGAAGCGGCTAGAATCACGGGCAAAATCACCACAAGTATAGAATAACGGAGCCGCAAGTTGAACTGAAGTACAATGCTAACTGAATGGCAGCAATATACTCCCAAAAAGATGATCCAGAAGCTACGTTCATCAATAATGTCCAAGACATCTTGCACTCGCTATACGAAGTAGAGAAAACAATGCCAGCTGAGTATTCGATGGAAATTAAGCCATCCGGCCTGACCGTGGCCGGGCGCCCGTTTATGGAAGCACCAACAACGACATCGAGGACCAGCTCGAGCTTGTATACCTCTGTATACTCGGTAAGTTGTCTCTAAGGTTCCTTCCAGGGCAGCCTACTGACAACATCAGGCCGTGATCCATACTGTCCGGCCTATCTTGCTCTACATGGCTCGCAACAGCCGAGACCCCGAGCGAGATGGCTCTCGAAGCGAGGTAAGCCCAGCACTGGTTCGACTTGCAGAGATCTGCGTTGAGGCCGCCAGCAAGAGTCTTGTCATCTTGCAGGAACTTCGGAAAAGGGAGATACTTGGTAAGTCTTCGGTTCTTGACCTCTTTGTGCGACAGTGTTAACCGTCCGGGATGAGCAGCAAAAAACGCCTTCTTGGACCTCGATGCAACGTTTTCTGTCGGGTTCGTCTTCGTCCTGGTCGAGGCGATTAACCCAGGAAAAAGCCTTGGCTTCAAGGGCATCGACGGGTCCAGGGCCATCCTCCGGTATCTTGTTACTCTGGGTAACCGAGCCGCGGGCAATCGCCTCGCCGAGCTCGATCAGATGTGTACGCATCTTGCGTTACCAGTCAATCAATCACACGGCCAAACCCCCCAAGAATCGTTCATGGACCTTTTGACGCAGACGTTTTCCTTCTCCAGCGGCTACGGAAATGTCAATATAGGTTCTGAGCGGGCCGCAACTGGCGTCGACAATGCAGTCACGGGCGCTGAAGGGGCAAATAACCGGGATGGAGACGCAGAAGCCTGCAACGACGTTGGTCAGCATGACTTCGGGTTCAGTGGCGCCGACTTAGCAAGCATACCTCTCGAGGGCGAGAACAGCCTGTACTGGGTTTACCACACCCCGGGGTTTTTGTTCACTGGAGTCGAGCAGACGGACTGGGAGGCATTAGAAAACCAGATCCCGTGGGGTAACCAGCATTAAGCGGACGAGTAGCCTAGAGACTAGACTGGGATGGTCTTGGCGGGCTGGACGAATCTAGGTTCGCGTCGGGATTCCAGTTTCGAAAGATGGCTGATATGTTGAGGGTTCGACATCGCCCTCGGATGCGACTGCCGAGGAGGAAGACGTAGCTCAGGGGACAACTTCGGGTTCCTCACGCGACACTATTCCTCCACGCCTACCACGAACGCATTCCAAAGCAGTACCGGCTAGCCATCGGTCACGCCTCAACACATTGGCCGCTTCCTTCTCCATCTTTGCGGAGAGAGCCCAGGGCAAACCCCGCAATCTCCAAACTCCATGATGGACCGATGCTTTTCCTTCTTCCCCGGGGGGTAGTGAACCCCAGATGCAAAGAGGTTGCAGAGTGAATGTAGACAAGGTGCAGACAACCCGGCTATATAACACTTTCATGGCCCCAGCACCCATCAAAGTCAGAAACCCTATCTTTTCACGATCAAGGGTCGTTACCATTGCCAGCCGATACCCTACCGGCCAAAGTCAACCTTGTTCGCAGGAATTCAGTAGATTGTTTGCTCCCATTCTGATCCAGAGGAGACTACGGTTCCTTGAGCCGTCAACCCAATATCAGTCTCTGCAACCTTTTATTTGATCCGCAACACTACGCCAGCAACATGTCGACCAAGGGAGAAGAACCCCCCACAGCTGTGGCCGAGGAGCTCGAGATGATCAAGAAGCAAGACGAGGAGCATGTAGCCTTTGAGCAGATCAGTCCAGAGGAGGAGGCCGCTCTTGTCCGCAAGCTAGACAGAGTCTTGATGCCGCTTATGGCCTTTGTCTACTTTTTCCAGTGTAAGCCTCCGATCAGCGAATCCTGTCTCGGTTCGCGCTGATAACGTCGTCGACAGATCTCGACAAACAATCCATCAACTATGCCTCCGTCTTTGGCCTCCGCAAAGACCTGCGCCTGACCGGCCAGGACTTCTCGTGGGTCATCTCCCTCTTTTACTTCGGCCAGCTCTGCTCCGAGTATCCCGCCGCGTACCTTATGGGCCGTCTCCCCATCACCCTCTTCGTTGGCGTCACCATCATCGCCTGGGGCGGCGTCGAGATGTGCCTCGGCGCGACCCACGACTTCAAGGGCCTCGCGGCCGCCCGCTTCTTCCTCGGCTTCGCGGAGGGCGCCGTCTCCCCGGCCTTCATCATCATCACCTCCAACTGGTACCGCCGCCGCGAACACCCGATCCGCGTGGCGACCTGGGTCTCCATGTCCGGCGTCTCGCAGATCCTCGGCGCGCTGATGATGTACGGCATTGGCGGCGCGGCGCAGATGGCCCTGGAGAAGTGGCGCGTCATGTTCTTGATCAGCGGTGGGCTGACCTCCGCCTGCGGCATCGCGTTCTGCCTGCTCATGCCGAGGGATACCACGACGGCGTGGTTCCTCAACGAGAGGGAGAGGGAGGTCGCCACCAGACGCCTAGCGCTTGACCGCGGGACCCGTGACAGGGCCGAGTTCAACACCAAACAGATGTTTGAGGCGCTCAAGCAGCCGATGACGTGGATGTACTTCATGATGGCACTCTGCATCACCCTTACCACCCCTATTCTTAAAGTAAGCTGCCAGTGTGCCCCGACCGTGTGAAACCTGGATCTAACAATGGCCTGTCTAGTTCTCCTCCCTTGTCATCAACGGCTTCGGCTACTCCCCCTTCACGACGATGCTGGTCGGCCTCCCCGGCGGCGCCATCAGCTTCGCGACCATCTGGGCCAGCGCGCTGATCCCGCGCTTCTTCCGGGGCACGCGCGTCTACACCTCGATTGGACTCTCTCTCGTGCCGCTCCTCGGCTCCGCCATGCTCCTCGCTCTCCCTATCAAGGGCTCCGAGTGGGGCATCGTGGTGAGCACCTGGCTCGCGGCATGCTGCAGCGCCCTGCTGAGCTCGTCGGCGTCCATGATGGCGTCCAACGTCAAGGGCAACACCAAGAAGTCCGTCGTAAGCGCCGGCTTTTTCATTGTGTACTGCGTCGGATGCATCGTTTCGCCGCAGGCGTGGACGGAGAGCGACGCGCCGAGGTACACGAAGGGGTGCATCCTTAGCATCGCGAGCTGGATCGCGTTGATCATCACGTATGCCGTCTACGGGTTTACGCTGAAGAAGGAGAATGCCAAGAGGGACAGGCTCGCGGCGGAGGGCCACTATGAGTACGATGTCGGTGGACACGATGGCGGCGCGCAGGCTGTCGAGATGGGGGTTGCGGTGGATTCGGACTTGACGGATGTGCAGGACAAGGCTTTCAGGTACAATTTGTGATTTTTGGAGGCTGCGATGCAGAGATTGCCACCTTGTTTATGCCTGGCATCCATTGATAGTTGCTTGAATGTTAGATGTTACTTCAGTTGTTTATCAGAGTAATCTGCTAATTGCATGCCGACGAAGCAGATTGTCTTGTTGAAGCTGCATGATCAAGCACTACAGCCACGAGGGGGGTTCCCCGGTGCACCAATCGCCCTCGGATCTCGCAGCCGACACCC
The DNA here is from genome assembly GCA_001625285.1 of Colletotrichum incanum. Taxonomy (NCBI): domain Eukaryota; kingdom Fungi; phylum Ascomycota; class Sordariomycetes; order Glomerellales; family Glomerellaceae; genus Colletotrichum; species Colletotrichum incanum. The sequence continues at coordinate 114,651 of LFIW01001807.1, forward strand.
CAAGTTGGCTCAATACAGAAAATCCTACACACCAATACCTGAGTCAGGCCCATTTGGGTCGTGGGATGTGACACGGTCGTGCGGCTGTTGTCTGCGGCATGTCCAACGGAAGAAAAACCAATCGCTACCGCGACTTGTTCAACTTTGACAGCGTCTTCTTGCGCTGCTTAATCATGTAGGTATACATGGTGTACGATCCTTTTGGCGGGGTTCACCGGTCAGCTCCTAGGGACACAAGGATTTCGGCGCAAGAAGACGTGACTGAGTTATGTTACATACCTGGGATGTAGAGGCACAAGCAGAAATAAAAGATGGGAGGAAGCACGGCGCTGACGCGGCTGGCGGGCTCGATGGCGAGGTACAGCAGCCAGAATTCGGAGGCGATGCCGATGGGGTAGAGGGGGTAGAACATGGTATACCTACCATCGTCAGCGCTCTGTTTCAGAGTCCGTCCGGTCCGTCTCGAATGGTTGGACTTACCGCAGCCAGACGAGGGCGTCGGATGCCTTGCCGTGGAGGTTCACGGCCAGGTAGGCATAGCGGATGGTATCAGCGGTGGCCCACGACAGCAGCAGCGCGACGTAGGCATTGGAAGACGCGGTGCTCTCGGGAAAGCTGTAGCAGACCATCCAGACGATGATGGTGCGGGCAACGACCTGGAGGGCGGTTGTGCCGACGGGGGATTTGACGAGACCTGGTCCGGGTTAGTAATGTCTCAGTTGACGGCACCACGTCTAGCCTTGAAATAGGCCATGTGTCGTGGTTGCAGAGTGAGACCTTGGTGAGGGGAGAGACGACTCACCAACGGCGGAGTGCACAACCTCAATCAGAGTGAGCGTCTGCACCCATCGCGACCGGGCCTCGGCCGCTTCGTATACGGCGAGCTTGCCCCCCGACGACGCGGCGGTCGTCGCGACGGTAAAGAAGATGGAGGCCCACAGGGTTGCGAAGAGAGCGTTGTACAGCGTCAGGTACGCGACCCTCGCGCCGCCGCTTTCTGCCTTTTGATCCTTGCCAGCCATTGCGCCTTTGGGGCTCCTTCAACTACTTTGCTGTTTGGGGGGATTCAAGCTCTGGATAACCTCAACTCTGCAGTGTCGCATTCACAAAGAGCTCGGGCCACATGGTAACTTTTCTCTTCCCCAAGAAATCAGAGAATTCCTGGCTTGGCATGCTCTCCAGGCCGAGGCATGCTGACTAACGCTTTGGATCTCCAAGAATCCCAATCAAGAATGCAAACTCCACTGCAGACAATGGATTCGCCTACCGATGGATGGCCAACCCAGGAGGAACTGGGACCCGCCGTTGGGTACTCCGTACTGAGGAGCCAGAGTGAGTCGACGGGAAGAAGCCGTCTGGCCGGAAAGGTGACTGAGAGAAGCCGAAAACCCCTGCCCGATGTCTGCCGTGACGCGGTACGTACCTCCCCGCGGCCTGGGCGCTGTCAAGATGCGGCCTCAATTGGCCAATGGCGATGCGACGTTTGGCAAGCTGGGATCCACCCGGGCAGAGCTCGTCCACGGCACGGAGGCGGAGCCATTCCGATTTCTTCCCAAGTTCCAAGGAGCGTTACCGGGCTACACCGAGTCTGACGCCGCTCTAAGAGGGCGGGAGGCCGCTTGGGATGTCACGATGCCACGGCGGCGTGGTTTGCACGACAGGGATGTGCGTCGGAATTCAATTTCAGAATGTCTAGCATGTTCAAGTGAAACGAGAGAACAAACTAGCATCTGTCACGGAACTGGAACCCCCTTGCTGGAGCTACTTGAGTTGGACCTTCGTGCCGACCCGATGTCAGTTTGAAGGTTGGCCAACAGTCACGATATCTGCAACTCAGAGTTTTGCGAAAATGACTTGGAGCGATCGTTCCAGAATAGCGGTTTCAGAGCCGTGTACGTCCTCGTCGGACGCCTGGAGTAGATGCACGCACTCACCCGTATCTCAAAAACGTCGAGTCAATGACCAATGTCGTCGAAACGTACTGAAGCCGATTTCACATTTTCAGCAGTGCTTACAATGATCAATGAACTAGCGCTCAAACCAGTCCATCACTTTAAGAAAAGTCATTAACCGCTTCAATTGGGAAGACAGGATCGGCAATGACAGTAACAGGTGTACAAATAAGGGGGACCCCAGCTGGTTAAAGCGGCGGCTAATTCTGTCACGCAGCCCAGCAAGCTCCAACTTCAATTTTCCCTCGACATTTTCTGCGTCCTCGCCCCAAAAGAGTCAAGACTCGTTCAACACCACGAAACACCACCACTCCCGATCGACAAGCCTAGCCGATCGTTCAACACCTCTTTTCCCTCCTCACAATCACTCCCGCACAGGTCGCAAACATGATGCGCCCCCAGCTCCAAACCGTCGGCCGCATGGCCAAACCCTCGACCAGACTCGCGTCTGCAGCCCGATTTCACATCACCAACACCGCCTCAAAAGCGTCAACCCGATCCCTCGTCACCGCGACGCGAAACTCCACCACGAGATCCGTCGCCAACGCTTACCCCGCTCTCGCTTCCTCCCAGTACCGATCCTTCAGTACGACGCGCATCCAGCATGGCGAGGTCATCATCACCGTCCCCCAAATGGCCGAGTCCATTAACGAAGGAACCATTGCCTCCATCGGCAAGCAGGTCGGCGACCGTGTTGAGGCCGACGAGGAGGTTGCCAGCATCGAGACGGACAAGATTGACGTTGCGGTGAACGCCCCCGAAGAAGGAACCATCGTTGAGCTCTTCGTTGCCGAGGGCGACACCGTCGAGGTCGGCCAGAAGATCGCGCGCGTGGAGACCGGCGGCGCACCCGCCGAGGGCGGCGACAAGGGCGAGGCGAAGAAGGAGGCCAAGCCCGAAAAGACGGAAGAGAAGAAGCCCGAGAGCAAGCCTGAGAGCAAGCCCGAGCCCGCCGCCGCCCCGGCGCAGGAGCAGAAGAAGGAGCCCGAGGCCCCTAAGCAGGAGAGCAAGCCCGCGCCGGCGCCCAAGCCCGCCGCTCCCCAACAGAAGCCTGCCGAGCAGCCCCAGGTGCCCTTCGGCTCGACCGGCGCCTTCTCCCGCGGCGAGCGCATCGAGAAGCTTACGCGCATGCGCAAGACCATCGCCAGCAAACTCAAGCAGTCCCAGAACATGACGGCGTCGCTGACGACCATCAACGAGGTCGACATGTCCGCCCTCATGGCCTGGCGCGCAAAGAACAAGGAGGACGTCATGAAGCGCCACGGCGTGAGGCTCGGATACATGGGCGCCTTCACCAAGGCGACGTGTCTCGCGGCCCAGCAGGTGCCCCAGCTCAACGCTTCCATCGACACCGAGAAGGAGATCATCACCTACCGTGACTACGTCGATATCAGCATTGCCGTCTCCGCGCCCAAGGGCCTGATCACGCCCGTCCTGCGCAACGTCGATAGCTTGGATATCATTGGCATCGAGCGCGGTGTCGCCGAGCTGGCTGCCAAGGTGAGTTCTTGATCCATCTTTCCGAATCGTTTCACTTAGGCAAGTATATGCTGACATTAATTGTCCCAGGCTCGTGACAGCAAGCTCTCCATGGCTGACCTCGAGGGTGGAAACTTCTCCATCAGCAACCCCGGCATCTTCGGCTCGCTCTTCGGCACCCCCGTCATCAACTACCCCCAGGCGGCTGTCTTCAACATGAACGGCATCAAGGAGCGCCCTGTCGTCGTCGACGGCAAGCTCGAGATCCGCCCCATGATGTACATCACCGTCACCTACGACCACCGCCTCATCGACGGTCGTGAGGCCGTCACCTTCCTGAACATTGTCAAGAGCTACATCGAGGACCCTGCCAGACTTCTCTTGGCTTAATTTCATATGTCTAAACACGTACCTACATACACACATAAGGGGATAGAGACGGAGCTAAGCTGCGTAGAGAGACACTCGCAAGGTAGATGCGGAAAGTGCAGCAGCAATAACCAAGGATCTGTATCTGTTTTTTACTTTGTAAGTGGGCGGGATCAGGCTGATAGCATCACCTTGCGGGCATTGGGGGGCGTAAACTGCAGCATGTTAGACGGATTTTGGCCGTAGATAATTGAGAGAGTTCACTGTTCCGGATCTTCCTCTTTCTTAGTGACTACACGGTCTACAGCTTTTGCTCGTCACGTCTCGACTGAGTTCCCATTCCCTCACGCGTCAACACCAAGGCGGCTCACGTAAAGCGAGGACACGGACGAAAGAGCCCATTCAAGCCCCGCGGGGTCTTTGAGGCGGCGGACCATGGGTGGCGCTTCCCCGCCACCAAGCGAGTCAAGTCTCAACTACCAACTCACTGCGGCGCCTCATTGTCTTAGAAGAGAGCTAGAAACATCCTAGTTGCCTTGCCGGACGTAGGCCCCGGAGAGGTGGTTGGCTCGGAACTGAGGACGGGGCATGACCACCACTTCGGCTTCGACATCCGAGGGTCACTTTCAACCCTCCACAGGGACGGGCAAAGCAGCCCCTGGGCAATCCTCACTCACTCCACAGCTTTGCTTGAATCGCCCAGATGTGGACTCCAGTGTCCAAGCCCGCAACCATGGCATTTGCAAATGGAAGCCATGCCGACGGCTCTAGCACTTGCCACGCAAGTAGCCGATCTCGGGTTCGCGTCAGTTTCGTCGACCGACCAGAGGTTACTCGGCTCAGAAATATGGGGTATGTCAAGAGAGACGCTCCCCGCGTCTCTGTCATGAATGGGACTCTCTAAGCATTTGGTAGCTCTGCTGGCCCTTCTAAACCTCCTTTGGTGATGCTGAGGGTGTTCACCTTATTCCTCCCTGAGCCAGATCTTTTTTTAAGCATTTTCCATTTACAAATTCATTGGTTGTTCGTGTTCTTGTTGCGAATCAGAAAAGAGATAATCTCGACATCCTAATTCGTGACAGCTTCGCTGTAGGTCTCACAAACCATTATAATGCTTCGTTCTCTGCCCAAAGCCCCTCGGGGCGCCGTCAAAAGGACAGGTCTCGTGGCGCGGCCTACGGCGTCGGTTTGCCCTAGACAACCCGCCTACATCGAGACCACATCGCTGAGAACACAACAAGCCTATTTCTCCAATGGAATTCGCGCTCTGTCACTACAGAAGGGCAGGTCATATGCCACGACCGCAGAGGCGGTTGACCTCCACGCTCCACCAGTATGATCGCCCTTGGGACAAATCTCTGCGGTACTCACAACTAACATGTTACTGCCCAGAGCCCGATAGATTCTTTCCTCCAAGGTGGTTCGGCAAATTACGTCGACGAGATGTACGCCGCATGGAAATCCAACCCCGCCAACGTCCATATCTCGTGGCACACATACTTCCGCAAGATGGAAGACCCCTCCGTACACTCAACGCGGGCCTTTCAGCCACCGCCAGGTCTGCTGCCGGAACGACACACTCCAGCTCTCACATCCGCTACCACGGCCACATCAAGCGACGATGTAAACTATTTCAAGGCACAGAACGTCGTTCGGGCGTTCCAACAGCATGGCCACACCGTTGCCAAGATTAACCCCTTGGGGGACCTTGGCAACGCGACGGTACAACCGCATGCTGATATTCCTGGCGCCTCGAACTTGAATAAGTACGGATTCTCGGCCTCGGACCTGGATTGCCAAATCCCCCTAGGACCGGAACTTCTGCCTCACCTCGCCCGGAGTCGCGAAAGCATGAAGCTGCGCGACATCATCGCGGCTTGCGAGGAGATCTACTGCGGCGCCTTGGGCATCGAGTATCGCCACATCTCTGACACCGCCAAGCGCGACTGGATCCGCGAGCGTATCGAGGCCTACCACGACTCCACCCCGTCCGTCGAGGAGAAGAAGCGCATTCTCGACACACTGATCTGGGCGACCAGCCTCGAGCGCTTCCTTGCGGCAAAGTTCCCCAACGAAAAGCGATTCGGTCTTGACGGCGCTGAGGGTCTGGCCCCTGGACTTGCCGCTCTCCTTGACCGCTGTGCAGAGGTCTACGGCGTGCAAGATATCGTCATAGGAAGCTGCCACCGAGGCAGAATGAACCTCATGAGCACCGTCTATGGCAAGGACTTCGAAACGCTGTTCCGCCAGTTCGCGGGCACCGAGAAGTTTGACACTGAGGGAGGTCAGACGGGAGACGTCAAGTACCATTTTGGCATGGAAGGACAGAGGACGACGGCCGGGGGCAAGACGATCGGTATCTCCATGCTTCCCAACCCGTCACACCTGGAAGCTGTCGACCCAGTTGCCCAGGGCAAGGCCAAGGCTGTGCAGCATGTCAACAACGACGCTGACCAGTCCAAGGTCATGTTCATGGCGCTCCACGGCGACGCGGCATTCTCCGGCCAGGGTCCCGTGTATGAAACACTCAACCTCTCTGGCCTCAAGGGATATGAAGTCGGCGGCACTGTTCGAATCATGGTCAATAACCAAATCGGCTTCACCACCGACTCGCCCGACTCCCGGTCAACACCCTACTGCACAGACCTGGCGAAGTACATCGAAGCTCCCGTCATCCACGTCAACGCCGACGATCCGGAGGCCGTTGTGTACGCCAGCAAGCTCGCGGTGGACTGGCGCGCCAAGTTCCGGTCCGACATTGTTGTGGACGTGAACTGCTACCGCCGATTCGGACACAATGAGATTGACCAGGCGAGCTTCACGCAGCCTGAGATGTACAAGAGAATTGCGGAGAAGAAGGCGCTGATGGAGCTCTACATTGAGAAATTGGTTGGTGAGGGCACCACGTCTGCCGAGGTTGTCGAGCAGCAGAAGGCTTGGGTGTGGGAGCAGCTCGAGGAGAAGCTAGCCAAGAGCAAGCGGCCCGCGGAACAAAGTAAAGAGGCAGCGTCACAGAACTCCGTCGTACCTAAGACGGTCACGGCAGTTGAGGAGTCTACCCTCGCCACGGTGGTCCAGGCAATCACCAGCGTCCCGGAGGGATTTGACCTCCACCGCAACCTCCAACGCATCCTCGCCGCCAAGAAGCAGGCCTTCGATGCCGGGGTGCTCGACTGGTCCACTGCCGAAGCCCTCGCCTTCGGCTCCCTGGTCATGGAGGGAAAGCCAGTTCGCATCAGCGGCCAGGACGTCGAGCGCGGCACCTTCTCCCAGCGCCACTCGGTCCTACACGACCAGAACACGCACGCCGAGTATACACCCCTGAACCACCTGCAAGAGTCGCAGGCATCATACACTGCCGTCAACTCTCCACTCAGCGAGTTTGGCGTGCTGGGGTTCGATTATGGATACTCGCTTGCTGCGAAGGATGCGCTGGTGATGTGGGAAGCGCAGTTTGGCGATTTCGTGAACAATGCGCAGGTTATCATTGACCAGTTTGTTGCATCAGGCGAAGCAAAGTGGCTTCTCAAGTCAGGGCTTGTCATGTCTTTGCCGCATGGGTACGATGGACAGGGCCCGGAGCACTCATCTGCAAGGTTGGGACGGTTCTTGGACTTGGGGAGCGAAGACCCGAGAAGTTGGCCTGCTGATCTGGATGCCGCGAAGAGGGAGTGTAACGTGCGTGTTGTTTGTATGACAACACCAGCGAATCTATTCCACGCTTTGAGGAGACAGGTTCACTCGCCCGACAAGAAACGTAATTTATTCCCGTTCACTTTTCGTCACCAAGACCTCTGCTAACATAACCAGCCCTCATCATTTTCTTTTCCAAATCCCTTCTCCGCCACCCCCTCGCTCGTTCGTCGGTTCAGGATCTTACCGGCGACTCAACCTTCCGACCCGTCCTCACCGACCCAGAACACGGCGCTTCAATTCTCCCCAAGGACGAAATTAGGCGTGTGATCCTCTGCAGTGGGCAGGTTTACGCCGCGCTCCATAAGCATCGCGAGGCCATGGGCATCAAAGACGTCGCCATCACGCGCCTTGAAGAGCTACATCCGTTCCCATGGGCCGAAGTCAAGGAGAACCTCGAGTCGTATCCTGGCGCCGAGACGATAGTGTGGGCGCAGGAAGAGCCTTACAACGGCGGTGCGTGGCAGTATATGCGTGATCGGTTGGAGACCGTGGCCAGGGAGTCGGAGGTATTAGGGGATAAGAGGATTCTGTATGCTGGACGAGGGACAGGGGCTGCGGCTGCAACGGGGTCGAAGAAGATCCATCAGCAGGAGGAGGAGAAGCTTCTCGCCGACGCTTTCGGTGTTTGATCCATAACATAGAGTGGTTGACGTATTGCAACAACCCCTTTGCCCAATCCACTTACGCAAAAGATGGCGGAGGTGGTGTTTGAAAAGCTCAAGAACCCAGACTGCATCAAATCCAACAACCATATTGAGGCCATGAATACTGGAATGGGGCAGGGTTTCTTGCGCCCAATGCGGTGGCTCTTGGTCTTTGCGTTCATGTTCTTAGCTAAGCAGGGTCTGATCAGGGCTATAGATAGCTCGCCAGCTGGCCAGACTTTGACTCAGAGAACTTGAACTTAAACTTCAACTCAATTCTACACAGTCAGATTTTACCCCTTTCTTTCGAACTAGAGAACCATCCTTTCTGTCTTTCGTGATGACCAAAACCCTGATCAGATCAACATAGAAATCTAGGGAGCCTTTGCCTCATTCATCGTGCAGCTGGTTAAGTCTGATCAGGCAGAATCTGTCCTGATCAGATGGCCAAGCCTGCGCTTGGGTAAGGGCATCCTACGTTGCTAGAGGGGGTGGTTGTGATTGCGCACCGCACCCCACCGCTCACTACAGTCATGATCACCCTGCACGCTTCCAATACACATACTAGTCTTTCGCGGCTCGAGGCAAAAAAAAAATTATTTTTTATCGTGATACCACGTCAGAACCCAGTGGCCGCGGTGTAGACAGGACAAGCAATACTTCACCGTTTTGAACCATACGACTCTTGTATCTATGGACTAAAAAAAACTGTCGAAGGCGGATGCGCTATAATACAAAGCAAGCTACCCGTTATCTGGGCTACAATGCTTCATAGAAGACAGATATGAGGCTAAAGAAGGCTTGGTGGCGAAAACGTCCCTCTGGCATCAAGTAGGGCTGCCTTGCGCGAACCGATCTTCTACTCCAGGCCTAATTGTATCCCCCTTACAACATTAATTTGGAGCAATATCCAGTTGTTAGACGAAACTGCCGGACTGTTTGTCTCATACATGGGGACTAAGAGACTCAGCGCATTGCGAGTTTGATATCACCCAACAACCCCAGCGGGAAAGAAGAGCTCAAGAAGGCGCTTCTTCATGACTGCGAGATTGCATTTCAATATAACAAGGCCCTACAAAGAAACACTAGGCCTAGTCACTAAGCTTTACTACCCCTACCGTGCCTATAATTAGTCCTCAGACTCTTACATGGAGGAGCATTGGCATACTTTGGACCATACCGATCTGGGACCTCTACCCGGCCATCACGAATCCCGAAACATTTGAAAGCTAGGTTTTTTTTTTTTTTTTTTTTTGGGGGGGGGGGGGGGGGGGGGGGGGGGGGGGGTGCTGTCAACTGGCATGAACCAATGCTGTCTGGAGGGCAGCTACATTTGTCTGTCTAGGAGTGCGACTTGATTGTCTGTTATGCATGTACGTCGTATGAATCACCGCGAGTAACAAGTACGTGAAAACAATCGACTACGTGCCTGTTACCTATGTAGTTGGTGCAGACAACAGCATGCGGCTTGTCAACACGACCACTCTTGACCTTGAAGAATTCATTGGCCGAAATATACCCCCGTACGCAATCCTGTCTCACACATGGGAAAGGGAAGAGGTATCCTTCCAGGACATGAAGCAGGAGTGGAGGGCCAAGAAGAAGGGACTTGTGAATCTCGAAAAGATCTGCTCGTTGGCCGCACAGAGAGGGGAATCCAGTACGTCCTGGTTGACGCCTGCTGCGTCAACACATCAAGCAGCGCCGAGCTCACAGAGGCCATCAATTCTATGTTCAGGTGGTATGAGCGCGCCACAATCTGCTATGTCTGGTTATTTGACCTCGACGCCTCTGCCCATCTCGACTCAGATTGGAAGAAACGCCGATGGTTCACGAGAGGCTGGACTTTGCAGGAACTCATCGCCCCGAAGTCCATGGGCTTCTACAACCGGGATTGGAAGTTTATTGGGCAGAAGAGCGATTTACCTCAATAGGTTTCCCATGCCACGGCGATAGGCATCGCGGCTCTTCACGGCGATTGCAACCTGCAGGACAAATCTGTTGGTGAGAAGATATTTTGGGCCGCAGAAAGAAAAACCACACGGTTCAATGACATGGCGTATTGCCTCTTCGGTATTTTCGACATCAACATGCCTCTGCTTTACGGCGAAGAAGAGAAGGCTTTCACGCGGCTACAGAAAGAAATCATCATAGCCACACCCGACCTATCTATCTTCGCGTGGGCCTCCAAACGGAAGGTGACGGCACACACTACGCTAGGCTCAGGCGCCTCCTGCGGCATTCTTGCTGAGTCGCCCCAAGACTTCCTGGTTTGACGCCAGCTTGATGTAAACCGTGAATCCGCGGTTGGCTTGCGGACGAGGCGCTCAACAACAAACAATGGCATCAAAATCAGCGGTTATCTCGATCACCAGCCAACACCAGGGAAAGGAGGATACCAACTCGTTCTGCCCGTGATTCATGATCTCCAAATGAGAATATTAGGTGTGCGCTTAAAAAAAGACCAGCAACGGCTCACTCGTCAGGGAGGATCCGGACGTGCTTGCATTCGTTCTGATCTCTCAGTTCAATGCATTCCGACATGACTTGTGCATATCGACAAAAGCCCTCAAACTCAGTGACATACCAACCAGCGCCAACTTGCTGAACTATAGGTGCATTAGGTTTCGGTTGCCTTGCAGTATAATGATAGCCGGCGCATGGCCCTGGGAATACTTTATAGACGAGCATTATGAGTTATTTGCACCTATGGAAATCACCTCTGGCGCACTCTTACTCAATATTGAGTCGGAGAACGCCGATGAACCTAACTTCGGACGTTAAGAGCTTCTGCGGGGCCGGCGGGAGCCCATATGATGCCCCACGACCTACCATCAATTGTACGATCATGGATTACGACGCGGGTTTGCCATGAAGCTGGACCGCATCATTGCCCGCATCCCCTATGAAGGTGCCACGAACAGAGAGATGCGCAACTCTCTTAGCCGGTCAATCCCCCAAACAAGTGCTATGCCTTCAACGTAGCCGGGATCGGGCGGTCAGCAGTCATGTCTTTTACGCTAGAGGAGCAAATTATAAGTACGCCGTCGGGAACGTCGAACCCGGTCTTGGACGTACAGTTCGCGCTCGACATTCGCGACTCAGAGACTGTGACTCCAGCCGAGGATAAACGCTGGACTGATGTCTACGAGTTTTCGTATCCCCGGGTCATGCCGGTCCCCTGTTTTCTACGGTCTCGACTAGAGTCAATCCAGCGGCTTGAGCAGCACAACTGATCATACTTACATTTCATGTGCCAAGTTTAGTACACCCGGATTTGAAGCTACACGTCAACTACTGAACTAAATACTTGGATGTTTGTGCCATATGACATGCACAAAGAGCTGCGACTTTTGACCCCTTAGCCGTCACCAAAACTTCAAGCATCGACTAATAGGGATTCAGAATGGATGCGAAACCGTGAGAAGTTCAAACATGCATCTTAGCGAGGATGGAGACAGCGAGTATCTTGCTTTGAATCTGTGTAATTACTTCTTAACTCGTTCTCGGTATATACAAGCATACACAAATCATGTCGTCCAAAACGTCCGTCCGCGACGACCCGCCCTCAGGTCCCTCGAATGACTGGATGGAATAAATCAAAAACCCATTGTGAATACGCAAGGAATAAACAGACGACAGCAGTGAAACAAGGAAAGAGCTACCGATGACGGAAGAAAAATAAAGGGAGAAATGCTTTTTGAACCGGTTTTACTCCAAAAGTCTGAGTGTCCGCGCCGAGCCTTTGTGTGAATCCAATTCGTTCTGAAAGTTTTGGTCGCCGCCTCTCTACATGGTGGGAATACCCTCGTATTCAGCATAGCCGAGGGCGAGGTTCATGTTCTCTGTGCGGTCGTTAGTTAAGGCGCATGAAAAAAGGGTGGAAATGAAGGCAGAGACAGAACGAAGAGGGGGATGGAAGGAAACCAAACTATAAACCGGGATTGAGAGAAGGGAAAACTTACGAAGACACTGAGTGGCCGCACCCTTGAGAAGGTTGTCAATGGTCGCGCAGACAACGACGCGCTTGCCGCTGCTGTGAACCGCGAAGCCACCGATCTCAACACCGTGCTTGTTCATGATGTTCTTGACCAGCGGGGGCTCGCCGACAACCTTGACGAGCTTCTCACCGGCGTAGCGGTCCTGGTAGATCTGGCGGATGTCACGCGAGGTGATGGTCTTGTTAAGGGGAATGTGGATGGTGGCCTGGATGCCGCGGAACCAGGAGGCAACGTGCGGGGAGAAGGCGACATCGGTGCCGAGCTTGGCGCTGATCTCGCGCTCATGAATGTGGTCCGTCAAGCTGTAAGGCATCAAGTTGTCCTTGAGTAGATTGACGTCATTCTTGGGCGACGGCTTGGTGCCGGCGCCTGAGTACCCAGAAATACCGAAGACGGAGGGAGAACCGCCGAGGTGCTCGACCAAGGGGGCAATACCGAGCTGCGCGGCAGTGGCATAGCAGCCGGGGTTGGAGATCTTGTCGGCCTTGTAGATCTCGGAGCGGCCAGTCAACTCGGGAAGACCGTACGTCCAGGCGTTGTCGAAGCGGTAGTCGGCGGACAGGTCGACAATGACGCTGCGGTGGTCAGCACCGGCCTTGCGGGCGTCGTTGATGGCTTCAATGTAAGGCTTGCAAACACCGTTGGGGAGAGCCATGACCCAGCAGTCGATGGCACCCTTCTTCTCGAGCTCAGTGACCTGATCAGGGCTCAGGTTCTCGTAGATGACCTCACGCTTGGTATAGCCCTCAAGCTTCTGGCCAGCGAGCTCACGAGACGAGACGTGGCGGAGATCCATGTTGGGGTGGGCATTGAGCATCTCAATAAGAGCCTGGCCGGTATAACCACGAGCACCAATAAGGGCGACGCGGGAGGGAACGTCGTTGGAGGCGTTCTTCTTGCCCAGAGGAGGGTTGGGGTTGGTGGTGGTGTAGGTGGCGAAAGTACGCTTGCCGGAAAGGCTGGCGGCGGCGGGGGCCCATGTCGGGCGGCGAGCCATCGTCGAGAAACCGCGAGCCTGAGCGGGGGTGGTAGACTGGTTGAGGTTGCGGCTCGAAGTCTGAGCGGCACGGCGCAGGCGGGCCTCCAGGTTGGAGTCACCAAGCATGGCGCGGCCGTGAGCGTTAAACTCGTCGGTCAAGACGCCGAGCTCCTGAAGGTTGTCGATGCCGTACCAGAAGAGCTGGTTGCCCTTGCTGGAGAAGCTGCCGTCGGCCTTGTCGAAGAACCAGGTGAGGTTCTCGTCCTCCTCGCTGACGGTCCAGACGAGCTTAGGGTGGTCCTTCTTGATGGCGTGGAAGACGTTCTCGGTGACGTTGCTCAACCATCCCTCCTTGGTGACGGTCAGGGTAGCCAAGGTCGGGTGGGACCGCTCCTCGTTGGGGGGCAGGACAATGGCGAGGCAGTTAAGGGGCTCGTCGTAGTAGGCCTTGAAGGGGGTACCCTTCAGGAACTCGATGTATCGGTCAACGGTGGCCTCGGAGTCCATGCCCTCGCGGTCGCGGATGAGGGTCTGCTTCAGCTTGGCGAGGTCGGGGAACGAGGAGATGCTGTCGGCGAAGGCAATCTTGTCTCCACGGCGGATCAGGGTACCGGCGCCAGAATCGGTGAACAGCTCCTTCTGCAAGTCACTGGGGTGAATGATGGCAACGCTGGAGGTTCGCGGCAGGGTCTCAAGAAGTTCCTTGATCTCCTTGATCTTGAGACGGGTGCCGTAGCGGCACCAAGACTGGGACATGAGGTGGTCGTACTCCTCGTCTAGGTTGATGTGGGAGATCTTGTCACCGGTCTCGCCGTTGAAGAGACCGCCCTTCTCGGAGAGATAGACAATCTTCAGGGGCTCGAGCGCGCGGGCAAGCTCGGCGGCGGCGACATCGGCGTTAACGTTGAGGATCTGGCCCTCGGTGGTCTCGGCCATGGAGGTGAGAATGGGGACGTAGCCCTGGGAGATGGCAAGCTCGACGGGCGCCTTGTCAACGCTGGTGATCTTGCCGACCAAGTTCCACTTCTCCTTGTCGAGGTAGTCGGCGGTCAGGACGGTGGTCAGAGGACGCGTGCGGACGCCAAGGCTCTCGAGCTTCTCGACGAGCTTCATGTTCTCTTGGAGAAACAGCTTGCGGGCGACGGTCAGGGTCTTGCCATCAGTCACGCGGATACCCTCCTCGAACTGGGGCTCGACACCAGCCTCCTGAAGCAGGCGGTTCAACTGCGGGCCCGCGCCATGGACTATGACGGGGTACAGGCCGACCTCGTAGAGGAAGGCGATGTTCTCGCAGAGGTCATCGAGGTAGTCGGTAAGAATGGCACCGCCGACCTTGATAACGGCGAACTTTTGGGAGGAGACAGAGGTGAAGTATGAAAGGTATTGCTGGCCCTCACGGCGGCTGCCAATTTGGCTCAGGGTGCGGATAATGATGGCTCGGGTACGGTCGCGGTTGGCCTGCTCGGACTGGGAGCTTGTGCTCGAGAGTGCTCGGATGGCATTGAGGCGCTGGAAGGGGTTGCGGATGGCGGCGACGTTCTGGCGGCGGGCGACGCGGGGGACGGCTCGGCGGGCGCCGGCCCGGATAACGGCAGCGGAGAACATCGTTACTATGAGCAATGTGTCAGTGAATTAACTCCTCTTCTGTCTCTTCCGATTCCCTCAATTCTTTTCTCGTTATCTTCTTTGTTGCTGTCCTCTGCTCTCTTGGGTCCCAGTGATGCCAAGAGCGGGAAAGAAGAGCGACGGGGACGAATGGCCGAGAGCTTGCGTCTGAGTCAATCGCGAGAGGGGCTTCCGCGTGGTTGTCCCAAGCAATGCGGCCTGTAGGCAAAGAGATCGGGGCACTGTCGAGTACACACCTCTTTCGAGCTTTGTGCTGTATCCTCGAGAAGATGTGATTATCGCAAACACCGGGGCAGGTATACCTCGTCACACTGACTCCTCTCTCTGACTCTTTTCAAACGCCAATAAGGTCCAATTGGTGCCGACCAACGGAGGGAACAATTGACTCAGATTTGACCGACGATGGAGGGGACACGACGGATGGTAACGACGAGGGCGAAGGGACGGACGGAAGGATTGGACCAATTGTTCGCAAAAGGGTCGAGACGGAAGGAAGGAGAGGGAAAAACAGTATCAGCAGGGAAATTAGAGCGGCGGGCGGGCACGGCGAGGCTTTTTACTTTTTGAGGCCTGCGAAGGTGCTGGGCGTGGGCGTGGGAGAACTGGTATGATGCAGTGGAGGTGGTGTGGACTGTGGAGGAGGGGCAGGGGGGCCTGAGCCAGCCTGTTGTTGAAAATTCGACCGAAACCGCTGTCTGCCTTTTCTTTGCACTGCGCTGCTTCGCTCGCGCCTTTACTCGTCACTCCGTACCAGCTGGCAAGGCCCAGCACTGAGCGCGAGAACCTTGATTATTATACTTTCTTCCTGGATATCGTCCCGCAGGAGGTGGTTATTTTATCTTGGATATTCATCATTCCTCCGATCACCGTGATATGCATCCACCTAGCTTACTCGCTTTTGCATCTATAAATTCATTGAAACCATGCAAAAAAGAGCATGGAAAGATACATTAACAGCTGCTGATAGGGCATCTCTTCTTCGTCAACGGCGTGACCCACTAGTGGGCTGCTGCCATCACCACCTGGCAACGGCGCACAGGCGTAAATCCGCACTTCTCTCCATTAGGAGTGGACTCTCGGCTATTGGTCGGATCTGATAAGGAATGCCCCGGCACGGTACAGATCACCAGACTGCCGCCGGGATCTGCAGCCCACAGCCCGTCTTTTGCAGCACGCACACCCGCTAATAAGAGGCATTTCCTGTCAGTTTCCTGCCCTGGGAGATATTTCCTGAAAATTTTCATTCTGACTACGGTGGAGAAATGGGGGAAGAGCGAAGCTGCAGGCCGGCCTGACACGAGCTGAGGCAGAAAGAAGTACAGGAGAGAGGTTGTTCAATCCAAATCCATCTCGATTCGAACTGTGGCATTAGGTACGTTTTGGAGTGGCTATGCACCGAGGTAAGCCTGTCAACGCCGTTGACTACGGTCAGCCTATACGACACATGGACTAGAGGAGACTACGTAGTATATTCTTTGAACATCCTTCAACCACCGATGATAGTGCCAGCCAACTCCCTCCCTCCCAGTTCCAGCCAGGTGGAAACATAAGAAGTGGACATCCAACTTTAAACGCATTCTCGGATCTGTCACCTCTCACGCCGGCCCAATGCCGACGCAATCCCGGCCCGGTGCAGAGACCGCCGAGCTTGAGATGAACCACGAAGCTACCATGCAACCTCCGCCAGGCGCTGGCTGGCTTGCTATTAGGTAACGTCCTGTCCACACACCGCTCGAGATCGTGGATCCCCGTCCTAGGGGTCTCGACTGTTGACGGCCACTCTGCAGCGGCAGATCCGCCGACAGTTTGGGAGTATCGGTTTCAGGACTCCATCTAATCAGGTATCTGGATACTTGGGGCTAGAGTTTGGCGTTTGCCAGTAATTTTTATATCCCCTCATTGGCTGCCTCTTCGTGTCAAGACGTAACAGAAATGAAGGCATATGCACATGTCACCATACAGGATGAGACTCGGAAATAAATCACATCGCTCCGAGAATCGTTGAAATCTGTAACTCATCACTTCGTTCGAATACGGTGAAATGACCAGCCCAAGTGTGGAATCAAGGCCTGTAGAATTCAAATTACGCAAACGCCTGCCATCCCTCATACATACATGCGGTTGATCCGCAGCCGAGCTGGGCGGCCAACTGCTTCGGAGCGAGTCCCGAAGTCGGCCAGCAGCCCTTTGCATGCAGACCATCGAAGTAGATCGGAGTCCGTTTCGAACAACCTCTGCGCTTCCCAAGTCATTAACCCGTAGAGGTGGCCCCTGAACGAGGGTGCCACCTCATCCCCTCGTCTCCCACGGTTGCTCGAAGCCTGCGAGATATCTGACATTTCATTCCATATCGTGAGGGCGAACCATGAACCCAAGGGGTTAGTGTAATGTAAAAAAGTGTGGTATCTAGTTATTTGCGGGTAGCAACAACTGGCCGGCCAAGTTAGCGCGTTGCAACGACTATATGGACGAAGAATATTGATTAGAGCCACACAACGACAAAGACGCGATCCAAAGGAAAAGCGATCGGGAAAAGGAGATACATACCAGCTGGAATGACGATGATAAGGATGAGGATGATGATGCCGGCAATCAGGCACATGCGCATCTTGACGTCCTTCCACCACATCTGCTTGCGAACGCGGTTGGCGCCCCGACGGAAACCTTGGGCCGAGACAGCCAGGTTGTCGGTCTTATCTTGCAGAGCATCCAGACGCTCGCCTCGTTGGGAAACCTTGTTGATGTTCTCGCGCATCACACCGACGGTGTCGTCGATTTGCTATAAATAGAACGTCAGCACATGACTCTGGTGACACGGTTCCGACTACATAGCAAGCGAAACAAATTTGCCCCTGATTGCGACGCCTACAGCTGGAAAAAATTGGGTGCGATCCTGTTGGCGGTGCTCGTTGAGAAGCGATGCCCGGAATTTGCCGTAATGATGATGTCGTCAATGAGTCTCTTGTGTTTTTGTTGATGTCAATTGCTCAGTTTGCCAGCAAGGCCGATGTGCGACCGGCGTCGGCGAGACACAGCACAGCATTGCATGGGCTTGCGATTGATGGGCAAATGCCTTTCGGCCGTGGGAATCGTCATGTTCGACCTGGCGCGCTGAAGAATTGACGAGATAGCCCAATCGGGCGTAGTCGGCGACATGTTGGGTCGGGCGGGCAGCTTGGTCGGTCGTCCTCACGCGTCGGGCGATCCGGAGCAAAGTCCATCGAGAGACGGGGAAAAAAGATAGGCATCCTCGTGACGACAAAAAGCAGCGCAACTTACAGCTTGCAGAGCCTGGGTCCTCGCATTGCCGCCAGCTCCTCCTTGCTGTTGCGGCGCGGCCTGGCCGCTGGGGATGTAAGGGTCGTAGGGGGCGTCCTCGGGCATTGTCGCTGTGGTGACGGAAGAGGTGAGAGCGGTAGGTGTGAAGTTGGGTTTCGCCGGCGGAGCTCGAAGCTGCAGCTGGTATATTAAAGTGGTGTTTCGGACGACCGAGATGCAAGTTTAACTTGAACAACGGTTTGGAGTTTGTTCGATGGAGATCGGTCGCGGTTGTTGATAAATGGTGGGAGAGTGATGTGTGGTTGGGAAAGAGGAGAAAAGGTGGTTGGCGGGCGTAGGAGGGTTGATGAGGTGGTTAAGTTCGGGTTCAGGTGATGAGACGTCTTGGAAAAGAGGCGAGCGCCCAGCCGAAACAAGGTGTCCGTCTGAGGATTTGGGGGGGATGGTGCTGCGGTTTCCTGCTAGGGGCTACGGGGGAGGGACGGACAGAGAGAGGGACGTTCGGAAGGGGACAACCAAGGCCACTTTGGGGATGCTGGACCACTAATTTTAGTCGAGCTGGGAACGACCCAGCCACTGGAACAAGCCAGCACCAGACCTCAAAGAGTGCAGCGTGCAAGCAACAATGCGGCCACGGGGCGAAGGAAACACGCTCAAGGCAACGCAATCCACCCCAGCACGGCCACAGCTGAGGATGATGGATGGGCCAGAGGAGAGACGTGGATGCTAGAACGGCTCATGAGGACCAATCAAGACAGGTGTTTCGACCAAGTCAGAGACAGGCCGGCGCGGGTACGTACCCTTCGTCCGGTGCCTGGGGAACCCGGGAAAAGGTGGAAAGCAAGAAAGTCATGAACGCAGTGGCTCTCTCACTTTAACTCAAAAGTCTGCTGTTCTCTGCCGTCTGTCTGCGCGGGTGCCCGTAAACATGACAAAGGAGACGGAAGGGTTCTTCCCTGAATACGAAGAAGCTGGAAGCGTCTCCGAGGCAGCACTGCCATTTCCTGCTCTTCTCTCGTCTTCATGGCTAGTCACGCAGACTCGTTCCAGGGGACCATTTCCATGGAGATCCTACGCTGAGTTTTCCTATCGGGTTGGGTTGAGGAGGGAGGGGCTGGCTGGGTATCCGGTCGCTTTGCTGCGGTAACGCTGGAAGTACCACCGCGAACCATGAACTCGCGGCTTCTGATGTAATCGTCGAGGCGGTGCTGCAGGGTCGTCAGTGCCTAGACCCCGACGGAACCGAGTTGGGCCGGGCTCTTGGCCACTTGCGCTTCCATCCCATCCTGTTCGTGTTCCTTCGTACTGCTGCCCGAGAAGCGGCAGGGGAAGGAAGACCACGTGATATGTCTGTTCGCTCGGAGCGGACACGGGTTGAGCCGACCATTTGGCTCCGGAGTTTAACCGAGTTTTGTGGCTTTCGGATGTCATCGCCACAGCGTCGGCGGCGCAGCCTTGTGGCTTATCAATCCCTCCCTCAATCCCTCCTTGCTTCCTGCCTACTCGTCGGCCCAATTTGACCAATCGTCCCTCCCAAACCGACTAGATTTGTAGCCGCGACCTTCGCGATTTTATCCCAAGATTGCCCGTCCTGGCGAAAGCTGAGGGTAATGGTCCGGAGCTCAAGCAGTTGTTGACTTGCCATTTCGAGGACGACGAAACGCCTCGAATTCGAACAACATCGTCAAGTATAACAGGAATTCGCTTGCCGGTTGTCGAGAACGGTATCTCTCTAGCATTGTCATACCGTTTGATGTATCGCGGTTGACACGCGGCGGGAGAAATCATACAACACGGCAAAGAACACTAGCTCTGACGATGAAGGCGAAAGCAACAGAGGCGCTTCATCCTCAGCTGAACCCGCCTCGTTTCCGCAGGTTCTGCGTCGCGCTTATAGCATTGCACCCTCATGAAGCGCCTTGGAAAGCTGATCCCACCGGTTGCGATGCCCCAGTTAGCCCCAAACTGTTGCAACACGTTTCATCGGCCTGCCGGTCAAACCTCGGTCTGCAATAGAAAGGCGTTTCAATCCAGATGCTGGAGGGAAAGGTCGAGAATTCGACCAATTTCGGCCGCAAACACGGTGCCTGTTTTCAAGTGGCTTGATAAGGTCCGAGGAATGGGAGCCGCACGAGGATTAATTGCGCTCTTCACTGCACAGCAATGCGGAATGATGACCCTCAATGCCAACGACCTGGGCGATGACACAGTGACTTGCGCATTACGAGCTCTCGCTGGTATGCTGTTCCTCTGTTGCCTGGACCGACTCAAGATACATTCTCGCGGAAGATTCTTAGTTGGAGCCAAGAATGCGGATTTCGCTGCGTTCGCTATGCGTCGTCTTACTCATGGCCACCATCATGAGGTTGTTCCGTTTTGTCCATCCCATGTCTCGGGCCCCAATCATGTTGCTTGGATGCACTGATGGAATGGAGCGGTCAAGTGCTGCCGGGCTAAGTCGTTCGCAAATGTTGGCGACCCGCCGCTTGCACAAGCGTCAAGGCCGACAAGCTTGAGATCGGCTGCAAATAGACAACGAAGGATGACGATACAGCGGGAAACGGGCAGCGACTATGTCTTAATGGATTCTAACGTCATATCGACTCGCACGAACAACGTCCGAAGTTGGAGAAAACAGAAAGATGCTGTTCCCGGCAGTGTGTACATCTTGGCAACGGCCCACGGCGATTTCCCCGCTCGCTGCCATTTCTCGATCCCACGCGATGGTTGGCTTCCTGCAGTAGGGCGGCGGTGGCCTAGGCAGCTTCTGGTTTGTCGGCTGAGAGCTCATTGGGCCTGTCGTCGAGGTCGGGTCCGGCACCAACGGCACACTGGCCATGTTTTCTCGGATACTAGCCACCCCGGAAGCTCTGATGATCACCTACGTCAACCAGCCCCAACTTATGCAAGTTATCCTACTTTGAATTCCAGGCGGTCTCCCACCTACCTTGAAGTCTCCGCAGGATCACACTGGACGAGCACGGCGAGGTAGCTGCGCAAGGCTAGGAGTTCTTGATGATCAACCAGCACCACAGGTTTCGAAATCAGTCAGCTCACCAAGCGTTGTTTGGCTATGACCAGCGCCAAAGTTTATGTCGGACAGTATTAGGCACGGTTTCAGTGGTGGAAAGACGAACCCCTGGCCCCGTCCAACCCGAAAGGGAGGGAGGCAGCCCCAGGACTGGCACACGAGAGTTAAAGACTGGGGACACGTCAATAATAAATGTTTCTAGCAACAAACCTTTTCCTCTATGGAACCAAAAGGGGCGCGAAATCTCCAGCAATTATCGGCGGAACCCGAAAACGTCACCAGCTGTGCAAGCGGGGGGGATGCCAGCGACAAGTCAGCAAGATGCAGCCCCAAGCTCATGGGACGGCAGGGGTTCGGGCCACAACCGGACGCGCTCTGTGGATGGGACGGTGCACAAGCTTCACAAGCATGCCGAACAAGCTTAGCTGCCAATGCTTACGCTAGAAGCAGAAGCAAGCAAGGAAGGCCAAAGCCCAGGGTACAGTTGACTGGCTGACAGGAACAGCGAGACGGCGAAGAAGGATGGGATCATATAACAACACAACAACAACAAGCACCAGGCGGTAAGACATTATCACGTTGAACATCCTTCAGCTGGTTTCGCGAATAATGCTTGATTACCCCCCAAGTCTTACCAGGCCCGAAATGCTCGCGTTTCGCATGCCTATGTCTCTGCTTTCTGTCTTATTTTGTTTTCATCCCAGTTGATTAGTCGCCGGCCAGAAACGAAGGCAAATCTCGTCTTGTGGGATCCTCTTCGTATTTGCTCTCGAAGCTATTAGTGGATCTCCGCCGCTTGTCTCCTTCCCGCGGTCCCTTGAATGGGACGGTTCCGTCTTTTCTGGTGTCCTCAGTCTCTCCTTACCAAACTCGTATTTACTTGAGGGTCAGAAGCACCTCCTTCACACCTCCTTTTCTCTTTCTCTCGGGTTCCTTAGGTGAATGCACAACGCAAAGAGGTGGAAGCAGCAACACTTAAGCGAGCGCAACTCCGCTGTCATCGTTCCTTTGCCCCAACTCCTCTTCGTCGCTTCGACCAGGACTCAACTCGAACACATCAGGCTCACAAGGTGCCACTGCCTTTCTGGGGCGTCCGACCTGCATGCACGTACATGCCTACATACGAGTACACGTACTTCCCCGGGGTGTGAGCTGCTGGCGTGTTTGTGGTCAGTCCAACCACGCTGTACAAACTTACCTAGCTGTATGAAAAGGAGGGGAAAATCGTACCAACCAACCTTGCCGGCCCTCACCTCATCAGAGCTACTTCATTACCTCACGAACCTGGCTCGACTCCATGCACACGCCCGCCCGGTTTACGCTAGGAAATTCCACACTCTGTGCAATCGTTGGCCGGTTTCTTATTTCTACCTCGAAGCACCCATACTCTCGTTTCTTTCGCACTGGACCGAGGCTTGCCCCCGGATTCTGAATCACTCAAGTCTTGTCTTTCATGCGGTCCGTCCCTTGAAGCCAAGAACCCCCTCTCTCGCCAACCTCTCGCATCATGACCGCACTGCGGGGCCGGCCGTCATGGTCTGTAAGCCGGCTGTTGTCGGCAATGCTGCTGGTGACCGTCCAGTTCACCAACGCATACAATCTGGTGACAAGTGACCCTAGTACGTGGCATAATCTTCCTCTACACTGTACTTACTTACAGGTATCGTGCATAGACAACATTAAGACCATCGCAAGATCGATGACTGAAGACCTCATGTCTTTCTACGACGGAGACAAGCCGGGCAATACCCCCGGTCTTCTTCCCAAGCCGTACTACTGTAGGTGCATTCTCATGCTCATCGGGCCCTTGGTTGTCGACTAACAAGATCTCAGGGTGGGAGGCCGGCGCCCTCATGGGCACCATGATCGACTACTGGTACTACACGGGCGATGATACCTGGAATGATGCTATCACCCAAGGACTCCTCCATCAAGTCGGGAAATACAATGATTACATGCCCGACAACCAGACATTGACTGAAGGAAACGACGACCAGGGTTTCTGGGGACTTGCTGTCATGTCCGCTGCTGAGTATAAGTTCCCCGATCCTCCCGAGGACAAGCCACAATGGCTTGCACTGGCACAGGCCGTCTTCAATACCCAGGCCGCGCGTTGGGATCCCGAACATTGTGCAGGAGGGCTTAGATGGCAGATCTTCAACTGGAATAACGGTTACGATTACAAAAACACCATCTCGCAAGCTTGTTTCTTTGCCCTCGCTGGGCGCTTGGCTGTTTACACCGGCAACAGTTCCTACTCCGAGTGGGCCGACAGAACATGGGATTGGATGGTGGGCGTCAAGTTCATCACGGACGACTACTACGTCTACGACGGCGGCCACATCCAGTACAATTGCACAAACATTGTACCCTACCAGTGGACCTACAACGCCGGCGGCATGATCCTTGGTGCGGCGGCCATGTACAACTATACCAAGAGCGAGGTGTGGAAGAACCGGTTGGATGGACTTGTCAAGGCGGCTGATGTCTTCTTTGTTGGTGAGGAAAGTAACATCATGCAAGAGGTCGCGTGTGAGACGGTGAATCTTTGCAACCTCGACCAGCAGTCATTCAAGGCGTATCTCAGTCGTTGGCTGGCCGCCATCACCAAATGGGCCCCACACTTGTCGGATCGTGTCCTGGCCAAGATTCGTCCGTCGTCTGTTGCAGCTGCAGCCCAATGCAAGGGCGGCTCAAATGGACGAATGTGTGGGCTGAAGTGGACCGAGAACGGAACTTGGGACGGAATGCAAGGTGTCGGACAGCAAATGGCGGCCCTCGAAATCACCCTCGGCAACCTCATCGAAATATCCAGCGACCCTGTTACAGCCCATGGTGGCGGCACTTCCCAAGGCGACCCCGGAGGTGGAGGCAGCGACATTGGGCGAACGATCCCGGCGGTCTCGAATTATCCACCTTTGAGTCCGGGCGACACGGCTGGAGCAGCAATCTTAACGATGATAGTTCTTGGGTTGCTTGTGATCGGGATCGCTTGGATGCTTATGGACGAAACATCAAAGAAACCCCTCCAAGAGCGCTTTTTCGACTTCAGGTCTGCACTTCTTGGAGGCGGGGGCCTGGCGGCTCTGGCCAAGCGACATAAGGCGGATGAGATGAACGAGAAAGGCAAGGGGATCGACAACGATGCATCCAGCGATGGGGCGAGTTCACGCGAGAACGGCGTATTATCTCCGTTGCCGCTGAAGGCGCAAGATATGAGCGACCAGCGAGGCAGTGTGAGGTCTCAAATGAGCGGCACAACGGTGATCTCAGCCCATCCCTCGGGGATCCCTATGGTACGAGAGAAGAGGCTCAGCAGGAAGAACAAGGACCCTACGCTGCGAAACAGCGTGGCTTCGCGGCAGTCCGCTCGGATCGAATAGTTCGCAAAGGAGCGAGACCTTTAGCGAGCAATAAACAGTGCTGCTTTGCGTTTACCACCAGCGGTGTTGATCGGATGGGCCTGGACATGTTTCTGGAACATACTTGGATGTTTACATACGCATTGAGTTGGTATCATCTTGCATCCATTGGAAGAGCAGACTGAACAGTCATTGTCAGCCATTACGGCGAGGCCAGCTCTTGGGAAGAGACATAGGGGAACAAAAACTAACGACGTTATGACAACTTGTATATAGATGGATGGTGTCAAATGTATTTAAAATGGGCTCGTAGCTGCTCCATACACGCAGTCGCTCTAGCTCGGGATGTTTTGTGAGTTTGACGAAAACGGGAAGGTAGGCCATGATGACGTCTTGCGAACGAGTGTTGCTCCGGGATGATAACCGAGGAACATTAGTTCCCAAATGCCTTTGGCAGTCCGTCCTTGGATGGCACGCCTCCGAAATCCTGTCCATCGGTCGCCCACATGGGAAAAGAAATGATGCTGGTTAGGTAAAAGAAAACCAAACCCCTGCACGGCTGGACCGGAGAAGATTGGTGCACACCGAGAACTAGGTTACTGATAGGGCGGAGCAACATAGAAGCTTGGCGCGAGAAAACAACTTGAATTACAAAAACATTTAGAAATAGGCTTTCCCAAGCCTCCCGGTAGGCAACGTAGACAACAATCAAGGAGTCAGCTGCCAAGGAATTTATGGAGGTGGTTCCAATTGTTCATCTGAGGGCGTTGCTCCGAATACAAACCTACTTGCCTGATTGTTCCTCGGCCCTATCATAGGAAAACCTTGTCCAGCAATGCCTCGATCCATTGACTCAAGGTTTCCCGCGCCTGACTAATCCATACTGATCACCGCCTTAGGGATTCGTTCACATGCCGAACTGGAGGGGATGTAGCCAGTAGGGTGATTGGATATCGAGGATGCCAGACGACCTCGGTTGATGTCACTAATATGCTCAATGCTGCCCGTCAATCTCAGCCTGCCTGCCTCTCTTAGAACAGGAGTTCCATTCTCGGTGGTATTCCGAAGGCTTGCTGGAGGCTGATTGGAAAGTAGGCGCATAGCGGACCAGCCCCATGCAGCCGTTTTTGGCGACGCTTTATGTTGCATCTGTTGTGGTATGCGGGGGAATCTTTAGGTGATCTGTTGATACCGGTAGTCGAGGTTGGGGTCAACGTGAACTAACATAGCGCCGATGGCGTTCCCGTCAGAGCTGTCTTCGCGCTAAACTAAGCTGTGGCAGTTGGGGGGATATTAGCGGACCAGCAGCATCCTCGTGTGTGGGGGGGCTAGTCTGGAGATGTGGGTTGGAGGGGCACACCAGGGATGGATGAGATGTTTGCGTTACATCACCCCAAACCTTCCTGGACACATGCATCGTCTCGGCCTATAACCCATGCTGGATGATTGCGGATACTGTAACTCTGCCGCTCAGGCCTAGGCTAGCTTCTTTGTGTATCGGTACTCTTTTGAAGTCAAACAACAAACCTTACAAAAGAGACAAGTCCCCAAAGGGGTCGGCATGCTCTTTGGTCTGATGGTTTCCCATTTCATCAGACGCCCCGGCACAGACGTTTGAAAACGCCAGTGGGATACCGATTTGTTTATAAGCGCCCGAGAGGAAAGGTATAGAAACGAGACAACCGCCTTGCTCCCTTTGAATCGCCGAGACTGACACATTACTAGACTGACATAGCCCGACATGGCGCGAGAGTATCTCTACCTTACCTCCTCAGCTGTCCTAGGGAGCTATATCCTCTGGACCGCCGCGGAGACGTACCTCCGCTGGAGCCACGATTCCCACCTGACGTCCTCCCACGCCCACGCCCACCCCATCCTTGCCGCCCTCCTCGTCCTCCCCTGTATGATCCTGTACAACAAGGCCTGGCATCTCTTCCAAATGAAAGCCCGCAACTGCGGCGAGGCGCCCGTATATCCACACACTGACCCGATCTTCGGCAGCGACTGGGTGCGGAACTCGCTTGCGCGGCAGCGCGACCACGGCCTTCTCGAGTGGTGGCAGACCGTGTTCGAGAAGCTGGGCAACACGTGGTGGGTCAAAACGCCAACTGCGTGGGTGCTCATGACGAGCGAACCGGAGAATCTTAAGGCGGTGCTGGCGAGCTCCTTTGAGGATTTCCCGATCACGGGGCCGCGGAGGGAGGCGGTGCTGCCGATCCTAGGGCCGGATGCGATCTTCGCGTCCAACGGGGAGGTGTGGCACGGGGCAAGGGCGATGATGAGGCCGACTTTCGTGAGGAACCAGATTGCGGATTTGAAGTGCTTCGAGAGGCATGTTGGGGACCTGATCGGGAGGATCCCCAAAGATGGCGGGACGGTGGATTTGCAAGCGTTGTTGTATATGATGACGATGGACTCGGCGACGGATTTTATGTGGGTTTCCTGGTCGTCGGGTGCGATGATTTGTTGGTTTGTTGTACTGACAAAGACTGCAAGGTTCGGACATTCGACAGACATGCTCACGACGCCATCCCCTGAAGCCCGCGAGTTCACCTCAACTTTTGAGTACATCACCACCCGTTCGGCGATCCGCTCGCGTCTTGGCCTTCTCACCTTCCTCGACAACGACAAGAAATGGGACGAAGGGATCAAGATCATCCACCGCTTCTGCGACACGTACGTCGAACGCGTGCGTGCCGAACTCGAGGCCAACGAGAAGAAGGCGAACAAGGAGGACCCGGAGAGGGGCTACGTGTTCCTCAACGAGATGATGGGGCAGCCCGGGATGACACCGGAGTACGTCCGCGCGCAGTTGTTGTCCATGATACTCGCAGGGCGTGACACGACAGCCTCGGCGCTTTCGGCGTTGTTCTGGATCCTGGCGCGGAGGGTGGACGTTATGAAAAAGCTGAGGGACGAGGTTGAGGGGCTGCAGGGGAGGAAGCCGACATGGGAGGAGATGAAGGATATGAAATACCTGAACATGGTGCTTAAGGAGGGTACGTTTATGAATGCTGGACGATATAAATATCATATGGGAGCAGGATTGAGAATACTGACTGTGGCATGCTTAGTTTTGCGACTGTACCCAACCGTCGCGACCATGTCACGCGGCACGGCGCGGGATACTACGCTCCCTGTAGGCGGCGGGCCCGACGGCAAATCGCCCGTTTTCGTCCCGAAGGGCACGGCCGTGCGGTGGTCTTCCTTCCGGCTTCACCGGAGAAAGGACCTGTACGGCGAGGACGCGGACGAGTTTCGGCCCGAGCGCTGGGAGGAGAGGCGGCCTTCGTATGTTTTCACCCTCATCTTAACCCCCGTTTTATTTAGACATCCCAATGGTGTTCGGCAATGATCGAGCATAGGTGAATGTCGAGTCGGAACCTTCTGCTGACTACTGTGACTGCTCCAGGTGGGATTACATCCCCTTTTCTGGCGGTCCCCGGATATGCATCGGCCAGCAGTTTGCGCTGACGCAGATGAGTTACTTCGTGGTGAGGATCTTGCAGACATTCAAGGAGATCTCTCCGAGGGACAACAGACCATTGCAGCAGACCGTGGGGATCACGACGAAGCTGCCGAATGACGTGCTGCTGAGTTTCACACCGGCTTAGGAGGCCGTTTGGGCTAGTGGATGTGGACGAGTTGGCGGTGAGTCACTTGAAATTGCGTTGGAGGATTTATGCAGCATCCAAATTGGTATAGCCCTTGGGTACGTAGGAACATCTAATCACATTGAAAATCAAGCATGATTCATGTAGTGGAAGTTGATCCTCCTGCACGTCATGCTCACTCTGCCGCATCCTATTGTCAAGTCTAGACATTGCGATTTGATACTGGAGACAATTCGAGCTATCCACCTCTAACGAGTTGCCAGTTCGCAAAGCAGGCAGCAGAGACAGGACCCGAACCTCGAAAAACCGCCCACCATCGCACAGCAGGATGCACGCAGGATGGGTGCGTCCCATCTCAGCATGCAGCTGCGGTTCAGTGCGATGCTGTGCAGGCTGGTTCAACCCCAGACGGGCGGAGATACTACATCAGCGGTCCAGTCGTGCCCGCACCAGTGAGATGCTAGATCTCCCACGCACCACTCGCAGCATTTATCAGATGGAAGGGGTTACATCGACGCGTCGGCCGTTGCACGAAGCCCCCATACTAAACGGTGCCTCTTGGAAGCGAAAACCCCTCACCTTCTCTCCACAGGGCTTGAGGATCCCGATGCACGGCGCGGCCCATGCAAGGGCTTCGCGCGTAGCCGAAGCCGGTGTCTCAGCCACCCCTGACGAGGGAAAAGAAAACGTCGGTGGCCAATCTCAATGTCAATCTGAACCAACGTCTCTCCCTCTAAATTTCTAACTGGTTCATTTCGTCCAACGAGTCATTGAGAGATGAGCAAAGGTCCACGTTGGACATGAACGGGAAGGACGAAGCTGGTTTCGTGCAAGGGCTGGGGTAGTCTGATTGTGTCTCTCTGCGTAACGAGATTGAGATACAGCAAGCAGTTGTGCTGGACTGGACTGAACTGAACCGTTTCGGGAAGAAGGTGACTATATCTCTCGACCGTTCACCTGCCTGTGACACCGGGACACTCATGCGTGTAGCCGACTCGACAGCTCTCTAGATGTTCTCCGCAGAGACGAAGCCAGGCTAGAGACAGACAACCAATCAGCCCGATTCGAGGCTGCGAGTTTCGGCAACAAGCCGGGGAATGCCCTCAGACATGTCCACCAATAGTGAAGAAGTCTCGGCTGTGCTTGTGTTCGAGACTGTTGGACAGTTAGGCTAAGTCAGTCGAGGTTTCTCGGCATCGTGGGTGACTCATCCGGTTCAAGATTGCGCGTTTCATGACATTGTCGAGGGAGGAAGCGAGACAAGAGAAATATGTAGACCCATTATCTTGCAAACAATCAATTCGAACTCCGAAGATTTTCAATCACGAAAGCGAGGGAAAATGGAGCAGCGGACGCCAAGTTCAGGTTGCTTAGGACCTCGACCGCCGAGACCGGCCGGAAAACAGTGAAAAGATGGTGCTGGTTTTCGAAAGCCTTGCAGGAGGGATCCAGGTGACATCCAGGTTCTAGCATATCATACTTGCCCGATTAGGAAGCAAACAAACCAACAAGTTTCTTATTTCAACCCGATCGACAATTCTGTTTGTCACGGTTTCCCGGTGGGAGCAAGGAGAAGAAGGGGGTACAGTACTGATGTACGTATCATTCCAATGCCGCCTAAGGGCACACAGTACGTCCGTTGGGAACAAACCACAAGCCGGGAGAGCCGTTTCGGTTAGCCGCAGGATAGAAAGTCTCATCGGGGGCTCACCAAGAACAATGTTACCAGCAGTAAAAGCAAATATGGAAAAGGAGACTTAGATTAGCCTTGGGAAGGGGTGAGAGAGAGAGACACGCGCACACACAAACACGGGTCTTCACGCAGAAAAGACTTGGGACAAGAGCAGAGCCAACACCTAATGACCCAAGAAGTTCAGTTTGTGTCAGTTAATCTTCTGCGGCAAAAACACAAAGGCCTGCTTTGTTCCCACTCAGTCTCTCGGGAATCCTTTCTTTCTCTCATCTTTCCCGAATCTCTGGTTCGCCATTTCTTGCTTCACATATCCGCCGCGTGCTTCAAGCCCAGCCAGGTCGCCTCAGCCTGCAAACCCTACCAAGTTACCGTCTCAATCGATGGGTGCCGCCATCTTCCCCGGAACGCCCTTGAACGCCTCTTCTCTCGCGGGCCCCAAGCTTCCCTGCCCTTCGTAGACACGGACCTGTAGCCACCGCCACTATCGTCGCCCTCAACGCACAACCCTCGGCTCGACGCCATGTCTTTCTTCGAAGGAGACACACGCAAAGGCGAACAGCCCGCGCCGCCGCCACGGGCCCTCACCCCCGTCGAGATCGGAGCCATCATCGGTACCATCACCGTCTTCATCGGCGTCGTAGGATCTCTCTTCTTCTACCGCGCGCACAAAGCTAAGAAGCGCCGAGAGAGAAATGGCGAGAGAGTAGACGATGACGAGCATCAGTTGCAAGGTACGGCAAATGACAAGCGTGACGATGCGTCGTCTCGGGAGGAGGAGAGGAGGGTGGTGAGACCGCCTCCGCCGCCTCCACCAAGATCTCTTCCGCCGAGAAACAAGAGGACTTGGGATCACTATGAGGGGCCAAAGATGGATAAGGCTGATGGTAAGCTTCCTCTCTCTCTGAAAGCGACGTCGTGTATGTGTATGCTGACAGATCGAAAGTTGCGAGCGTCGAAAGTCATGAGATGCAGGAAGGAACGAAAGGTGAATTTCGATGAATCGAAAGCCGTGTAGATGCGAACGAACGTGCAAATTCTCTTCAAGATTCAGCATCGTAGCGTTCGCGGAGCTTGACTCAAGGTCTGAAGCCGAAGAGTTTTGATGGGGCGCATGGTATTCGAATATCTATTGTAAATAGCTTGTGGTTGAAATTTGGGTTGATGCTCTTGAATGCAGAGCATTGCTTGAAGTCATACTGATCGTCTCTGACAATATGGTGCTTGCGTTTAACCGCCTAGCTCGTCAGTGAATTCCGGTACATTGGAAATAATGTAAAGATCCAGGTGCTTGGCTGCTTGTAAGGTCGGACAAACACATTGTATTAGACGCCAATACCTAAATCACTATCCAACCCACACAAGCATAATACAGTCTGACTCCCTTCGTGATCTTACCTAAAACGCCTAAGATGCTTCGCGACCCAGCCGTTCCATATTCTACTGTAAGGAAAACCTAACGCTCATGATGCTGCTACTGCTGGCCAGGTTTGGGCATGTAGCGGCTTCTAAACGCTTGACTGATGCTGAACCTGCTCCCAATGGCGCCATCTTGCATCTTACTCGCCAGAGCTTCCTCGAGCGCGGACTGCGTTACTGAAGCGTCTGCCATCCATTAGCAAGTCAACGTGACCGGGCTTTCAGCCTAGTACATACCGTCCAAGTCGCTGAAGCTGCTGCCCATACTAGGCGTTCCGTCGCTCCCGTCCCGCGAGTACCCCTTTCTGCTCGGACTCTTGCCAGCCAACTCAGCCGGGCGCCGTGGGGAGAGTGGACCTGCTGGACGACGCTCTCCCGTCAAAGGGCCACGGGATGCCAGAGCGGGTGAGCTGGTCGATGAATCTGATGTCTCTGAATGATGTATCTTCTCCTTGCCCTTCGGTGTCCGTCGGAGGCTTCGGGGGTCACCCCGCAGAGTGGAGCCCATGTCCTGCGCCGATGTGTTGGACGACTGCGGCTTGTATTGGAGGAAGGCAGGCTCGGCGTCTTCGTCTTCATCTTCGAGATCGCCCGGTCCGTCACGTTGCTGGAAGCGGGGAGGGCGACGGATGATGCGCGACTGCGCTGGGCTGGACTCATCATCGGACGATGTGGGAGAGCTCAGGTCGTCGGCACCGGGCGATGCCGGCTCGGGACTGCGGGGTGTAGTCTGAATTGGCAGCGACGACAGGCGACGGCGCTGGGTCTCGTTGGATGGACGCGAGGTTGCAGGCTTGCTCTGGCGAGTCGAAGAGCCGCCGCCCAGGTTGTGTGTTACGGTGCCGGCAGAGCCATGGCGGGAGATATTCGGTCGTAGGGAAGTCGTGATCGGGGTCGCAGGTGTGCTAGCATCAGTTCGTGGAAGGGGCGAGTCACGGCGGATGGAAAGGGCGGACACGGTTCTCTGGTGGCTCTGAGGTTCGGCGCCGGGAATGGGAGAGGGAGCAGAGGAGCCCTTGGCGGCGGCTGTTGCTTTCCTAACCTGGGCCCGTAGCTGGGCAGTGTGTCGCTCAGTTAGGTAGGCTACTTGCTGTAGGAGGAAGTCGACAGTCACATCGAAATGCGCAGCTCTGGGAGGTGGGTTAGCTCCAAGCAGTGGTTGAGATCAGCCAAAGAGACTAACAGTTCGTTCCCTAAGCACAAGTCAGTCAGCGACATCCGAGGAAAAGAGGGCGCATCTTCAGCTCACAGTCAATCTCGGTCTTGGCCGCGTTAGACAAGATGTTCCACAGCACATCGTCCTTGGTGGAATCCCAGTTGACCTACAGTGATGGGAATCGCATCAGCATCGGCGGCCCGCGGCTCCGTGAGCACCCGGACAGGGCAACAGGCGGGATGGACTTACCGGAGGGGGATCCGTGAACTCGCCCCGGAGAATGGGCAGTCGGACGAAGACTGTGTATGTAGGATCAGTCATGCCGAGCGTGCGTTCGTCATGCTTGCTGGCTTAGCTCTGGAATAGTGGCAGCCTTGGGGGAGGGAGCTTTCAACATGCGCGATTGCAAGAGAGAGGGAGAATGACGGAAGCGGTTTGGCCCGCTGTTGCGAGCCTTATCGGAGCTGCGAGAACGATAAGGAAGCCGTGAAGGTGGGGCGGCCGATGACGGCTGGAACCGGTTGGGCTGCGCATTGATCTTTGCCTATGTACGCGTTTCGACAGGTCGCAAGTTTTAGTCTCTTTCGTCTCAGCATTTTACTTCCTCTACTCAAGTTACTAACATGATGGTATAGTAGCCTTGTGATTATTTGCTATCAACTGATTTTCAATTTTTGTTTTTATTTATTTTTTTTAAACCGACCTTACATATCCAAAGCCTTGTTCCACATGGCCGCAACTATCTCGAATCGAGGCCCAGGGAATGGAGGTAGTTAGTTAATCACATTTATTCCCCTGTTGGAATACGCGTATTAGATTTTGGTTCGAAAACATTCCATAACCTTGATAGGTGAGTGTGGTGAACCTACCCGGGCACCTTGTGACACAAGTATTCGTAAGACCTCTAAGAGGACCATCGCAACAGTAGCTCGCACCAAGGGTTCTGACGTTGGGTCCACCTTGTTCGGTGCAACCGTTGCAAGACCCAGAACTGCCTTGTCCGGGACACGATTTGTAGCAACCGTACTCAGAGCATTGCGCTATGCCGTCGATAACATGGAGGTCCCAGAGCTCGTACTGATCTGGCCTGCAGGCCGCCAAGGCTTGTGATCCGAAGAAAAGGGCGGCAGGAAGAAACTGAAGCTTCATTATGTGGCCGAATTTGAGGAACGAGAGAGGTTTGAAGATCCAGAACGAAAGAAAAGAGGAGTGTTAGGGAACGAGAGAAGGGTTGAGATTGGCGGACTGCTCAATGATGACAGCAACACAATCAGCCTTATAAATGCAAGAATGTACATTATGGTCTAACGGGATGAACCCAAAAAACTTCTAATTGTGTAACAGGTGCAACACCATAGTCTAGTTTGTCTTAAGTCGGACATGTCTCGCTACTTGGCCCTCAACAGGGTTGCGATGTTGGCCCGAAAATGCGTTCTTTCTGTACCGAAGAGGAAGGAGGCTGGACACATGGTAGAGTCTCCTGACTTCGGAGAGTTTGCCGGTGGGGATTGCCCCGAGTCATGTCAGTATTTAAGGTTTGAGTAGGGATCCAGCAAGCGAAAATATTCACAGGACCAAGATAATGATATTATTGCGATGCAAGGACAAAATAAGTCAGATTGCAATTAGAGGCGGGCGCATGTGTCTTGATGCCATCCGCATGGAGTTAGGTAGACTTTGTAGTCCTAACAGTACTATAGTATATAACTATAATTTAGCCGATGAACAGTGAACGCCTTGATTACACACTTTTCTTTGAGTAGAGCTGAGCCGGAGAACCCGACTTTGTCGGGCAAACCTAGCCTCGGACAAGATGAACGCCCGGGGTTCTTGACGATCTTATTTTCCCCCCACCCTTATTGAGCCTCCGCACTGTAATATTTCCCAATAAGAGTCACTAAGGTGTGTCACGGCTGGTTCGAAACCGGCTGTGTGAACCCGTATTCTAGATGAGAAGTGGGTCCATCCAGCGTTATGCCGTACTCCGAGACTCAGAGACTGACCAATTCCTAGACCACACAAACGGTAGTAGTCTAAGCTCTGGTCCTTCGGTATCTGCACGCGGCAACCGGGCAGGACTCACTGCCACATGGCGAAGGACCTCTCCTTCTTTCTTCTCAAGTATGCTGCTGCCGTAGAGTCACTTCTACTCACTGATCTGTAGCCCTTTAAGACCAGATTCTTTGCATAGTTGGGATTATCAACCCGAGGTGCGCTGCAAGTTGAGTTAAAGTTTATTAGATCCTCTTCCCATGCACGACGCAAATAAGTAGGAAGAGTGAAGGGGGTTGCTTGGAGTACAGTGGACCCCACATGCGATTCCTCACACTTCGAGCTCCCTTGCATCTTCCGCTGACACTTGCGCCTTCATTGCTGGGTCAAGGTTTGTCATAGGAACCAGAAAACGCAGCATTTTGGGCCGTACTGCGAACAAAGTCTCAGTAGCAGCAAAACATGCCTCCCAACAGATGCGACATTATGAAGCTGTTTTGTTTGCTATTATCACATGAATTAATTGAAAAAAGGGACGGAAGGTTTTGCTGTAAGGTATCTTTGCTCTCCGGTAGGACCTCGTCAATTCCTTGTTACGGCGACAAGACTTCCTCCATCGGTCTTTGAGTTCTTCCCAGATACTTGCTAATACCTGTCTACGCTTTGCAGTGCGCCACTCTAAGTCTTTGAAACACTATATTATCCGCTGTTGTCATAAGTCATTGTGAGGTTCATGATCCTCAACCTTGTCTGACACGTGATAATACACGTGCCCACAGAGTATACAGCCATTCCTCAGCTTGACCTACGATCATTCAATTGTCTGCTTCACCGCTTGCTCTTTCATTCACACCGCTTGATTGTTTTTCTCCACCGTTCTCATGTTTCTGTATCTCTGCTTCCGCCGCGCTGTCACCCTGTGATCTCAGCGCTGCTTCACCGTCGCGGAGCAGCGCGGAGTAACACCGCCGTACAATTGGCCCAGCAACACCGCAGTTCATTCCCTCTGTCAGATCCGATAAGGCTGCCGGAAGGACTGTGTCAACTTCAATCCACTATAATGTTACCGTTAGAAAACCTACTCCTTACCATTACTTGTCGTTAGTGATTGAAGTTAGTAGATTCCCAGATTAGGTATATGGTTTTATAGAAATTAACTCAAAGTCTCTATGAAATACCAGTTTGTTATTTTACTAATTGTAATGTTGAGATATGTATTGTTACAGTAGCGGTGTTTTGATGGTGTATTGCAAGGTATTTTCGTTCTTTTGGCTAGGCACTGTATCCCAGGACGATTGCTTAGTAATACGAGCCGAGCCTAGATCCATTTTATGCGACTCACTAAGCCACCAAACGGATTGTGTCATAAACAAAACACCTCGTCAACCACTTCACACATGTAAAGAAAACAGGTATACGGCACGATTTGAGAGAAGACGTGAGAAAAAAAAAGCGTCTGCCAGCATTGTGAATGACTACTCTTTTACTCACATCAAATCCTAGAGGGAACATACTCCCTTAGTTTTAAGATAATAATTAACCAGAACGTGGAGCATATTTTCAATTCCTCACGCTTATTAAGCTGGAGATACTCCGCTTTCGCTGCACCTAAGAGAACAACTATTCCAGCATGTTGCAATCAAGACGAGATGTAACTAGCACCCTGGGGCTATTTTTGGCATTTACAGCATTTCTGTTTTGGTTGCCTGGTCTTGCTGTCGCTTCCGAGGCTTATGAGCGAAATGCCAAAGAACACTTGCATATAGTTGCCATTGTGAGTTCCCCCACTTGAGAATGTTCGCATCATCGAGCTCGTTCGTTGATTATAGCTGCCTTCGAAGAGTATTGGACCTTCATATTCAAGCGTTGGTATGGTTCAGCATGGCGCTATCAAAATACCCCTTGCTGGCCAGAGTAAGACTACTTTCGATCAAGGCTGCTTTGGATGTCTAACCTAATGCAGGCTACACTATTGTGAACACGGATGACCCAATAAGTTATGCCTACTCTGATCCAAGTCTTTTGAATGCTTTGTTCAATACCAAGTGAGGGACCATTCCATGAAAGCTCTCCACAAAAGAGTTTGTGCTGACTATGAGGAGATCCATGGTCTGTAAAACCACCGAACCCGAGTTTTTCATGCATGCGGTGATCAGAAACCCTTGCTCCTCAGATGGTCTAGGCGTTGCCCGTCACCAAGGTCTTATAACTCGAGAGCCCTTGTCAGAAATTCTCCGCGAACTGAAGGATACCGCCGAGACTTGGGCACAGCACGGTATCGAGTCAGCAGTTGTGGCTGTTCCCACGTACTTCAGCGAGATGGAACGCAGTGCCGTGAAGCAGGCTGGAACATCTGTCGGCTTGGAAGTTGTCCGTATAGTGAGCTCATCTATCGCTATCGGAATTGGACACGGATTAGATAAGTCGAACGACGAATCCGTGTATGTTGTCTTTTATGAATTGGGAAGAGAGAATTTTGAGGTGTCCGTTGCTGAAGTAGACATGGGAGTTTTCGGCCATCGCACCACTATCAATGACCCTAGAATCGGCAAGGAAGTAGGAGGAATCATCGAGGAAAAGCGGTCTGTTGGAGCCACTCATTTCAGCCCGGCCGAGATGGGACTCTTTGAGCAGACGTTGGCATATGTGGAGAGGGTCATCCAAGAGGCCAACTTATCGCGGACAGATATTGCTCACCTTGTGGTCACGGGTGACTATACGCCGGCTCAACAAGTTCGGTCTATGATAGAAGCCTTCTTCAACGGGAAAAGTGCTCTAGACAAGGATGATCGAGACGATTCTTTTTTGGTGCCAGGCACATTGGACCACGATGAATCTATTACTTACGGCGCCGCTATTCTAGCCGATATCCTTGTCGGGTATGAAAGAAGCGTAGAAGTCCTTGGGAGATTATCTCTGCAGTCACGAACTTTGAGCGTTGAAACCATTGGGGGAGAATCGTTGCGGGTGTTTCAACGGTGGACAATGCTACCAGCTAGCAAAACATTGAACTTCACTACAACTGTGGATGGCCAGCAGACCGTCGTCATTTCAGTTTTCCAAGGCGAACTTCCGGAAGTTAGGAAGAACGACGAGGTGGTTAGCCTGACGCTGGATTGCATCCCACCTAGTCCCCGCGGCATTCCCAAGGTCACTTTGATTCTTGATGTTTACCCAGATGAGGTGGGCAATCTCATGCTTAACGCAACTGCTCATCTTATAGGTGCCAATGGGAATTGTTTTGATACTTCGCCAGCTGTTCTACACGACTTCTACGCTGACGGTTTTATTACTACTGAAGATTTGGAACTTGAGGCGGCATTCGTATACGACAGGACTGGGGCTGGTTTACCGGGCTCATGCGTCAACCGTCAAAGCGAGCTTGAACAGCAGCACATTACAACAGAATGGTTCTAGAAGTAGAAAGCACTTGGCTTGAGCCGATGCAAGGCATTTTTGGCTTGCACAATAAAGCGATATGCCATATCTTAACCGTCTACTAGGCACGGTGCCCATGGCCCTATAGCATACCAAATATGACACTAACGAGACAAACACAGCAGCGCATGTTGAGGTCCAATTTCCATGCCTCACTGCTTTATTTTTAATTGAACGTTCAACTACTCAGGAATACCGTCAGCCAGTTTGTAAAAGCATTTACACGATGATAAACCCATGTGACTTCTTTGACTTTTACTTTCTCTCTCTTTTTCTCTCTTTTTACTACCCATTCCACTTTAACACAGGATAAGTACGCAATCTATGGCTTATGGTTGACAACCGGTAATTGACTGCATGTTCTGAATGGAGATGGATTTTATTTTATGGAGGAGTCATTCGGTGTGTATTGTCAAGTTGGATCGATACCCCAGGGCTAAAGTTCTCCCAAGATGAGATTGCCAGTCTGTTTGCGCCATTTTTTATTTGATCCTAATGCTTCTCCACCAGTTCTTTGTCATGGGTTGCAACAAGTCTACCTTGGCCTGCAATAACTTTGGAAGCCTGACCCACCGTCCCACAGCATCAAACTGAATTTTCTAGCTCCGACTCCCACAACCTCGTGTTTGTCCGGAAGTCTCTAAGAATTCATGTTTGAGACTGTCAATAAGGATAAAATCCGATATGGTGTAGTGGCCAACATGATGCCCTCTCACGTCAACTGGGAGGTTAGGCATAGCCCCGAGTTCGATTCTCGGATTCGGAATCGCGTCTTTCTTTAATATTTTGGTTGTCTTGGTTTCAAAGTCCTTCCCCTGTGCGAACATGTTGACCATTTGTTCTTTTAATATCAACTTGTTTTGTAGGCCTTTCACTTCTTTCAAGGCTCCATCGAAACAACCTTATACACAGTATGGACTTTCTTACATGCAAACAAACCACTTACCCTATCCTGCAATATACCCACCTTCGACTCATTCTTCTCCATCAGATACTCGACGGAACTTCAGTGTTGGACCCCAGTCTCCAACGACCTTCTCAGCGCAGTTTCGTTACGAGGCATGAATGTGACCTTGTAATGCCCTGGCGTGATGATGAGATTCTTCAAGTCGGCGGCTCCAGTGATGGGATCTGCATCAATTTTGGTGGTTGAAGACAGCTCGAAGTTGGCCAACATACGAAGGAAAGTGATGTACAGCTCGCGATTAGCCAGCATAGTCCCGGCGCACATGCGGTAACCAATTCCATAAGTAAACATAGGAGCTTCAGGATTCTCTAGCCAGCGCTCGGGACGGAAAACCTCGGCATCGTGCCACAGCTCGGCATCTACCAACGAGTCAGTGTTGCTGCTCGTGTGAAGATTAGAGGAAGACTAACCCATATTGCAAGCCCAGGAGTTAAGGAAGACCATTGTACCCTTGGGAACAAGCTTCCCCTCATAGATGAACTCCTTGTTCGTTGCCCGGGGCAATGAAAGTCGGAGAACAGTGTAGTATCTGTTTGAAATCAAGTCAGTTCATTGCTACTTTCACCACACTGAGGATAGCCATACCTCAAACATTCACGCACAAGAGCGCGGATGTAAGGGATCGTCTGGTCGTCATAAGCATCACACAGAGGATTCGCCTCGTCGTAGGTTTTCCGAATGGCGTCAAATGCTTTTTGCTGGATTTCAGGATGTGTCGCCAAGAACGCGATACCCCATGTCGAGACCGCAGTAAACGTCTCGAATCCGGCCGAAAGCATCGTTAGGCTGATCGAGGTCAACTCGACGTTGTTCAGTTTTGCTTCTTCATCGAGCATAACGTTTGCCTGGATGCAAGGTTCATGGTTGCCATTCCGAATCTTCTCTTCAAGGTCACCATTCAGCTTGGAGAGATACTTGTCTCGCCGGGATCTCATCTCCACCGCATGACGTTTGCCAGCCGAGAAGGGGTTTAACCTCAATAAAGGAATATAATCCTGCATGTTGTCGGTGACGCTTCTGGTGCGGCTGATCTCGCCTTCAACCGTGGTGATCTCCTTGAACAGTCCGTCGTCATGACTCGGAAATCTCATGCCCCAGTTGAGTGTGACGGCCAGAGATAGACTGAGTCTTTGAACGAGAGGCAAAGGGTCTACCGCTAAAGCTCCTCCCTTGCCGTAGTTAAGAGCATCTTTGAGGAAGTCTCTTGTCTCCAAGTCCAAGTGGGGAATGTATGTCTCGATGGAAGGTCGGTTGAGGGCAGATGCTGCACCCTTTCTCCTTCTTTTGAGAGACTCATTGTACGGGGATGTGCCAATTGTAGTACCGGCAGTATTTGCGACTATCTACGTGGTGTCAGCAACGGTGACTTCTCAAAGATCAGTCAATAGCTCAAACCTTGTGGAAGGTATACAACTCAGGACGAGACGCAGTGGCTTGAGAATTGTTGCCAAATATGGTCTTAGCAGCAGCAGCGGTATTGACAACCAAAACCGGTAGATTGCCCAGCTGAACCTGATAGACTGGACCAAACTCCATTGCCCAATCCCGATACTTCTGAGAGGCATTCCCGCCAAGTTGGTGCAAATTTCCGATAATGGGAAGCCCTTTTGGACCTTGCCAAGCGGGTAAACGAGCCTTGAACCGGAATATCTCATTCACAATAAAGTAAACGAAGACTGCCAACGCAAATCCTTTGGAGAGGAATTCGATAGGGCGGTGAGTTGCTCCATAGGTGAGACCCTGTATCAGCTCGGTGACAAACATATTGGCAATGGGAAAAAGTGGCAAGCGATTGAGTCTTCCACACAAGTTGACATGGCTAGTACTTCGAGAGCTAAACATGTGGTCTCCATCATTTATAATGGAATATGTTCATTGGGCGGAAATCCTATTTGTGCAATTGAGTTCCCCGCGTTTTAGCACAGATTTGATCGCGGGGCCCGCGGACTCTTTTCGCGTCGGAATTTCACTTTCACATTCCGTTCCACAGTTCCACCTATACCGCCATGGCCACCCTATGACGTTGATTCAACGGAAACAATTTCCAGGTGTCACAGAGATGAGCATAATAGTGGCTGATGTGTTGTACAAGGCAATTTCTTACATCATGTTACAGGACTAGTCTAAGTTAGTTGATGTACGTGAAAGTGTCTTTTATGTCTTCACGCATAGCCTCATGACTTGAAGCATATGAATGCCGGATCAGTAAATCGCCTTTGTAATAATCTTTTCAATATGCACTAAAATCAATGATTGAATAGGTTATGGAGGAGTTCCCTCGTAACCTGGTCTCCTTTCCTGCAACCTAGAACCCATGGCCACGGTATAGGTCGAGGTCTCCCGTACCATATCCTGGACAGAAAGAGAACCTGCAAAAAGAAACTCAAAACTTCATAAGCTGTTTATAACATATCTAAAAATAGATGTGAAACGTCCATTGCAGAGGTGTTCAGGTCTGGCATGACAAAATTGTCCTGCGAGTCTTGGGGAGAATCAAGATGTTCCTCTCCGACACCAAGAGCTGGCAATGAAGTGGTGTAATCTACTCCACTGTCCATCGCATTGAAGAAGTCATTCAACTCTTGTGTCATTTGAGTCTCTGTGAAAGGTTCTTCTGAGCTTTGTGGCCATACTACTGTTCCTGGATCCCGCATGGCGCCATCGGTGACTGTTTGCGCGTTCTGTGATGAGGTATCGACACTACCGGAAGATGTTGGGGGCGTTACAAGTGCGTGACACTGCGCGCTAGTTTCCTTGCCTTCTCTGGGTTGTGGAGCATTCAGCCCCAGCCTCCTCCAGACAAGCCGCAAGTCACTAATCCTTCTCCAAAGGCGACTTGATACATATGATCTGGCACTGAGACCACGGATTAGATCCAGAGCAATGTGAAACTCATCGCGAACGGATGCGCCGTGTTCTGATGGTGCGAGGGCAACGACCAAGAAAATGACACCGAGCGCAGAAACCAAAAAATGATTGAAACACATCTGTTGGTTCTGGTAAATGTCTGTAGACTTATTGAGCGAGTCCAGCCTTTGTATAGTGTCCCTGGCAAGGTTGATGAGCGATTCAACTTTAGACTTGTTGGCTTTGAGGCTGGACGTTGAGTGTAGAAATGGTTGTAGAAGGAGGATCCTCATTTGATTGGCCCTCAAGTGAAGCAGAAGTTGAAGTCGCTGCAGGCCCCTAGGGACTGGCGTAGAACTGTCTACATGTTGAATGGAACAAAGCCTGAGATCTTTCGGGAGATCTTCACACCACTGATTTATCCGGTAGAGGAGATATGAAACCTCATCGTCTCGAATAGCACCAGTCGCTCGAGCAGAGTTATATGATGTGGCCCAGACCTTATCGCCTATGCGGCTGTATTCAACCATGGCTTTAAGATAGGGAACATCTTGATCCTACAAAAAATATCAGTCTCTGGTAACATGATTACACTAAAAGGTGGCGTGGTGGACTCACAGGCTCAGGTAATTGTTGATCAACATCACAATTATGCATAACAAATGGCAGACCTGCCCCAAAGCCCCACCGGCGATCTAACGTGTAGACACACCAAAAGAGCCTCATGACCATCCTGCGTTTTGAGGCATCTTTGAATGTCTTGTTCACAGTTGCGGACTGGTGAAGGCCCATCTCTAAACACCACCGTGCAACAATACCCACAAGTCTCCATGCTTGTAGATCATCGCCTGTCATGAAGCTATAGATGGCCTGTTTATAGTCAGTAAGGATAATTGTAGATATTTCACTTGCACAGAGAGTAGTTACCAGCAAGATGAACAACATAGTAGACTTGATGTTCGCCGATTCCCATAGATTATCATTCGACGATTTTCTCACATCGAGAAATAGGGACTTGCCCAGTTGACTGGACCCCCCTGCCTCAACAGTCAAGGCTGTAGACAGCACCATTTTGATCAGACTCAGATCGTGGGCATCGATTATTGTCGGACCTGGAATTGCGACGAAAGCAAAACCAAGACGTGAACCACTGCTCATTGCACGATAAAGATTTCGCACCTGCGCAAGGAGCCCTTGAATGTCCAGAAAGGGATACTGGATGCCTATCTCTTCTTCATAGACGTTGCATAAACGTACTGCTTCTTCTTCGTTTATGAGCCACAGAGGATCTATAGATCCGATGGTTGAACCGAAGACGGTTTGGATGGAGGGAGAAGGCGGCCGAGTGGGGTTAACAGATCCAGGCATCCCGCTGGGGTCCGCATCGGTGATTCCAATTCCTCGTGTGCGAAGGTGAGCCCGGGCGAGGCTGATGTTGAATGTATAACTGGCTGATGGCTGGCAGTTGTTCTCTTCGGCAGATGATTCCGCATCGGCAACAAGCGAGTTCGGCCGGGGCGTCGGAGCTACCAGTTCGCTGTTTGGGGGAACTGAAGACGCGCGTGAAAACGTGATTGGAACCTCTGACTGCAACAGACTTAATTGCGTTTCCGATGGTTGTTGAGATTGACGACGCAGCAAGTCCAGCCCTCCTTGCAGAGAAGCTACTTGGTCCCTCAAATACCGAAGGGTCTGGGCATCGGCCTCGCTAGGGCCATCAGTGAAATCAGCATTGAAGCCTTCGAGATGAGGAATCGACTCACACACTGTTTCCTCGATCCTTCCGAGGTTTCTTCGAAGAAGGGTAAGCGCCTTGCGGTGTCAGTCATTGGCCGAGATGAACAGCGTTGGGAACCCTCACAGGTCAAAGTCTGACGCGCGCAGCGTAAACATGGGCTCTTTCCATTACACTTGCTCTTTCTCTTCCTGCACTCAAAGCTGTGATTGGATACGAAGATCAGTATTGATACTGATGACGCTCGATTTCCCAGGCGGGTCCTACCAAGCCTTG
Source organism: Colletotrichum incanum (assembly GCA_001625285.1). Taxonomy (NCBI): domain Eukaryota; kingdom Fungi; phylum Ascomycota; class Sordariomycetes; order Glomerellales; family Glomerellaceae; genus Colletotrichum; species Colletotrichum incanum. Next base: position 158,203 of record LFIW01001807.1, read on the forward strand.
GAAATGTACTTTCCGCGAGTCGTCCGCGGTTTGGGTATAGGTGGAATTCCGCCCTGGGGGTCGGGAGACCCGGATTTCGGTCCTGCACGAGAGGTTGGGGAATCAGAAGAATCCATGTTCTATGCAATCGCAAAAATGGTTAAGTCTCCACGTTCTCAGATTCCTTCCGCCCTTCGATTTGTTGCTTACGATTTGCTCCCTCGAGCTCATCTGTCGAATGTAATCGAAACATTAAAAGGTCGAGAATGGAAGGGCGGAACTGGAAATGGGATTTCCGGGGCTTTTGGAGGCTCGGCTCATAGCTAGCCGTAATAGCGATCTCCGCCACCCCGCAGACTTAACCCCAACAGGATCTGGGGCAGTGTAGCATTGAGTGGAGAAATCACTTGCCACCACTCCCGGCATCACGTCCGATCAATTTTCTCCGAGAAGCCTTTGTTTTTCAAAAATGATAAAATCCTGATGATCGGACAAATTCCTTAGAATTTTTCAGTGATCACTGGCCGTATTTATTGGCTCCGATCCTGACTCCGAAATGGAGGTTGTAGACTGACGGCACCAAGAAATACTTGATGACTCTAGCAGAGCTCGGAAAGGTTTCCGATGCTAATGTCACAGAAACTCCAAGGGTTATCAGAAGCTTGTTTGCTACTATCATCAACCACGATGAAACCAATTCAATAGAAGGTTATATTCTTCTGAGATTGTAAACGACAATAAAAGTAAGAAGGAAAGTTCAGGGTGTCTGGCGATCTGGCCGATTTTCTCTAGAGCCATACCTGCCAAACCCAGCCTGATATGTGTTGGAAATTATCTTCAAGGCAGGTTTTGAAGCTTTTGAGAAATAAATCCAAATGGATATCGTTCTAACAAGAATCTAGGGACCGTGTTGGCTCCCAGAAACATATGTTTCCTCTATGAGCATTAGCTACTGTCACTGGTCTTCTCTTCTGTAATCAATCCTGATACGTTAAAGAAGAAACACCTCTCGCTGAATCAGTGCATATATAGGGTATGTTGAGGCAGAGAATCATCATTAAAAAAAGTGTAAGCAATGCTTCGGAAAACAAAACATCTTACATTAATTAATCGAACTTGAACGGGACACGCAGAATTGCTATGCCGTGAAGATGTCGATCTAGCGAGTGATACGAAGCCGATTCCCCATTGTCGGAACACTGGAGCCCAAAGGTCGTGATTTCGCATGCTATCTAAGTAACTATAAGGACGAGACATGTTTAAGTTTGTAACATGCGTCCTGACAAGCTGCCGATCCGTCGTGAATTCGATAAGTTTCAGTTTGGTCTGGGCTGAGACCGTAAACATATTAGGTCTCGATAAATGACTCTACAACGTGCTGTCTTGAACAGATCACGTCAGTGGTCGGAAGTTCTGACAACCGACCTATGTGGCTCTATGATCCTCTATCATATTATTAGTACTAACGATTTGTTGGGTATCCAGAAGCATATCGTGTGATTAAGAAAAGTTTTATACTCTATGGCCGTCCTAACGATAGAAAAAGACTCGCTATGACGGTGACCAAGTCACTGTATTGCCCCTGCGAGCAAGCAAGCAAGCGTTCCGCGAGCTTTCAATCAAATGGAGTATTGTTTAGGACGAGAAGGTAAGCCATGCACTGTTTCAACCGTGAGCCAACTCAAACTGTTAGCCGCAGGATGTTGCCATGCAACTTAGAATAGGAGCTTATGAGATAGTTGCAAACTATACCGGCCATTCAAACGTCGGGGTTTTGATGCAAAGTGATAGCAATGAAACTTTCGAACCCCCGTTCACGAACACAAGGCTTAGTGATTCACGGTGTTTGTTGTATGCTTCAACTAGCGTCTGTACATTTTCGTTATTAACAAAAACCCAAATCATAGTAAAGACTAAATCACATGAAGTGTTGGTCTTCACGCGTTTTAGTGATGTTTAAGTAAGGAGGGTATGGCAGGTCTGAGTCCGGCATGTATAGAATTGCCTGGTGAGCGAATTTTTGAACGGTATTTCAGCATATTCCGTGAATTCGAGTATTCAAATATAGAGGAAACTTGGAATCTTGACGACTTATGCTCCTGCTCGGTTGTGGCTGTAATAGGCCGATTTGAGGAAGCTGTCGATAATTTCAAGATCGCGGAGGAAGTAAAAGCATAGTGGAGGGATTTTGACAGGCCTCACAATTCGAGGATATGTTTAACCCACGTAAATAATGTCCCTTTGCAATTGCTGTCTGGCATAACAGAGCAATAAATAATTTTGATGAATCGTGATGTAACTAAGTGGAAGCTATGTTGCTATTCCGATCACTTGTGTGGATTCGAAACATCGTGAAGGTTAATGCATCATTTTCAATACCGTTGTTGCCATTATGCCCTGTATCAATGATTGCCTTATGATGAACAGATGTGGAACTTTTAAAGAGATGTGAAAGAAAATCAACGCTGATGGGAGATATGCGTCCCTGAATCGAAATGGTTTGAAGTAATTCTTGAAAATCATTAATGACTACTCATTCATTCTAACAAAAACAAGCAAGCCTCGCCTGTCACTGTGGTTTCATCAATTTAGCTTTAAGATCCAAAGTTGAGAGAAGTTTAAAGGAAACTTCGTGGCGTATCTTTATCAAGTCGGCTTCTTCGGTGTCTTGTATTGCCAAACAGAGATCCTACTAGAGAAGTCGCCTTTCTAGAATCCAGGCGGGGTTACTGAGTCCAACTTGGAGAGAACCTCCAAATGATAAGCACTGAATGTTCAACCAACATCTCGGCAACGGAAAGCCGCTGATCAAACCCATCTGAGATAAGAAAACCATGACTATCTGCCGAGAAAGTATGGATACGATGAACGGAAATTCTTATCAAGCAATGCATTATTAAGGAACGCTCGACGGGATACTTATTACGTACCATAATGCGACCAACTGAAGACCAGGTTGATAGTCAAGCTTCAGATCTGTCGTCGAACTCTACGTGCACTGACATAAAACATGAGTCCAAATCAAGTCTGTGGATGACAAGTGGCCCTAAAAGACCAAAGCCACCAGAGAGCCACGGGAGCAGCGTGGATCAGTCCTCACATAATCTCAAAACTAAACCACATGCCATTTTTCTCCATATTTCGCGGCATCAGCTACTCAAATCGCTTAGGTTACTATCCAATCGTACTCTTGAGATCCCAAGGTCGAAGTTGGGTTGTCACGTGGTACAAAGAACGCTCAAGCAAATACTGGCGTGCAATATCTATTGATTGTGAGAATCATGAGAGCGTTGGCTTTATCGAATACTGCAGCCCTGGATAATCTTTACCTCGCATTTTGTGCATGGTAAGAGTCTTTGGTGCCAATTGTTCAGAGCTTATCGTTACATGGAGCAGCCGGGAGATAATTGGTGGGTACATGGTCGAAACCAACGTACAAACCAATTGTTATAGTTCCCTCACTCAGGTAGCTTACAGGGCATATCAGCACTTGATCGTGGCCATTTCGGATCCTGAACTCTCCAAATTAAACAGTGAGGTCAACGGGGGAATCTTTTGTAACCCCGCATTTTGACCCCAACTGGCTGCGAATCCCCCGCTTGTATGATAAGAATTAAGCAGGAGAGACTTCCATATGAGCGCTTGGCAAGGTCTATAAAGATGACACATTTGCCCCGGAAAACTGTTTTCATTCTCAGGGTCTACAAATCCCGCAGAGTCGGGTACTCTAATACAATCTATGCTCTCAACATTGTCAGTTTGAACTTACAAGATGGGTAAGAAGCGGGTACTCATCAGCTACGGTGTTGACGTTGATGCTGTTGCTGGCTGGTTGGGCTCTTACGGTGGCGAAAACTCGCCAAACGACATCAGCAGAGGTACGCCGTTGGGTTTTTATATTTTATTGAACGACGATTCTGTTCTGTGATGATTCCGTTTGGTGGTCCAAAACTGACCTCTGAATCTAGGGCTCTTTGCTGGCACAGTGGGCACACAGAGAATGCTAAAACTATTCGACAAGTACAAGATCAAGACTACTTGGTTCATCCCCGGCCACAGTCTAGAAACATTCCCAGAAGATATGGCTGCAGTCAGAGATGCCGGGCATGAGATCGGCTTACACGGATATTCTCACGAGAACCCAACCGACATGACTCTCGAGCAGCAGCGGGATGTCCTCGATAAGACTTACAGGATGCTGACTGATTTTTGCGGCGGCAAGCCTCCGAGAGGAAGTGTTGCTCCATGGTAAGAGTTCTATTAAGGATTGCAACGGGCCGTTGCTGATAACAGGCTAGGTGGGAGACAAGTGCGGAAGGGGCCCAGCTCCTTCTCGATTACGGTATTGACTATGACCACAGCATGGCACACCACGACTGCCAGGCCTACTTTTTGAACACGGGTGAATCATGGACCAAAATTGACTACACTCAAAAAGCCGAGACCTGGATGAAGCCTCTCGTACGTGGCAAAGATACTGGACTGGTCGAAATCCCTTCGAATTGGAATCTCGACGATTTACCACCACTCATGTTTATAAAATCGGCTCCGAACAGCCATGGTTTCGTTAACACCCGTGACGTGGAAGATATTTGGCGCGACCACTTCGACTACTTTTACCGCGAATATGACGAGTTCATATTTCCCATATCCGTGCACCCGGATGTCTCGGGTAGACCGCACGTCATCCTCATGCACGAAAGGTGTGTGAAAGTCCACTGTGCTTCAGGAAACAAAGGCATGACAAACATAAAAACTACACAACTAACATCGTTTCTGCCAGATTGATTGAATACTTCAAAAGTCATGAGGGCGTAGAGTTTGTCACGATGGCGGAAATAGCGGATGAGTTTAGGAGCAAGAGCACACCTGCTACAGGTGCCTTAATGCCGGCGGCGCCCGGCGCCATATTGAAGAGTTAGTCGTAGGACCATAATTCTATTGTAGTTACTGTAGCAGAATTTGATGTTAGACCTCTTGTTAGTGTGGACATTACGACTTCTTCTAGTGCGGATGTTTGTTAGAAGATCAAGGAACTTCAACAACATACGGGTTTAAAATGATGCTCTCCCTTATCGTCTGACCTATCTATTCAAACCAACTTTTCTTCTTCACCACCTTTTAGAGGAGTAAAAATGTTTACATTTGGCTTCTATAGTTATCTGAAATGGGGTGGAATAATATCACTGCTCCAAGACGTGGTCCTCACGATGATATGAATATTTACTACGGCACACAAAGGCAACAAAAGAAGATCGCCAGTGCTGAATAGAGATGTACAATATCCAAGCTTTCGAGGCTGTAGTCCGTTTTCCCAGAAGTGTCCAATTATATCCGTGCCGTTTTTAGGTCTGCTCCGAGCACAAACAGTACATTTTCCAAAGCACAGTGTCTCTCATATTGCCTTTCAACTTCGCCGCTGGAAAGCTTCAACTGTGCCCTGCTTTCTAGCTGATCATTCAAGTCTGCTTGAATCTGTCGACTTTATAAAGCCTCCGGGCTCTCCAGAAGTGTCTTGATATACTCAAGATCACCGCGGTCAACTGTGTACTGGGGACAAGCTTCGATGTTCAAGTTGAGCTCCTCGCCCTCTCTAATTGAGGAAAGATAACCTTTGACCTCATCTAGGTTCCAAGATTTGGAGCAAGGTGTGTAGTTCTCCGGCGCACGGGGCCGGGTAACAGCTGAGGGTGAAGCAGCGGCTAGAACGGCGAGAATGCCTGTGACGAGGAGTCGGTGTAAATGCATTATGAAGCCGGCGCCCTTGGGGGTTTTAGATGAGGGTGTATGAAGTTGGCTATGTGTTTGGGCTTGGGCTCATTTATGAAAGTGCCTTGTGAAACAAGAATTTTAAATAATATCGAAGGGCAGGGAAGAGAACAGATCAATGACGGGTTCAAGTGCGGTTTATATGATGCACATAAATACGGGTCTCACGCTATTTCTTTCAATATCATTTCGAGGCAAGCCGTCTCTTAGCAACTTACTGCTCTCGCGGCGGGACTGGTGAGAGAAACAAATCCCTCGTGTTCGCCTGATATCCGGACTTCTCCGGAGACCGCTAAAAGTAATTCTGGAAAGCCTGATTCGTGCAATCAATAAAAGCCCGAGACTTTTCATTTTCATGCGATGGTCTCCAAACGTGGTCTTCAAGTCCGTCACGCCCCGCAAGAGCCTTGGGTTCGTCCCGCACCCAAAGTCCTTTTTGTAAGTCGAGAAAAGGAAGGTAGTTTTCCTCCAAGACCCTAGGACCCTAGAATTGACATATTGACCCACTGGACTAGCTCGTAAGCTTCTTTCAAGCACCAAATCCCTTGGGGCTGAGGCTGGCCCCGCAGAGCCGTTCAGCTAGTGGCGGCGGCCATATCGTTTTGGCAGTTGTGATGGAGCTGCATACACGATGTGTGCCCGGCAACAGCGAAAGATCATGAGATCCGTAAATTCGCACCAATAGAAGTGATCTGAAGCCCATCAAAGCTCCATCTGAAATGGTTTAGAAGATTTGACATGGAGTTGATCGGTCTCACGGGACCGCGGACTTGCAGGGCTTGCGGCTTGGCCAATTTCTGAAGGCACAAGACTTGCAAGACGAGAGCCTTTCATGTCGAATCTAGGAGCTCAGCGATCATGTAAGCACAAGAAAGTTTTCCAGGAAGGTACATATGCGGTCTTTCCGAATATAAAAACGCTCACATCTTTAACATTCAGAATTATCGTATTATCAAATACCTTTCCCAACCCAACCTCTCATTTCAATCCTTTTCCTCCAACGCCCTGCTATTCCTTAATCATCTTTGTAAGTAACCCATTTGCCTCAGTCTTTAAAAATCAGAGTTGTGTTGACGTTGGAGTTCAAAGCTTCCAAAATAAGTTGAATGCAATGCGTTTTTCTCTTCCCATTGCCACGCTTCTTGCGATGTTCACCACTGAGGCCGTCGCCGACTTCGACGTCTGGCAGCAGACCATGTACTACTTCCAAGGCAGCGGCATCGTCACTTCCTACGTCAACTACGTCACAGCCCCAGCCTACAATGACCAACGTTGTTCGGGGCGTGTTCAAACAAGCCTACCGGCGAATCTCTGCAACATGAAATATAAAATGGATGGAACCGAGGGCTTCCTCCGTGACTGCAACGAGAACAGCGTTCACAATGCTGCAGAGGGCGCATACATCGGTAGATACAAGGTCCGCGACGGTGAACCCAGCGGACCGTGCTACGTTTGGAGAGGAGGGAGCTCTAGCAAAACTTGCTCTGGCTTTCCTGAGGTTTGGAAAAGCAAGATCGCATGCAAAGTCCAGGCCACTGGTCACTGATGCAGCGGTTTTCTAACATGCGCTTCAGGCAGCAATTTAGGTAAAGCATGGGGAATGACGAGCATGAAGCAAGTAGTGCAAAGAAAGCTTGAACATTAGTAGATATTAGTCAAGCCTGAGCTGCTCTGTACCGATGAAGTTGCTCGGACAAAATTAATAGTTGTGAAGCATGTGGCGCATAGTCGTTTTTCGTGGTGGCCGACAGAGACACTGTTCATGAACGCACTCATCACTGAGCTCTTGGGTGAATGCTTTAGGATCCATGTGGGCAAAACGAACCAGTGAAAAGTCGGACGGTCTGGTAGATCCTTATCCCCGTTTGCTGCACAATAAAGTTAATCAATCCGCTGTTATCTGCCTCTCAAATACGTTGAATTTTAGAAAGCTCGAACTCCAACGTTTTCGTTGAACTCAAGATCAAAGATCCATCACCCCGCCATAATTTTGTGGTTCTCGGGTCGCGATAGTGGTGATTTGGTCGGTCATCGGTACAAAGCAAACCGAGAATCAGTTACTAACTAAACCTGCGCAAGCATTCGGTCGTTACCACACTTCGTGTACACGTGTAAACTCTCCTTCATCAAAACGCGGGGCATCTCAACTATTTCGAATATTCAATTACAACCTCGAAATCAACCTCAAGACTCTAAGTCGGGCACTCGATTCAAAAATGAGCTTCTCGACCCCTTTTGCGGCAGACTCCGCCTGGCCCCTATGGGACAGCGAGCCCATTGACGGAGCCTTCGAAATCGATCTTCCGGAGGGAAACATTGAACAAGGCGTTGTCACAAAGGTATCCCGGCCATGGTTGTTTGGCTACAAGCCGACGGCGACTCCAAATGGGCGCGCTGTGCTCGTCCTCGGTGGCGGCGGATACGTGCAGCTAATGGTGGGCCGTGAGGGGGTTGCCGTCGCCCGCTGGCTTGCTGGCCTTGGCTTCGAAGCCTTCGTTCTCATCCACCGCTTCCCGACTGCCGAGACGGGACCTCAAGTCCCGGTAGATGACGCCAGGCAAGCGTTGCGCATAATTGAAACGAAGAAGGCCGGCCTGCGTGGCTTGGCTGTATGTGGTCTATCCTCAGGTGGCCACCTCGGATCGGCGCTGTTGGCCGAGTACCCGACTTCATGGGCAACCTCTGCCGGCCCGCCGGTACCAAAGCTGGAGTTTGGGATTATCGGGTACGGGCCCATTTCGACGAACGCAAAGGGTCATACCATCGTGCCGAACAAAGCCCCTCTCGATCCGCCAGCCAAACAGGAACTCTACGACATTGTTATCCCCGACCAACAGATCGTGCGGCCGGCACCGCCAACTTTCATCGTATATTCTGCGACCGACCCTATTGTCCCGGTGGTAAACGCATACCGCCTGGCGCAGGGTCTCCAGGCTGCAGGGGGCTCTGTTGAGCTTCATGTTTTTGCGGATGCGCCTCATGGATTCGGTTTGGATACTAAGGACTTGCCGGTTTCAAAATGGCCGTCTTTGGCTGAGGCATGGTTACAACAAAAGGGCTACCTTAAAATCGAGTAGCGCTTGGGGGTTGGAGTCATCATGCGACAATAGAACGTTCTGATGCAGCTGGTTGGTTAACTTGTATTAAAATAATCTGGTAGTTAACCATAACAATTTACAATCCCTTCTTGAAGAACGTAAGAGCAGCAATGCACAGAGTATCGATGCCCGTCCGCAACGTAGGTTGTATGACGGGCGCAAACCTTGCTGTGTGATTTGCTGGGATTTCGTCCAACTTCCCTTCTCCTAGTTTTTGATCCCATAGCTCTGCTTCTATCCCGCCCCAATGCCAGAAAGCACAAGGCTTACCACGTGACGTCGCGAGAACTGAAAAATCTTCTGAAATTGTAGTGGCCGTGATGTTTGCATCAAAGTCGTTCCCGAAATGCTCCTTGAAGCTTGTAGCTAGCGTCGTCGTCATCGACTCGTCGTTTACCGTGACGGGCAAATGCCTTGTCATCTTGAACACGGGGGCGGCCGTTGCGCCGCTTGCTTCACATTCGGCTTCTACTACCCGCCTGATTGAGGCCAGCAGCTTCTCACGCGTTCCCGGCCGCACGCTACGGATGTCAAGGCCAATCTCCGCCGAGTCTGCAATGACATTCTCCGTCTGGCCAGCATGCAAGCTGCCAACTGTGATGACTGAAATATCGCTTGGGTTGATCTCTCTGCTGACGATTGACTGAAGACGTACTACCACATGAGCCGCCATGACAGCAGGGTCAACCGTTCGGTGAGGCTACAAGCTTGAGTTAGCTCTCATACACAGGCGAAGAGATTTGTTGTTCGGAGTGCTTACTTGCGAACCGTGACCACCAAGTCCAGACAATGTAATCTTCATACTGTCCGCGCCAGCCATGATTGTTCCCGTCTTTGATCCTACGCTTCCCGCTCGCATTGCCATAACATGCTGGCCGAGCACAAAGTCTGGCACAGGGATCTTGTGCTTGTCATAGAGGCCGTCGTCAATCATGGCCTTTGCGCCAGTTCCACGCTCCTCCGCAGGTTGAAACAGTACAATCAACGTACCGCTCCACTCTTGCTTCAGCTTCACAAGCCGTGCAGCCGCAGCAAGAAGACACGTCATGTGCATATCGTGGCCGCAGGCGTGCATCACAGGCCGCATGACGCCTTCAATGTCGGGCATGATGACTGTGCTAGAGTATGAAAGACCGGTTGCTTCCTTGATGGGTAGCGCATCCATGTCAGCGCGTAGGAGGATGGTGTTACCTGGGCCATTTTTCAGTACACCGACGAGACCATGGCCGCCGATATTGGTAGTGATATCGAAAGCTTGGAGTTGTGACAGCTGCTCTGCAACGACTTTGGCAGTTTGAGCCTCAAGATTGGAAAGTTCAGGATGCGCATGGAAGTATCTGTAAAGTTCCTCGTATTTGACCATGTCTATGGGTGCGGCAACAAGTAGGTCACCTAGACTGGTGGTTGGTACAGAGTATTTGGCCATGATGCAATGTTGTGACGGCGAGATTGCCGATTGATGTCGTTGAAGAAAGGAGACTGGCTTAATTGTTCATGATTGAAGAGAGATTGAGATATTAGAGGGTAAAAGCGTTCACTTCATTGATTGGCTTAGTTTCGTTTGTAGGATTGGTAGAATAAACGAGTGGAGATGTTCTCGGCTTCACAACCGGCACGGGATGCGGGCCGAAGTCTTGATGACTCACCCGCTTTTCAATTCAACACAACGCCAAAAAGGCTGTATGGCGTGCTGAAGCTGACGGTACACTCCGAAACGCAGCAAGAGATTCGGGATCGACAATAAAGCAAACAAAGACTATCTACCATACAGTTCAAGGCTTGAAAACTGTTTGATCAACTAATGTAAGAAGAAAGAGAGATCTTAGGTGTCTTGCGAGTACAATTTCAAAATTGTCGTTGCTTTATTATAACAGTTTTTATTACAAAGCTGCTTGAAATTCCGAACTGAAGACAGTACACAGGAAGAGTTTAGATGGACAATGATCTTCACAGGCGGCGATGCTAAGGATCTTCTCTGTATCTGAGGCGCAGTCGCTAATCGATGATCCTGATTATGTGTTGTAGTGCTGAACTTTTTCTGGCTTGTCCGATATCACCAGAAAAAGTTGTTTCTGAGAGTCCGCATACTTCCGATCTCCCAAGATCTTGAAGTCACTATCACCCATTACGTTAACATAATAATGCTCAGCTTGGATCCAATCCGCCCTGGAATCAACCCAATCGAGAGCTTGGGTCCGATACTCGGTCGTGAGGCTCCTTCGATGAAGTGAGCTTGGTATTCTAAGGGAAATGATTTGGAAGGTAGAAAGCTACTAACCAAGGCCAACATGATAGCAATACTGTCCAATACATTAGGTACGAACGCTTCATCTTCGTGTTACATATTCCCGCAGTTCTAAAGATAATCAAAGATGCGGCAGGGCAATGAATATTTGTTATACAAGGGTTATGGTACGTTTCTAATACCAATTCGAACGCAAAACCTCCCCCTGCATTAGTCCATGAACATATGCCTAGCCAATGTAAATGAAGCCTCCTCCGCACTGGCGAACGACGAAGAGATGTTGTCCACCTTGGAACATCCAGACTACCGCCGCGGTTTCCGGATCGCTCCAAAGTAGCCTTTCCCGGTGACAGCAAGGCAACGATAACGTGACCTCCGTCGTACAGCATCGCAGTAGTCAGTTGCCATTTTCTTAACTCCTGCAGAGTCATGTTCACAGCAATTCAGATGAGCGTAGAAAAAAGCCTTGTAGTCGTCCCCCGCGGCGGCCTCTTCTAGCGTTACATTTCCAATGAGAGTTCTCCAGAGCACATCAGAGATGCCGGAACCATCTGGATACGGCTCTAGCCTCCCAACGATTTTTGCTTGCTCTTTCAGCCATGTCTTGCGTTGCCGCAGGCCGGGCCCATGATGATCTTTGTAGTAGGGTTCGATCCTGTCACTGATCTCAACAATTGTATCAACAAAGCATCCTGAAATGTCGAGTTTGTCCCTAGAGGTATGCACTCGAAGTTCTGGAGGTGTGGCAGCGCAGGCTGCATAAGAGAAATAGTGAGCTGCTCCGTTGCTGCCGAACTGCCAGGTTGACCAGTCAGGCACCCAGGAAGGCAGAGTAAGAGACTTTTTATTGAGGTTGCTGTAAAGAATGCCGAGAGTAGGGGATTTAGCAAGAATCTTGTTTGCGACCGTTATGTATAGCTGTTCTGCTTTGCAACTGTAATCAATTTCCAATGCTATGTCGTCTCGATCGACTGCAAGGCCTAACAAAGAATACACCTTGTCCCTGGGATCTGTGGATTGAAATGGGTGTGCCCCTTTGAGTAAAGTGAGGAGGTCCAATTGGTGTCTATCTTATATGATTGACGAGCGTAATAGCATTAGCGATCTAAGACACTCTCTTGTTGAAATTGGGTCATCTGGAGAATAGGGGAGCAAAAATCTCGGCAGTGATCCGTTGACAACATGCTGCACTATAGCCGGTATCAGGTACCAGTCAGAGAGCTCTGTTCGCCCGCACATCATCAGGAGGTTCCTGTTGAGCAAAAATTCGTGGGCACACCAACATCGACTGCTCTTTTGTCAAATACCGTTAGCTTATTCGTGTCTCGCCGGCCAGAACTACCAAAGGACTGGCATACCCAAGTTCTCAAAACCAGCGCTCTAAGTGCCATCCAGTGCGGTTCAAATGCTAGTTGGCGCTCAATACTATTGAGTTCCTGAGCAGACAGAGAGATCGGACCATGATCTCTGTATCGGGATAGAGTACGGTTGTAAAGATCGCGGGCGATGGACAGTGCGAGAGAGCTATCATCCTTTTCAGGGCCGATATAGGTTATAACCCGAGAAGCTTCGCGATATATTGATCCCATCATTGAAACTTGTTGTTGCCGCTCTTCTACATCTTCTTGGTTGATGCAAATAGCGTCCGCCCAGACGGTCCTACTTCCCTGAGACATTTCTTCATGTCGGATATCTCGAAGAGCATTGTACAGAGACTCTGTGATATTAAGGGTTGAGCCATTTTGCAGGATAGCCTGGTGATTCCTCTCTGGGCTTCCCTATTCGTAGGACACAGCCTCGTATAACGGGGCATGGTCTAGATTGACGTGCTGAAGCCTACCATGCACAGCAACATTACCCTTCCCTGGAGCTAGGTATAGCAGTCGGATCTCGCGATAACTGGCCAACGGCCTGAATATGTGTGTATGGCAAGAGGTTGCCATATCATGAGCTGAAACAGACGGGTGCTTGATGCGGATAACGACCCAGCGTCTGCAGAGAGTGTAGTAGGATTTCAGATTCCTCAACCACTCTATCTGATTTAAGGGGAGTTAGTTGATGGATTGATTAAATGTAAATATCAGGTATAGAAGGAATTAAGCAATTGGTATGCCAAAGTCTAAAAATGTCTGGACTGAATGGCCTTGGAAATGATGGGAGTATGGGAGAGGACAGAGGCGGCTGGTAAAGAGATCATAACAAGTAGGGCATGGAGGCCTCTTGATAAGAACCTGGCGACCAGAATATTAGGCTCTCTTCAGGTCACACAGTACATAGGGTGCAGGACTCTTGCATCATTTTGCAGGCAGCTAACTACTCTTTGGTAAATGATTGGCGAAAACAACATTGAAACAATCATACAAGTCATCCTCCCACTTGCAGACATTAGGCAGCAACACCGAGTGTGGAGAATATTTCACTTCAAAACATGATTGGATAAGACGAAACCCATTCTAAACAGCTTAATCGACCTCTATGTTGCAGGTGATACTACACAATTTGCCATTTACGACAACATACATTTCGTAGAGCGAGCGCATGATAAGCTACAGGTGGTCCTAAAACTTATCAAAACCAAAGGAGACGCGGAAATACCCAATAAGCACAGCAAGCTAACTGAGAAACATTGACCTGCTGTTATTGATCTTGCTTAAACGATAAGATTTTGAGCCTAGTATCCTCTCTAGGCATAGAAGTCAAAACGGAAGGCCGGCTTGAATGCGACCCTTTTAGTTTGGCAAGTTACGTTCACGTCTTCCAAATTAGTGGGCGACTTCAAGTTTCTGTCAACGTACGGTCGGGGATAATGCACTTGTACTCAAGATTGTACCTGGAGAAGTTGTGAGCTCATTCTAGCTGTCTGCAAGATCCTGACAGTTAGCTACATCAACTGCAGATCTTATGTCAAGTGTTAAAAAGCTATTGTGCAGCTCAACATAGTTAGTACTCTGATCTACCCCGACATCATCATGGAAAGTGAATAATAGGTGTTACGGCCTAACCAGTTGGGTGCTGGCCGGCGTAACTATATAGTGCAGAACAGGGGATAATGATGCAGGTGCATCATTACCGAAGCTTTTGCTTTGTGCCACAGTTGGTTGCCCTGACCTGCTCGTAACAATAGGTCCTGAGAGAGTAGTTTGGAGGGGGGGGAGAAGTACACACTCCATTGCCTTGATCAAAGCCGACAAGCTCTGCATCGACATGTATACCCAGGGATTCCGCTCCACGGCGAGAGGCACCCTGGTAAGAGCTTTCCCACTGCGAAGCAGTGAAAGATGCTAACAGCCTCTAAAAGCATTGCATTAAATACATTCGCCAGTCCATCGTCTGCTAGGACAGTACAGCCGTTACACCCATCAAAAATTTCCCTGGATATGGTCATGGAAACGCTAACAGCGACGGTGTTTCCATATGCAGGAAATCTGAGCCTATCAGGGAGTTTGTTTCAGACCAGATCAATGGAAGCCTCCATGTTCCACGACCCAGTGGATATGTAGACAAGTTTGACTATGATTTCTAAAAGGGTGTAGCTATTCGGACCGTAATGTATACTGCGTAGGTCAGATAGTATACGGGTGGTGCCTTGCTGTGTGGACATCGTAACGGACACTTGAAAGAGATCGTACTTACATTCAACCTCATCCAGTTGTTGATGTTACAGAGGCAATGATAAGAAGAAAGCAGTAAATATATGAACTTCTAAAGGGCCTTGCAAAGGGCTGTATCTGGAATTCCGTCAATTGTTCCGATATTTCCCAAACCCTAGAAGTGATAACACATCTGACAGGCAGCATGCTCAGCGTTAGATTCCCAGGTGTGCAATATATCTTCGTGAGAGCTCTAATTATCAACTTTCTTGGTCTAGATCTATTGGCATTGAGTGTTTTCTGGGAAGATCGATGATCGATCATATCTTTAGTTCCTGCTTCAACCAATTCCTCCAATTCTTGTCAGCAAGAATATGCCGCACTCTGGCCTCAAGCCAATCCGTATTTCCCCAAAATCCCCACGACGCCTGGAAGCGACACCAGTCGACAAGAGCAGTCTCCCAATGTCGCACAAAGGTGACCCAGTCGTAGTCTGCAGGACCTTTCCCCGGTGGCTTCTGGTTGATCAGCGTCTCCCGGTACCGCTCCAGGAGAGCCTTCTCGCCCTTGTCCATGGGCAGCTGATCAGGGATGTCCTCATGGTGAGTTAGCATCTCGACAGGAACTGAGCAGGTGAACAGTTTTGCGAGGTCGCAGCCACCGACTCCCAGCCCAGCGTACTGAAAATCGAAAAATGCCACTTTATCGCCGGCCTGAACCGTGAAGAGGTTTTCAGACTTGACATCGCCGTGGATATAGGTCTCAAACGGTCTACCGGAAGGGGTGAGGAACTCGGCCACCAGCTCAGCAATTGATGATGATGAGCCCTCGACAGGATCGCAAAAGGCGGATGACCATTCCGAATACTCGTCTCTACACAATGATCCGTATTCCTTCCTTCGCGTGGAAAGGTATGTGTAACCACCGTTTAGCCAGAGCTTAGGCTCGATGGCTCCAATACTAGCCTCTCTTCTTTTTGCCTCCTCAAGTGGTGGCAGCACGAACCGGTCTAGGTCATCCGGCAGTGAGACCCAAGAGCTGCTGTGATACTTTGCCAGCCAATCCAAAGCAGCGTATACCTGGCGATGATTAAGTACCAGCCTTTTCTCCCCTGCGACTGGGAATTGCGGCCGCAGGTCGGTGATGATGGTCGCCGTGAGCCCTTGCAACTCCTCCGCCCGGGATTTCCCTTTCATATTCAGAGTCGAGGCGACAGACTTCGCGACCGCGACATCGTCCGCCAGACACGGCGCAACTTCTTGATAGAAGTACTGCTCGACCTCGTAGCTCAGCATCTTGCGCAGGTGACCCTCATCTCCTGCCTTGGCACGTGGCGGTGAGATGAGTTTGATGATGAGACGGTATGTGCCGTCTGCCTCTTGCCGAATCGCGGGCGATATTTTGTCTGTGGCAAGCGATCCATCCGTGTCGGTGACTTTTGCGGTGATGGCGCATATATGTCCGTAGCCAGCCCAGAGTGTTTGGAGTTCGTTTAGGGAGACGAGTTCGAGTCCCAGCCATGAGAGCATGATTTCGGCGACGCGCCGGGGTTCCTTGAGGGACGCCATAGTAGAAGTTAATACAGCTGCCAAAAGAACAAAATGAGCTGGTTCGAAGCCGGTATCCAGGGACGACGTTTGAGTGACGAGCTGGGTGAAGTTGGATGAAAGTTGCTGAGATTGAATCAGCGTCGAGGCCATTTCGACAATGTGTCTCGTGTGGGTCCGCTGATTTCACTTCTCAGCCTGGATGGCCTAAGCTGACGGCGGTCGGGTGCAATAACGAGAGGAATGTTATGATGACAGACGGAAGCTTTTGAGCGTTATTATCCGTAGGGAGCCCAATTTCCCCTGAATAGAATTGAAAACAGACAATTAATCACTACATAATATCTCATGCAAGCCACGGCTTGGTCTTACTCAGTGTTGGGCGGGCTGAGGCAGAAAGCCAACAGGGTCCTGCATGGCCAGCTGTCGCCATCTGTGAACGTTACCCTGAAGAAATTTGGAGCTTGGGCGATTTTGTCTTCAACAAACGTCATCATAAATCCCCTCATAGCGGCTTGCGAAGTGAAAGGCAGATGAGAAGAAAGGTCCCAGTACAACATTGTAGTGGCCGGCCATTTTTTTTATGCTCGTTGCATTCTTTGGCCATCAGGGTGCCTCTGCCCCACCTTGTAGGATCGCCATTAAAAGCCGAACGAAGGTGCTCACACTAATTAAGAGATATCACAACAAGTGCCGCCACCAGCAGTCTAACTTCCTTGTCATACGAGAACTCCGATATTTCCTTGAAAATGGGCAGAACTCAGCCTTCAGTTGGACAACCGCCAGCGGCGTTTCGCAAGGCCGCGCGCGCCAAGAAAGCTAAAGTCACTCTCAATCAACTCATTCCATCATTGCTTCCCACGCACCCACGAGCTCGCCGCGGAGTCGATACTGCTGAACTTATTGTCGAACCAAAACCCATGACAGGACAACTGGCATCTTCAAATCATACGGCCGGTGATATCTCTTACAACGGTTCACTGCCCCGCATCCGGCTTCAAGTGGCCGATACGCTCACAACTGCTCGCTCACTGGTAGTTGAGAAGTCAATTTCGGACAGACCGGTGGATCTGAGTAACAAGGAGACACGAGTCGCCATCCTCAATATGGCCTCTCCACTCACGCCAGGCGGTGGCTTCGTCAACGGAGCCAGTAGCCAGGAAGAATCTCTATGTATGCGCACTACACTACTTCCGTCTCTCAAGGATGAGTACTACCGCCTACCGGAGCTCGGAGCTATCTACACATCGGATGTGCTCGTCTTTAGAGACGAAGACTCCAGCGAAGTGCTAGAGAAGAAGAACCGCTGGTTCGTTGACTGCATCAGCGCCGCCATGCTGCGAAACCCCGAAACCGACCGGGATGAGATGTCGGGGTTTAGCTACTACGTACATGAAAAAGACCGGCAACTTATATTGGAGAAGATGAAAGTGGTTTTACGGGTCTGCCAGATGAAGGGTATTAAAAAGATTGTGCTCGGCGCATGGGGCTGTGGTGCATACGGAAATCCGGTAGCTGAAGTCGCCAAAGCGTGGAGGAAGGCCCTTGTCCCGAGGAACGACGCGAAAGGAAAGAAGAAGTTGAACAAGGAGACATGGATTGGAATCGAAGACGTGGTGTTTGCCATCAAAGACCCCGGTATGGCTGATGCTTTCGAAGAAGCCTTTGGCAAGGGCATTGAGCGGGATGAGCTGGACGAGGTTAGCGATGCCGAAGATAATGAGCTGGACGTGGACGAGAGAAACAGAGTGGAGCTTCAGACTAGGATTAGCGAGTTGAAGCAGCGTATCGAGGCGACATCCAACCTGCAGCTCAAGAAAGGACTCAACTCGATTCTCGCAGGGTTGCTAAGTCAACTGGCCCCGGGCGCTGAGGACGATAGTGGTGGAAATGAAGAGGATGACGAGGAGGAAGATGATGAGGACGAGGATGAGGACGACGAGATTTGAGAACCGGCTGCTCATCGGAGCTATTGCTTGCGAATTAAATGTTGATATATCATAGAGCAGGAGCTATGGTACCTTGAAGCAGAAGCGGCGACACAAAGTATTTGCTAGCATCGGCGCTGAAATAGAATAAGATTATCATTTGAGAATATTTGGGCACAGACTTTGGAGCGGCGAGCCGGAACAAACGACTGGCTCCGCCATCACTGTCCGCCCATTGATCAGACAGCCGAAAGGGGCAACATTTCAACGCCTCATCACGATGGACAAGGTCGAGTTCCACAATGATATGAACTGATACATGAGTGATACCAGGATCTGACAGTAGCATGGCTAGCCACCTCGAACGATAAACATTCACTCAGGGGTGGGTCTTGTTGATGGTACAATCTTCCCATCGCAGTCCAGCTCATTTTATTTGTCGTGTGTCAAGAAGATCAGAGCTTTAGCCGATGTTCCGATTTCTCTAGCATTTTAGATGACAGAATGATCACTGATACCAACAATAGAACAGGGCACTGCCAATCGTCTGAACTGGGAAAGGTATCTCTCAAGAAACTGTTGGCTGCTCCCAGTTCACAATTTTCATTCCCCGATTATAACCGGATTTTGAAGGTTCCTGAAAAGAGGCGTAGTTTTTTCAACGGCGACGACAGAATCTTTTGCAAGTTTATTAGTGTTATTTATGGGCATGCCAACTAGTTTGAATCGGGATGCCAATCATTCAGTGTACTATGCCACACGGCTTCGCAATACTTCACATTTTTCATTTTTACCTTGATGCTATTCCTGCCGGTGTTGGTATTTTCCCCCCTTCTATTCTAGATCTACCAGTTCTTGGTAGTTCAAGTCGTTATGCGTAGGTGAGTGTGTTAGTTGGACAAACATTCTGTGGGATCCCTGCAGCACACAAACTCATACTTTTCGAAGATTGGCTCAATGCCTTTTTGCTGCATGGTCCCCAACCCACCTGGTATGCAGTCAATGCATTACAAGCAAACAGTGTGCCCCGAATGGGAATCTGACACCGTGGCGGGTAATTTAAAGAACTGGAGCATTTCATCTGGGCCATTTACCATCGATCACTACCTCTCATGGTTAATCTTGTCCAAAATTCCTACAGCCTTTCTGGTGTGGCGGTTTACTGACGTCAGCGGTACCAACAACCATGTCGCGACTCGGAAGAAACGGAGTTAGAGGAGGTCTTGTGCGCGTGCTGCTCGAGAAAGCAACCTCTCACGATAAGTTAGTTACCACAGAGCCACATAACGTAGAGCTTGTGGATCTATCCTATCTCGAGTGCCCCAAAACATGGGAATAATCTCAGTAACAACATCTCTCAACTAGAATAGCCAGCTTAAAAGTCGCACTCCACTCGGACGTTGAGCTTAAACCGTTGGTCTCAACTGGATGCACGAACAGTTGTGAGATAGTGACATTCTTCCAGCTACCCATCGTTGAGGTTGAGGCGTTTGTGCGTTAAGCCGAATCAACCAAGGCGTAGTTGCTTTTGTTTGCTTGCCACGCCCGCATAGGCTTGGCACTAGTCAAACTCCGTCACATCTCTGATTCGAGTTACTTTTTTCTCTTGCGACCAACAGAAAAGAAACGGGTCTACAGAACGTTCCCATGCTTCAGTCGACCTCTCAACGTCTCCCTAGCCACCATGATAGCCTTGAACTCCAATCACCCCGATCATTTCTGCACATCTTCCTAACTTGTGTTGCCCTTCGGCACAATGCCGAAGCTTGATCCCAGTCAATCAAATGTAACTACTTCTTCAGAGCCCGTTTAGTGCTATTTACTACGCCGCACTTCTGCTTTAGTACTCTCAAGGTGTTCCGGGCCCTCCCCATGGGTTTTCTGACACAGGAAGCTGCCGAACCAATTTTCTGCGACACAGAGAGGAGGTCACACATATGTAAGAACGTGTTTCTGGTTTCTTTGTGAGACACCAATACTACTGTCAATTTCAGTCAATATCGACATGTTTACACCGATGGCCGGCTCCCGGCTTGTCTTGGATATATTAATCCCACGGAAAGACCCTATGCCTTCAAACAAGACCATCGGGCCACTTTGGCTCGCTGTTTCATCAACTTCACTGGCCCTTCTCCTTTTCACTACCGCTCTACGTCTGTGGGCTCGCGCCGGACGCCGAAATCTTGGGTGGGACGACTACACCATCGCTGCTGCCGCCCTCTCGGCAACAGTAAGGTATGCTTTTGGCGTCTTGCAATTACCCCATGGCAATGGAAGACACCGTATGTACCTTGGCGACCATGATTACATGATGATCAATATGTATGGATGGTGGGGGCAGTTATTCCACTTTACATCGATGGCATTCTTGAAAGTGTCTCTTTGCCTCTTAATTCTCCGAATCAAGAGCAACAGAAAACTCAAGATATTGTTGTACATTATCATGGGTTGTTCGTTGGCCATCAACTTTGGGGTTGTCGTTATTCTGCTGGCAGAGTGCCGGCCTGCAGGATTTTGGAGGGGCAAGAGTGCTGAGTGCTGGCCAAACACGATCCGGATCTATGCGATATGGATTTCCATAGGTAAATGTCTCCCCCACGCCGAATTGATAGTATTTTTGGTGAAACATCTTGAGATTGCCTAATTTCATGTTGCTGACTGTATGGCTACAGGTTACTCTGTTGCATCAGACCTTCTATGTTCCCTCCTTCCTCTAACAGTGGTCTGGAAGGTTAAAATTCCTTTGCAGAAAAAGGCTATGATTACCGGACTGATGAGTTTAGGTCTTATGTGAGAGTCCCGATTTTCGATACTCTGCCCAGATAATCTTGGATACAAATGAAGCTTTATCTCAGTTCGATACTAATAGACTATCAGCGCAACCACATTTGGCATAGTACGAGCAGAATCCCTAGGCGTGTCTGAGGCTGATCTTAGTTGTAAGCTAATTCTATCCCCTTTTCTAAGGCCCAGAAGTTATGTGACTAATGCAAGTCGACACAGGGGACTTTTGTATCACCGCCATCTGGTCGAACCTCGAACTCTTTCTAGGCATCACTGCTGCAAACCTTGCTCTCTCGCGGGCTATAATCGTCTACTTCTTCCAACGAAAGGACGGAACGATACCAACGGGACGCTTTGGCTTATCCACCAACGGATATATTCACAGCGGGCTTCGGTCGAACCGTTTTGAAG
Organism: Colletotrichum incanum; assembly: GCA_001625285.1. Classification (NCBI taxonomy): domain Eukaryota; kingdom Fungi; phylum Ascomycota; class Sordariomycetes; order Glomerellales; family Glomerellaceae; genus Colletotrichum; species Colletotrichum incanum. The sequence continues at coordinate 179,554 of LFIW01001807.1, forward strand.
TTTCGGCTACAATGATCAGCTCAGGCAAGCGGCGGAGATCGGAGGCAAGAAGTTCGAATAGCGATATTCCCTTAGAGCCTGGGATACAGAAGAAGACCGAGTTCTGGTGGAGAGAGGATGGAAATCCGAAGGAAACACCGGAATAGTGCCGGCAACTGGGTTACATGTATGGACGAAATGCTGAAATTTGATTGAAGAGAGTATCCAATTATTGAACTTCCAAAAGCAAGGGCTTTTCTCATCTACGCGCATGACAGAGAAAAGTCCAATCTCTGACGATAACCCTGGATTCTAGGCCAAAAGAAAATCAGCACTCAACGTGTGTTCTCTGGCAACACTTCTAAGTCTCCTCGATCAATGTCATTGTTATTGCATTTGCTAGGAATCGGCGATCTTAGCTGCGAGCGTGCTGCAAGTTCATCAACGATCATGGTCTTATTCTATCGACAAAAAGATGGAGAGAATATTAAGAAATCCCGTTCGCCTTCGGTTAACGGTAAAAATGTATTGCATTTGCACGGGGCAACCCGGTAACAAACAGCGCCGTTCATCCGTGCGTTTGTATTTTACGACGGCAATTCTGATTAAGCACCTGACACTTCGGTGTCCGACTGCAGTGGAGTGGAGCCTGAATAGTTAGCGATCATCTAGCAAGTCAGTAGACCCCTTCATTTGATAGGACGAATCACTCGCGAGTTGAAGCAATAGTTGGACAGTACGCCCCCAGAGAAGGCCAGAATAGTGAGTATTTCGCCTGAGGACCACCTCAGACACATATCACATAACGTAATCACCACTGTTATCCGATTGATAATGCACTTCTGCAGAAGGCAAAAATGCATGTACTGCTCCGCAATATTACGTGTAGCTTACGGAGCGCATGCCTAGAGAAGTACGGGTATGACAACCGGTTTCGGCGTTTCTCAAGTCCACCCCCTCCAAAGACTGTCAGCTTGGTGCTGTACCTCCCCCAACAATAAGATTCATGAGTATCCGCCCAGATTCAATTAAACCGACTTCAGATGAAAAATATGTGGGTGTGCTAACACCTAGCACCGATTGGCTGCGATGACGGGCGGAGACTGTCAGATATTTGAAGCTCTGTTGTTTTCATAACAACCAGGCACTCGTCTCGGATTTTGATACCAGCTTACCTCCGATTTCCAAGATCGTTCAAAAGTAAACACAATCTAAGAAAAAATACTTCTCAAAAGCGAAAACCTCAATTCAATCGACATGACCGAAACCGTTCTCGTGTTCGGTGCTTCTGGCAACGTTGGCGTCGCCGCCATCATTGGGGCTCTTGGCGCCAAACGCCATGTCATCGCCGTTGTACGCAACCAAGCCAGTGCAGACAAAATCTTCAAATACGTTGGGTGTCGTGACGGCATCACGATTGTGGAGGCTGATGTAACTTCGGAGGATTCGGTACGCAATGTCGTCGACAAAGTTCGTAACGGGAACCTACCCTCATTCCAACATGTCTGGGCTTCACGTAAGTGCAAACTCAACCGCATGTAAACAAGATGTGATGATTTCTCCATCTTCCATAAAAATGACTGACAGCTTTTTCAGCCGGTGGAATCTACTGGGATACGTCTATTCTCGATCTTGAAACCTCCGCTCTTCGGGAAGCTATGACGAATAACTTTGAGAGTTACATCTGTATGTGCTGTCATGATACATCGTGTTTACCTTTCCCCTCATTAACCTTTTTTTCAGTCGCCTATAGGGCCACCGTTCCCTACCTTCTCGAGAAGGGTTTTACCGGCAGTACCTGGACTATGTGCACCGGTGGCCAAGGTGACATGGGTTATCGCGTGGCTCCGGCTGTGACACAAGGTGCCCTTTTCAGCTTTGCCATCGCGGCTGCTCGCGAGAACGAGAAGACGAATATCCGCTTCAACGAGGTCTATCTCGCCTATCGGGTTCAGTTCGAAGTGGATAAGGAGAGTCAAACATTTGCGGGACTTGAAATGACAACATCTAAAAGCTTTGCGCCATTGTACGAAAAGCTTCTTGACAGAACTGATATCAGAAGCAGCCGCGTAAAAGCACTGACTCCACAGGACGTAGTCGAGCTTTCTTACATGAAGAATTACACGGATTAACAGAAGGTCTTTGAGAAGTATAGAGTATCTTAGAGAGCAAGAAGGTTTCGATTCTTCTAATGTTAACTTTCTGAAGTGCACGGGTTCTGTTATGATAGCTGTGGATAGCGATTATTGACTTCTAATGCAATATTCATGAACCAGCTTATGGAAACTATACGCAATGTCTTTTTCTCAATCAACTGGTGTGCTTGACAACTCATTGCGGATTTATCAACTGGATCTTCGTCAATAATGGCTGTTGTTTATTTCATTGGCCTTCATCATTATACATCAACGTACACTGACCGACGGAGTCTGACCTTTCCAACTTGTTTAACCATTATAGAAAGGTCTCCTATCGAGCACAAATATGTCGACAGTCGCCGTATCTATGAAAGGCAGCCGGGACTAGACGGAGCATCAGCGGAAGGCCGGTTCAGCAAAGAAATCGTTTGTTTAAAAGCCAGTTCTGATTCAACTCACCAAGGACTACATTCCCTGCTAAGACTGTTAACCGTCTGAGATCGTTGTAGTAAAGTGGCTTTTGAAGCCGCATCTGCGTGAGACAGAGGAGATTGAAACATTTGTCGGCAAAACCAGCGGTTTGTCCAATTCGAGTGATGAGGTTACACCGTCGCATTTTGTTATCATACAGAGAGACAAGAGCATCAAAGAAGCCTTCTAAGTAGAGTTGGTACAAAGCTTAATCTAGAGGCCCGCTATAATACCTTCGGAACTCATCAGCATTATGCTGAGGTGTGCAGAATGTCATGCAGAGGGTCATGGACGGGGACAATTTTTCAATTCCAATGATGCCAACAGAGGCGAATTACGTTAATTCGCTATATGCGGCACGAAGAGCCAAATATGCATCATTGCTCACGTGGTTTCCACCTACCGCACTGAAGAACTGTCGTCAAGCCCAACACAAGACTGAGTAATTCGTCGTTTTTCAGGGTCAGCAATCACTGTGTCAGGGTTCTGGCGTTGTAGTTTGATGCAAGGGGCCGCGCTCACCGACTCTGTTGTTGCGAAGAAACTAGAGGCTTTGAACCCTGTCGTGGGAAAGACGTATATTACGTGGGGACAGACATAACCCTCAAGCGCAAAATCTAAGCACCAAGTTACTTCAGAATTGATCTGTAAGGTCTAGCTGTGATAACTCTCTTTTGTTCTATTAGACAAGTTTTGCCGTAACACAATTGCACTTGTATATCGAACTGATCCACGAGTTGGTCGCCACCTTTGTTTCCGCATGAGTTCTGACACTTCTTCGTCGAGTGGTACTACAGTTGCAGGCAAATTGGATGTCGCTGAGTTTTTAGTTAACTTCTATAGTGTTAGTGGGGCGGAGAATGCCTTCGAAGGTGCTCTCTCGCATTGTATCTGGCGTCGCATTGGCAGGTCAGGGAGGCTTGCAAAGTGACTCATGCAGCCATGCCCGACCAGATGCGCCCAACATGGGCTACATTCAATCAACCCACTAGCTCTCCGTGTTTCTTTTATACTCAGCCTCCCGCAATCATAGGATGCAAAGCTATAATGACGTACGAACTTTGATTCAAGATAACTTCCAACAATAAGCTTGGCCCTGTAGTGCCTTTTATTGATGCTTGCAGCTCATTCCCATAAGCCTTCGCACGGAAATCAGTCGACAATGGACCTTCTTGGGGCAGCACGATGGGGGAACCACGATATTGTGAAGAGATTACTTGAGGAGGGTGACATTGACATAAACGTTGAGGATACCGATAGTCGGACGCCGCTCCATCTAGCTGCTGAGAACGGACACGACAAGGTGGTTACGCTGCTGCTTAAAAGGGGTGAGATCGAGCTGAACCTTGGAAGTTTTGATGGACAGACGCCGCTCCATTTGGCCGCTAAGAATGGGCATAACGAAGTGGTCAAGCTGCTGCTTGAGAAAGATGATATCGAACTAAATTTTGAGGATTCTTACTATCAGACGCCACTATCGTGGGCTGCTAAGAACGGACACAACGGAGTGGTCAAGTTGCTGCTTGAGAAAGATGATATCTACCTAAATCCTAAGGATGCAGATCATCGGACTCCGCTCTCGTGGGCCGCTGAGAACGGACACGACAAGGTGGTTACGCTGCTGCTTAAAAAGCATGGTGTAAACTTGAATCTCTGGGATTCCAACAGCCGGAAGCCGCTCCATATGGCTGCTGAGAATGGGCGCGACAAGGTGGTTAAGCTGCTGCTTGAAATAGAAGAGGTCCATCTGAACTCTCGGGATTCATCCAGTCAGACGCCTCTCTCGTTGGCTGCTAAAAACGGACACAACGAAGTGGTCAAGCTGCTGCTTGAAAAAGATGATATCTACCTAAATATTCAGGATACAGATGGCCGAACACCGCTCTCGTGGGCCGCTGAGAAGGGACACAACGAGGTGGTTACGCTGCTGCTTGAAAAGGCTGGGGTAAACCGGAACCTCCAGGATTCATTTAGTCGGACGCCGCTCTCATGGGCTGCTAAAAACGGACACAACGAAGTTGTCAAGCTGCTGCTTGAAAAAGATGATATCTACCTAAATATTCAGGATACAGATGGCCGAACACCGCTCTCGTGGGCCGCTGAGAAGGGACACGACAGTGTGGTCACGCTGCTGCTTGCAAAAGATAACATCGACCTGAATTCTCAAGACACCAATAGACGGACACCACTTTCGTGGGCTGCGAAAAACGGACACGACGACGTAATTAAGCTGCTGCTTGAAAAGGATAAAATCGACCTAAACATTGGGGATGCATACGATCAGACGCCGCTATCATGGGCCGCGGAGAACGGGCATAAGAATCTGGTCTGGCTACTCCTGAATGCCCATATTAATCAAAACTCCAAGACCTATTCCAACCGCACGCCGCTCTCGTGGGCCGCCGAGCATGGGTATGAGGGAGCGGTCAAGCTGCTGCTCCAGGACGGTGTGGACCCTGATGTTCAGGACAACGACGGTCGCACACCGCTCTTGTGGGCCGTAAAAAACGGACACAAGGGAGTGGTAAAGCTTCTTGCTAAAATTGACAGCACTACTCTACATCTGCTGGCCCGAAAAGGGGAAATAGCGCTGATGAATTTGATTATCAGTGCTAACTACAACATTGATACAACGGATGATCTCGGCCGGACCGCGTTACATATCTCAACGTTCTCTCACAATTTGGAGGTAACTAAAATGCTCATCTCTTCGGGAGCAGACGTTAACGCCAAAGATATTAACCGCCGGACTGCGTTAAATATCGCAACGTCCTCCCACCATATAGAGGTAGCTAAATTGCTCATCTCTTCGGGAGCAGATGTTGACGCCGAGGATGTTAACGGTGCGACACCGTTACGCTTGGCGATTGTGAGTGGGCATCACGACTTCATTAAGTTGCTGCTCAAGAGCGCGGCGTGCCCGAAGGGCATAACAGCTACTGAGTGGCTGAATGTCTTTGAAAAGAATTCCTCACAAACTCTTGTATCACTGTCAGAAGGAGCAAATAAGGAATTAAGTCTGCGCTTTATCGAGGGAATGATGAATTTTTCACCAGCGGAACCAGCGACAGAAAGGCGTTTGTTGTACGTAAACATTTCTCTCTTACTTCGAAAGACACTGACTCTCGCAAGTCTATTCGCCAATTACTCAACCTTGTCACGATGTCTGACTTCCAATCTGGGGGATACATTGGGATCAGATAGAGCCCAAATCTTTTATCAAGAGCAGATCGATGATTCAGTTGCTCGAATTTCTGTCGCTGTTTGGGCACCTTCTGGAAACATTCTCAAAAACCAGAAATGCCTCGACTTTTCTGACTGGGTTGAATGTGGAATAGCATGGACAATGACTGCCCCTGCGAAACACAACAGTAGATCCCGTTGGAAGGCGAGGGACCACTTCAGCATGTTGCCTAACGGTTGGATTCCAAATGACGGTGTTGATTTCTTCCATCAATTCATAGCCGAACTGACAATGAGGTGGTCTGAGCTGTGTAATGTAGCTGAAGGGCACTTATCAACGCGTGTAAGTTGACCCCAAACCCAAGCCAATTGTGATGAGAGCCCATTGTTGATCATACAATATAGCGAATTGATCAACTGGGAAAAAGAGGGAATAGTTCTGATTTCATACATCGCCTTGCTGAGGACGCAAAGAGTTTGGCTGAACTTCGCAGCTTCCATCGAGGCCAAGTTCGTTCTGCACGAAACTTTGCTGTCCACTACCGCCGTCGCTACTATGAAGGCGAAGATCCAAAAGCTAGGCAAGAAATAAAAGAATTTTCAGACGTTGGTGATCAAATTAACCAACTAGATCAAACAATTAGGGACCTTTTACAGTTGGTGAGCATTTTTACTTTGCTTTCCAATGATTTCTCTGAGCTGACGTTTTTTAGGAGTTTGCCTGGGTGTCGACCAATGAGGCTCACAGATCGACGAGCATCGCCACAAGCATGAAACGTCTCAGCTGGATCACTGCATGTTACCTCCGGAGCCTTGTATAGTTTTCGACGAAAGCTCATGTTCTTTTAGTTTATCTTCTTACCAGCTATGTTTGCATCAGTAAGATACAAAAGACACTTAGTCCTAAGTGATGATTTACAACATGTTAACGAGCGATTTAGAGTCTATTCGGTATGAACGTGGATATTTTGCAAGAGAATCCCGATTGGCGTTGGTACATACTGTTCGGAGGAGCCTTTCTGATCTTAACGATCATGGGATGGCTCTTTTTCAAATTTGTTCAAGTTAGTCAAATCCCTTCATATGGACCTGCTGGCCTGGGTGCTAAACAGAAAACACAGGTTGAGAGATGGATGGAAAGAAATGTTGGGACACGAATTCAAAGATGGACTCTCAGCAGATCTCGAGTTGGATTGCCAACATAAGAGCTCCCAGATCGGATGTTTTCATCCGGTAGGTCAGGGGCCACGGCTTACTAACCTAGGCGCTACTCTGTGGATGGATTGTTCGTTTGATTAATGCTTTGTCTTATTTTAAGGCGGCGGCTGACGCCTGCAGATAGACATGTCTTGATAGTTGGGTGTTCTTCTCTTCGGGTTGCTCTGGACGCCCATGTCGATCGCGAGCGGATAGCTGTTATTCCATCTCGACCGCGTCAATTGGGGTTCTTTAATAATACAGGATGACTATTTCTGCTGTGTCTTGACATTCTTCCCTTTTCTAACGTAGTTGATTACTCGTGGTTGAGTGTTGGCATTCGTCCAATCTTCTATCGGGATGCACATCTCGTAGCCTGGGTGTGGGTTGAAAAGGTTTATGCCGCTCAGGCTCACTTGGGATTCTTGGTCCAATATGGTGTCGATTTTATCTGTCCAGTAGAGCTGGAAGAAGGCCGAATACGCCGCTGTGTTAATGCCCAAATTTCTCTGCGCGACGCGCAAAGATTGTCACTGCTTGTTCTATCGCCTTCGTCCAATATTCGCTTAGAGGTTCGTTATCTAAGTGATAGTGTTATTGGTTTAGGTATTTGTAGTTGAATTCAGAGGACCTCCCAGCCTATGTCGGCGTCGACTGCCCTTGTGCTTGGGCGTTTTTGGGCTCCCTAGGGTTGCGTTAATGTCTATTTTTAAGTTACTATACATGCAGACGTTGGTGTTACAAGAGATTCCTTCGTGTTTCTTGGTTCCTTTAGGAAAAGATATAGCTCTTGGCCGGTTGTCTATCTGAATTTCTCTGGCCTTAGCCGTTTGGCTTGCTTCGGGTCTGCTTCTAGAAATGTGAGTGGTGTTATCCTGTGGTCCTTTGTGTGGGGCAACTCAGGGACTATTATGTCAATGCTAGAAATCCAAGTGCGAGACCATGGCCTCCGGTCCCTAGAATAACATCTTGGTGACTCGCACTTGGGACAAAAGGAATCGGCAATATATTATACATCGGCCATGAACGACTCTTGGTACGCCTTTGCCGGCAACTGATAGTAGCGAGTGGAGTGGGTCAGGTAGAACTATCTGAACGGCACGTGTGTATGCGACAAATGCCGTCTCCCTGCTTTGCCCGCCCAGATAGCTTCCCCAGGAATCTGGCGAGCTGCAGATCGTTTTCATATTATTATCCCAGTATCTGGTTGACGTACATTACATCTCGGTGCATCTCTGAACGAGATCGCACATAAACGATGACGGGTTACCTCGTTTCTGATGGGAACCTGTCAGGGGCTGCGGTACGAAGTGAGAAGGTCAACGGCAAGATAGGTGTAAACTGATGACTGCATTCATCTCTGGCCTTCCCCCAGTTACTTACTGGGGAGCTGGCCTTCTTATAGGTGGGCACCGGTGCCTAGCGCCATATCTCAGGTCTTCCTAGACACTCTAACCCCCTAAATACCCAATGCCCCTTTCTGGCTCGTGACAGAACCATTGTTAGCTTTAGGACAGCTTTATCGGAAAACCAACTAAACGTTCTTCATCACGCCATCCTGAAGTTTTTTAGTTGCGCTATTATTGGAAGATGGCTTTTATATGAAGACACAGCTTTCGGGGCAGGAAGCTTGTCTTCGCTTTCACGACAGCCTTATGTCAAGCCTTTCTGTTGCTTAGCTCTGACCAAGGTAATCCGATCTTCCACGTTGTCAACGATACTCATCTCAATTAAGCAAGAATCTGACTACAAAGTTCTTCGTCAGGTTTAATGGCTAGCATCATTGGCGCCGATAACCGGTTCGCGTGAGACTTTGGCAGTTCGGACGCGGATATGCAGGGCAACATAACCTCACTATACAAAATTGAATGGCGTCTTTGACTTTGTTCTATCATATGGCATCGGCGAGCGCCTCGGTAGACGAACCATGCTCATGTCCTCAATTATGATCATCGGCGCCGTCACCCTCAACGCTTCCGGCAACCTTGCAGCCCTTCTCGCTGGTCGTATCGTCACAGGCACCGGGAGTGGCGTGGTCTCATCGACTGCCCCGGTATAACTCAGCGAGTGCGGGCCGGTCAGCATTTGCTGTGCTCTCCTAGCTCTTCAAGAAGCGGTTACAATTCTGGAGGTCGTTGTTTCATATTGGATAGGATACGGCCCTAGCTTCTATAAGTCTTCTTTCCAATGAATATTTATGCTAGTCTTCCAAGCTGTTTCTTTTCTTCTTTTCTTTATCCTTCTTCGCCGTGTTGCAGATTGTCAGGCTGTCGGAGACCCGTCTTTGGCTTGTCGCCCGTGATGGGTATGGAGAGGACAGAAATGGCATTGCTGCCATCCTAGACAAGTCTCTCGATGATGAGGCCGTGAGAAGAGTCTTGCTTGGCATTCAGTCCTGCCTTGAATCCAATTTCCAGGAGTTGCTTGTTCGGGGTATTCAGCAGAGCTTTTGTCGTCTAATTCTTACGATATCAGTACATCCCGGATAGAAGTACTCTGGGTCGAATATGATTAACTATTTGTTGGTAAAGCAATAAGGGATATCCCGTGAGGGTATTCGTACGAATCGAAAAGAACAGAAAGTGGTATTGCTTGTGATGATTGTTGTCTAAGGTTAAAGAGGAAGATGGGCTGGGTGGTTAAGAAGATATCCTCCCGCTGGCTGCTGGAGGATCCGTGTACTCTCATTGGCCACCCCTGAAGTCCGTCACGTGGATATCACGTGACGTGCTTCATCCTCGATGGTCCTTCCTCTTCCCCATTGCTCCAACACTATTCTTTAGTGACTCGGCTCCATCCACCCACCTTTAATGGAAACTTGCTAGCATCAAATGTCATTCCATCTTCCGAGACATCGTGGGCTTAAGTTCTGAGTGATTCTTCATCATTAGAGGTTGTGCGCAACTTACGTTCCTAGTGGGGTTTGCAATTCCGATCCTTCTGATGGATAGTTCTGGACTCCACGTTCTTTTAACGGCATGTTTGGCTGGCTTCTGCCTCTGCTTCATCATAGTCACGATCCTGCTCAAATGGGGAACTGAAAGCGCCGCATATGGTACGACTGCCTTTATCTTCTTGTCCCAGATATTCTATAGAATTGGCAAGTTGCCAATTAGTTTCCGGTTAGGGTGCAGTTTGAAGATCTGTTCTGACATCAACAGGTCCCTTGGTTCTACCCATCAGAGCTATCTAAGACACGAGTAAGGTTCAAAATGCAAACATTCGCATCGGCCTGGAACTAGATGGCTGTTTTTTCTGTTGTGAAGATAACCCCTATCCCATTTCTTACAGCACCGCATCTTCCACATCAAGTAGGTTTTAGCTAACGGCAAGTACAAGACATTCAATGGCAAACGTTCGTCAACTTTGCTGTGCTCAACTTTCTGTTCATTGCGATGGGCGACTTATTTATCCCGAAAGTAAAGGCATATACATGGAAGATTTACGCTCTTAATCGTTAAGGACGGTATTAGTGAAGGTGTTTACTGGAATGGCGGGAGAACTGTTCAACCTGGGCAGCATGCAATGGATGCCCATGTATATTCGAAACAAAATGAGGCCCGACTGAATCAGCTCGAGGGGATTGGATTGTTAAGGCAATAGCCCTCGGTTTTTGGCTGAATTGAACCGGTTGAAATGTAGCGTAACACACAATAGTGCATGAAACGCTATCTAGCTTGATTTTGTGTCTGCAGAGAGTCCACTTAGTTTTCCCTTTTCCTGACCCACGGGAGCATGTATTCCTGATAGAAGGGTCTAGGTATCTTTCCCTGTTACTTCTGATGCAAAAGCATATGGGATGCTTGCCTGGATGCAATCAGTTACATGGGGTTTTCGCCGTAAAGTATCATGTCCTTCATCCACAATGGGATGCATTGATAGTTCACTAAACACGCACGATGCTCTTCAGGAACTGGAAGCAATCTCTTCACGTATGAACTAAACGATTGACACCGTTATTGGAGGCTTTATCGTCTTTATCTCCACGGCCTGCGGACGGCCAGCTTTCTGATCTGTATTGCCGAGGTTCCCTGCTTGTTTTAGGACATTCAAGCCAGCCTTGCTTGCTTTCACCGCCTGTTTCTTTGGTCATCCTAGTGCCCCTTAGCAACCTTCATAGGCGAGTTCAGGCTGTCTACCATCTTAGATGACGACACGACTACGCGCTGTGCCGCTCGAATCCAGGCCATAGAGCTTTCCCAACTCATCTATGCCATCTCGGAGATGCCGACTTGGCTTGTTCATGGCTTACGTTGCCTGAAAATAGGTTTAGGCCACCATACCTAGAACAATCGCACCTTATCTGCTGACCTAGATCGCCGATAAGAAAAAAAGCGAAATAATGCGGCTGTAGCTGTTGTCCCCTCCCCCCTCCATACAATAGACTGCTGTGCAGCTGGTGTGGTGCTCCACCGATCACCGTGCCCGACGTCAACCGACAACCTTGTGGAAAGGAAACAAATAGGCAGAGTGCCGTGCGCCCAAATTCTTGACCTTTTCAATCATGAGAATTTCCAGCCTCAATTGCATAACCTTTTAAACAGGGTTCACATTTGTATCAGATGGAGCCCCTTCCGATGCCGCTGTCAGCTCGACTTTAAGGGACTCGAAGAATATTGTCCCAATCTTCGTCGCCGCCTCTGCATGTCTTGTCTTAAGTTCATTAAAGGCATTGAATCTTGGGGCCCTTAGGGGCTTCTTTTTGAGGAGCCTGACTTGCATTGAATCCTAAGCCCGTAATCAGCCCGGTATGTACCAACGTATAAGGTATGCGCCATTTAGGAACCTTAGAGTCTTCAGAGGTATCCTTTCTTTTCATCCAGACCTTGAGGTCTCTTGAAGATTGATTGGGAGCCGCAGATGGTGGTTTGCAAGACTTTCTCGGTACCCGATTTCCATGCCACCCTTCCTGTTCAGGGTTGGTGTGATGCTAGCGGTCACTGTAATTGACGGTCGAAAGCACTGTTTCAGTGCCATTCGACCCTGTAACCTGACACCGATTCCAAGTAGTCAAAATTCCCGGCGTGGCTGGTTCATAACGGCCGAGACACTCCTCTGGGCTTTCCTGTCGACAGGGAGCGCCATTCTCCATTGCCACGCAGCGGATGACGATGAGGCTAATCAAAATAGCTACCGGCCCCGCCCCATAAAGCCGAAATGGGATCTCGAGGCCTTATGTGGTCTCAAGCACATGTCCTGTCAAAAGCCGAATTCGTGATGCTGTTCGCACACTCCCTGTTCCGGTGTTTTTCGTTATATTGCCCTATGTGTGCCGTAGCATGAATTAGCTGTTCTCATCGTTGACAGGCTTTAACGCCAATTATCGGTTCATTGTATGCTCCACTCCAGATCATCCCACCAAGTAAATGTGCGTGCCCATGGTGCCGAAAGATACTACACCACACGTATCAGCACATTAACTGGAAGGATTTCGTCTCCCGCCGTGGTTCGCCTGAAGCTCAAGAAAGTCTGAACAACAGAGCCAGCATAAAGCAACTTCCCACCCCACCAGCCCATGCTGATCCAGGCAGCAGGAAACACTGGCCCCCATCCTTGGCTCGGTTCAGGCTGACGAACTTGCAAGGCTGTAGCTGATTTATTCGCTGAGCAAAACGATAGGAGAAGAATGCTCTGGCCCCATGGAGATTAAGGCCTGACAAGGATGAATTTGCTAGAAGAATTGTGCCCGATGCTGATGTAACTGCTTTGGGCTGTTTTCTGGAAGCCAGATACCTTTAGATCGATACAAAGCAAAAAGTATTCATGAAGAGAATACCGACGTGGCGTTGTAATTGATGAATGAGACCGACCTGACGAATGTTAAAGACCCCTTTCTTTCCCAATTTCCATGTTCCTTAATCGATCTGCCCATAATCTAGCAACATCAAATCAGAGGCAAACAATCAAGATGGATCCTAAACACACAAAGAAAAACATCGGGAGACGCACAGGAGGCACTCGCCACACACAACGCCGTTCAACCGCACAGCCTTCTGGCCACCGAGACCCGACCCAACGCTCTGTATCTCCACACCCATACGGCACCTCGATGCCTTCCGACCCAAACTTATCGTCAGCGCATCCTACATATGACCCTGCTATGCAAGGGCACGACCCAGAATACGCATCATATGCTGCAGGGACTTCCTCGCAGCACGACCATTTCCCACCACAGCATACTGTCTTCTAATCCAGCATTGCTCCAAGGCACAACAATAGCTTCGGGCGATTTGATCGTCCCGTTCAGCACTACCGCAATCCTACCATCATGGCACCATACCAAATTTCTCAAGATCCTGACCAGATGTTTAACCCGAGTTTGTCATACGGCATTCGCCAAGATAGTGGTTATGCAGCAAGTATGGGTGGCGCAGACCCTTCGGCGTCTTCAAGCCCCTCAGGTCGCTATTGTCAGCCAAACTCGTCAATTACAACCCCAGGCTCTGCACACACACCAAATTTCCCCCAATCTCTGATATTCGCGGGGATGGGTGGCTGGGTTGATACCACGGGACATTTCCCTTACCCCGCTCCGCTACTAGAAGATTATCGCGGTCGCGAGCACCTGCGGTTGAACCTCAAAAATCTCCCTGGCAGATCACCAAGATCTGAGTCGACGGAAGTACATCGACACAACAGGTTGGCGTCTTCGACTATACCGCTTCTATTGTTCCTCGTGCTAATTCTACACGAAGTCCTTCTAGGGGAGAAGCTTTTGGTAGTAAAAGAAGAGGAAGCCGATCCTTAATGTCGTGTAAGGACGACCAAACCAGGGATCAGACTCGTCATCGTAGGGACAATGACCACGATGAAAGGAAATATGACGGAAGGAACCAGGAAAACCACTCTAGCAGACTCGTAACCAGAACTTACTAGCTTTATGTGTTTCCTTGCGTTTGTATCTTACATGTCTGTTCGTTTTCATTATCTTTTCTCGTATTTGCATATCAGGTTGGATCCTTTTGAACTCGTGCATTAGCTTAGTTTGGTCATTCAATATTCTTGTATTTCTGCCACAGAGTGTTTCTCTTTATGTTTATGGAAAGAAGACTGTAATGAAGATGGGAGAGTTCCTTTGACTTAATTACTTGAAGATGTAACAATTAGACCACTCGACATTTCGGCATTCTTGCTCGCGCAGTAAGCTGCCAATGAATGATCACGTCACGCCCCCGTTTCATCACAACCGAACGTGTCAGATCCTCTAGCATTCTCACGCCAAGAAGCATGAAACTATGAATTCTGGACCTTTTAATCCAATGATCTTCTTATCTTTTGAGAATCCTTACTGGTTTCAAGGTATTATCCAATCTGAAGGACGACCGAAACAGAGGCCGCAAAAGTGAGGCGGTTTTCGTGAGCCTTGGATCTATGGCTCGCCCATAAGTCTTTTGTTTTTCCCAATACTCATTGTTTTCTTGTTGTTATTGGCTTAGAAGCGCATTGCTGTTGTTGAAGGCTGTCCAAGTAGTCTCACAGGATCCAATCAACCATCCTGGCCATAACTTTACAGGTCTGGGCACCCATGATTTCTACATGAACGGGAGATCCCTTGTTGTTGCTGCCCACCATTTAGAGATGACCATTGCAGAAGTGAGCATAAATTTTGGGTGCTGGCTGATGGGCTGAGGAGCGCGAGCCGATAAGTAGCATCGTGCCGTTACCTAGCATCTTCCTCAATGCACATCTGGCCTCTGAAAGAACAAGAAGCACATCTTAGGATCCTGGTCCGGAACAACTGAGCATAGATCATATGATTGATGGCGTGTTCTATGACAGTGTCAATTTTCAGCGTCAGGATATCTGCGAGGCTGACAATATCTAAGTTTCTCAACCACCCCTACGGCCGTGAAGTTAGAGTGCAAGACAGAAGTATAGACGCAGAGTGTTCAACAGTTGTAGAAGTCAAATTAAAGTTTGAGTTTCCAGTCGTTATGGAGGCCTTGATCATTTTGTGGTCAATGTTCTTCTTAGCGTGGCCCACCTCATGCCTCTCAGACCCATGTTCGCGCGTCTGACGGCTACTCCAGACAAGGGCTTGGGAGATCTGACGAGAAAGAAGGATTCCCCCTTTTGGGGACCTATGTCAAGTTTGATTTCACCGATACAAATTCGTCACAAAGCTATCTTCGTGCTCGTTTGCCACGATGATTACTAGGTATGGCGAGCTGTGTAAAAGAAAAGCGTATAGGCCAATTATAACTACTGAGAGGGGCACCTTCCATCAGGGCCGTGATGTACTAACGCGGGTTTTCTTCTTCTTCTTCTTCTTCTTCTTTTTTCTTTCTTTTGTAAACTCAGTGTATTAAAAGTGATTTGAGTATCTACTCGCGACCTCGTTCTCTGAGTATGGGAAGGAACACACCTTGGGTAATGTATTGCGAGAATGGCGCTTTTTTGTTATCTTTTTCTTTTGGCATTCTTTGCCTTCGACTCCATGTTTATGTACCATTGAGAAACTTTTCAAGGATTTCCAGCACTAGTTTCTCTGATACATTTCAAGATCACCACTACCAAACTTCCCCTTGAGTCTGACCTTGACGGCTGTCAGACATTGCAATTAAGGTCAAGGTTCGAATGCACAGCTTCGAAATTGGCTTTGCATTACGCATCATACTTGACCTAATCTACATCCATCATCAGCTCCTTCGGACCCCAAGTCTTGCTCATCCACCATCACGGATGCACCTTCAAAAAAATGGTGCGCCTTCAACGTTCTGTGTCACGACCGGGCACGCAAGGCCAGCCTATGAGTCACAAGGCTACGTATGCGACAGCTGGTTCAGTCAAGCTTGGCTAAGTGGGCAGATCCCTCCCCTCTCCTGTCCCCCATCCCCCTTTATTGAGACCTTTCCAGACTGAAATCTCTCCCAGTTCTACTGGCTGAACAGCATTGGCTGTGGAACACAGTAGACATGCAATAGGGCGCCAGGATTCAACACTTCTGGATGAATTCATTGACATCAGAGGCTTGCATATCGAGAAAAATCAGCCGAGCACGTCGAGATGGAGAGAAATATGGCTACTGCGCCAATGCTGCAAGCCATAGACTCCCTTGTTCTAAGCGACAGGCAACCCAATGTCCAATCACTAAAAACAGACATCCAGAAGATAAACTGCCTGAGGGGGATTGTGGAACGAGGAGACTGTCTGAACAATTAGGCTAAAACGGAAGACACCCGAATTGGATTTTTGCTAATTCTCTAACTTCATTCTTATCATCACAGATGCTCATCTGCAGAAGATATCATCGACTCGCTGCTAAATGGCGACTCGTACCTTCCTGATGTGTACGTTAACTGCAGCCACAGTCTTTGGTTTTGCCAGAAGAGCTGACATCCATGAAGCTGTGGGCTGCACCAGAAATACCACCGTTACGTAGGGTAAAAGCAATGCTTCCCCTCAGTTCAAAAGGGGCTTCCTTCTCCTCTGAGTTGATGAATCTATGAGACCTTCGGGACAGAAATCAAATAAAATGAGCCCACTGACCGGGTTACTTTCAAGGCTCATTCTGCATTTCCGAATTGTCTGCTCTGCACGTTCCAGTTCGAACTATTCAGTGTTTTGTACTTGGCCGCTTCAAATCTCATCTTGACACCTAATCTAATTTCTTTGGGGGAATTTCGGACTTGGCTATAGAATGGGGGATTTTCGCCTGTTGGTTGACACGTGAACAACTTAGTGGTCAGCTGGGGGCGACAAGCAGGCTGGGGCAGGCCCAAATCCCGTCAGTGTTGCTGGCAAGGTTTGCAAGACTCAACAGGTGTGATTGATGCATGTATTTCTTGCATGCATTATTTGGTCCTAGGAGGGCTTGGGTGCTTGCAGTAATCGCCCCAGCACTCCCTTCGTGGCCAGGCCCCCATTCAGCTGGGAACTGGGTAATCGAACTCATGTGGGATAAAAAGGATTCGTCGCTAAATGAATGTACACAAATCAACTGCCATGATCCCGGCTTGAGCTTATGGAGTCCCAGAATCGGTGGTATGGACTTGAAATTGTGAGATGAGATTGATCTTCCGCAACCAGGCCGATCAGACCCCGTTCACAGGCTTCAAGCCTTCATGTATGCGTTGCGACGACCCATTCGGCGAACCGCTATGCCAGCCAGCCCACCATATTGAGCTGCAGCCATCTCCATTCTGCAGAGGGCTAAAGGTGAAGTTTCACGTGATGAAAGTTGGCATCATCCCTTTTCTTTCAGAGACCACCCACCTGCCGTTGAGAGACATGTCTTGTGGCCGTTGAGGTCGATTGACAGATTCCATCGTCCATTTTTGGGTCGAAAAATTAAGCACTCTACGCATATCGCCAGAAATATATACAAATACTCATAGTCAGTAGATACAAGTCTTCTTAGAATCGAAAGTACCTATATGAGCATCACCATTGTGCCTTTGCCTTACCGCTGTCGCTCTACACCAACCGTGTTCAGTCATCGGCCCTTTAATTCCTTCGCCAAAACGAACGCAGTTACTTGGATAACCAATTTTGTGAAAGGCCGTTATACATGTTTCTTTTAAGATAACATTTGATTCATTATCTTCAGAAGACTACCAGGCTACACAGGGATAACCAACTGGCATCCGAAAGGGAAGACGCACCATTGCAAGGGCAAACCCCAGATCAGCTCCCAGCCTGCTTCTACATGTCGCGTATTTCACCCAGCATACAGATCGTTAGTTAGAGCCAACGGAAATCTGGATTTTTGAATATTAGATCCCAAACGGCCCCAACTTTTAAACAACCTCTCCCAACTTTGATGTAGGCTTGTCCGATTCCTAATCTTCCGAATTTTCGGCGTCAACGAGACGTCGCAGGCCGAGCACTTGGTGTCGATGCCATAGCTCTTCTCTTTGCTTCACTGTGATCTTGGTCATGGCGAAACAAGGAAGAAGTGCTGGCCCAACCAGGGCCCACCGTCGGTGTGCGTTTAGCCATGATGGAAGGTTGCCTAGATCGCTGCGCCGCTAGACAACCCTATTCACCGCAAAACCGCGCTGTCCGCCTCCTGCAAACCGCACAGCGGCGCAGACCCGGCCCAGAGCAAGGGTGAGTTGAGGAATCAGAGTGATCGTCACACTTGGTCTGTTCGCAGTCGGTCTGCTTATGGACTCTGCCTCGGGCGGTGCATCGTGAAGTGATGCTGTCGACCGTGGACCTCTGGGCTTTGGTACCAACCTGGAAGCTCCCTTTTCTCATTTCTAAGCTTGACTCTAATGCACTTTCTGAAGCTGACCTATCATTCTTTGGCCAAGGATTCTCTACCCCTTCCAGGCGCTTTCCAGCTGAAGAAGTGGCACGCTACTCGACGCCCAAACACCAGGGCTATCCCATGCTGTAAACAACACTTTTCCCATGCTTAGCAAAGGTTTCGCTGGCCCTACTTCATCGATTCGACGTCGATAGTGTTGATATCCATGTTGTTTCTAACTGCGATCTTGATGGGCAGACACGACCTTCAGGGATGTCACAGACTCACGATGGGCTACCCATATTGTCTCTGCAGCTATAAAGAGAAGGATAGAAGCCAAATAATGGAGGACTTTTGACGAAGCACCAGACTATAGTCGAGTTTGAAAAGAACAACTAAACATCATTTCCATCAGCTTTCCGTTAGTCCAACTACCTCGCTATTCAACATTTTCCTCCAATTTATTCGCTATGTCTGCCAACGTCAATCTGATTCAGGCTACCGATGGCCAATTCTACTACCAGGCCAACGATGGTCACTTGTATCCTTACCTGTCATTAGCCTGCTCAAGCTCAACCTATACCACCAATCAGCAGTATCCGCAGGATGCGAACCTTTCCGAAGGTTCAACCCATCATGGGGAAGCCCAGTACGATGAGGAGGAAGCCGAAGCCGGAAGGTACGTAACGTGGTTTTCACCAGACTATCAAGGCTGACAGGCGTAGCTTCCAGGGAGACCAGCACATTAGCAGCGATGGGCCTCGCAAAGGATCTTCATTTGCACGAAAGCGATCCGGGAGGAGAGTGACCGAATACGTGAAGGATGAGAAGGAGAGAAGATACCGGTATGAACCACACGAAAACTCTCGAGCTAGCCTCCATAACCACAAGAAGTCCACCAAAAAGAGCCTCGAGGAGATTATGAAGCCGTTCAAAGGCTAGAAATGGCAAAGAGCAGCATGGGGGTTTCACTTTGCCATATTGAGGGTAAAATTATCTTTGAGAAGTCAAGTTTGCTCGTTGGAGGCACGCATAGATGATAGTGTAGCGCGTTCTGTGATTGTAAAGCATATAGATTTCGGTTTTGTACTTCCTGGAGCTTTTTTTTTTCTATTTATTTTATTCTGACCTGTTAAATCATTCAAATCCTCGTTTGACTACCAACTCCAAGCATCAAGTAGACGAGGCGATTCTGTCATTTGATGAACTGCCATAAGGCTTGCCTTGCCGACTGGGTCAAAGGGATAGAACTACCTTAGCGCCAAACTGCTTTCCCATCGGGCCACTAACTTTTGTTCAAGGTGCTTGTAATGATAGCGTGGGATATGTCCACTGTGGGGTCGTTCCGCCGGACAGGCGTTTTACGGCCAGTGTCGACCAACTTTGATATTCTACAATTCTAGTTTCTACATCTATAATCTATACAGCCGTTTCAATGATTTATCTTGGTCTCTCTTGTGCTCATCCAACTCTTAGTCAACTCTCACACGTTTCTGGCCGTTGCCGTTGGCGTGTCCATTAGTCTCTCCCTGCGCAGCAAAGTACTCCAAACTGCCCTTAGGGTCAGCCTTCATGCCCTTGCTGCCGTTCTGCCAGCCTGCGGGGCAGACCTCGCCATGTTCGTCGGTAAACTGGAAAGCCTCGACCAAACGGATGGTCTCCTCGACATTGCGGCCAACGGGCAGGTCGTTGACGGTGATTTGGCGGAGGACGCCCTTGGGGTCAATGATAAACAGACCGCGCAGAGCGACACCTTCCTCCTCGATCAGCACGCCATAGTCGCGGGAGATCTTGTGGGACTTGTCGGCGACAAGAGGAAGCTGGAGGTCGGAGCCGAGACCACCCTGCTTGCGGGGCTTCTCGGTCCAGGCCAAGTGGGAGAAATGGGAGTCGGTCGAGATGCCAAGGACGGTGGTGTTGATGGCGCGGAAACGGGGGAGCGCGTCGTTATACTGAATGATCTCGGTAGGGCAGACGAATGTAAAGTCGAGAGGGTAGAAGAGGAGAACCACCCTAGAGGAATAGAGGTGTCAGCTTATTGTCTCATTTGGACCGCCTTTTCCCAAGATCTTTCGATCCTCTGGCTGGAGATATCTCACCATTGACCAAGGTAGTCGGATAGACTGATATCCTTGAACTCGCCTCCAGGGAAGACGGTAGTGGCCTTGAAGCCGGGAGCAGGACGCTGGACGAAAGCGGAAGACATTATGAACTCGGTCGGGGCGTTTTGGGCGGAGATACGTGGAGCGAAGAGCTAATGTGGATGAAGTGGTGACAGCGACGGCGGTTTGCGCCAGGAGGCGGAAAATTTCCTTATCTAGGTTTCACTCAGCCCAAGCTCCCGACTCAGATGCCGAGTTTGTGGATATCTTCTCGTGTTATGGTATCCACAGATGGCCCCATTCTCATTTCGCTAATCGCGACTTGGTCATGGCGTGATTCGTCGATAGCCACTTGACGCGTCGCGTGTTGGCCAGTTGCATGAAACTATCGTGAAGTGTATGGAGCAACCAAGATTCCAGGTAAGAATGAGTTTCATGACGCGCGCGGGATTTCACAATATTCAACTTATTAATTTATATTGTGTTCTACTAAAGATCCTTTGGATGAAGATAGTAATTTAGTTTGGCTTTATTGGTATCGTCTGGTACAATCTGCTGTGGTCAAAGCTTTGGTTTTTTTCTTTCTTTTTCCATACGTCCCTCTACTCCGCGTCATCCATCGAAGTTAGTCATCTCATGGGCTCATGATGCCCGTTCGAATTTCTATGATTAGTAGGACACTTGCTTTGGACTCTGCACAAAATCTTTTTCTTCTTCTTTTTCTTCTTCTTCTGCTCTTTTATTTTTTTCTTTTTTGTTTTTTGTGTTTTGTGTTTTTAAGGTAGAAGAACGATAGTTAGATCTAACTCACAAAGTCTAAGCATTAACGAGGGTTACATATTCTTATTTTGGCATGTAAGTCACCAACTGATCGAGGTGATAGGTTATTTGTAAAGGGATGGATTTTGTTACATGGTAGTTTGACTTCTTTTGGAAGTAAAAAGCAGTTATTCCAGGCAGAAAATGATGCCTTCCTATTTCTGTAAGCTGTAGCCAGGTTCATCAAAGAAATCATTGCATCCCATGGGCCAATGTTGGATTTCAAAAACAAGATTAAGCCCTTCATAATCTTCAGACAAGCTCCAGGCAATCCTATAGTGTACATCACTGGTCCAATCTGTTGGATTGTTTCCAGTCGCCGCAAGATAGTGTAAAACATTCTACGTGTTGATATGGAAGGGATTTCTGTGGAAGGGATTTCAAAGCCCCAGTAATTAATCGTTAGAGGACCCGCACTTGGATAGTATGATATCAACCTGAGTTTAGAGTCCAACATTATGAGCAGTTTATAAGAATAAGAGCGTCTCTTACCAGCAAGATCACCAGGTCCAGTGGTAAATCTCAGCTCAGCGTTTGCCACGAAGTTGAAACTAGCCTTTACATCTCCCTTGTTTCGGAGGATGAAGTCGAGATACCTTCGCCAAAAACAACCGCGATCGCACCGTAAGCTTTGCATAAGGCCAACCTACGAATCTTCTGCTTACGTCTGTTGAACAGCACCGACCGTATCTTTTGAGATCTTCGAAGCCAATGCCGAGCCCGACTCGGGCAGAATTGCTGCCTAATCTGGGCATTCTCGAGCCTCTGGCGAACGGGTTACGCGAAGATTCCGCACAATAGGCCGAAGAGCCACTTGAGTTGAGCAGCTTGAATGGAGCGATGACTTATGATTGCCAGAACATTACCGCCCTCTATCATGTCAACGTGGACGATCTTGTGGAATGGGACCCGGACCTCGTTGTGAAACCAGATCTTGAAAGCGCCTGTGAGCTTCAAGGTGGCTTTTGCTACTACGTTTCGCCCGATGAGCAACGCTGGCCGGATATAACCGAATTCTGCGTCCGGGACACTGTCGCTGAGCCGGGATGGAGTTGCTCAGACTACGCCTTCTGGTTTGGACTGAACACTACACACCTCAATGAGTGGAATCCAAACATCGGAAGGGACTGCGAGGACTACCGAACAGGTATGCTTGGTCACCAACAAAAGCGGGCACCGCCGGTGTTGAACAACACGACAAACAAGGCTACACATTCTGTACGGGTGATAAACTTCTCACCCTGCAGGTAAGAAGTCTCCCACCAATAGCTTTGAAGGGAGGCCTCTGCTGATCATCTATTTCCTAGCCAAGTCTTGTTATGCATTCGTTGAGTTATGGTAAATGCCACCAAAGGTAGTTGGGTCTATTCCCTCTCCGTCTTTGGAGGTGATGGCTGATCAACAGCTTTTCTCTGTAGCCGAAACCAACGCGTGTAACTAGTTCGTCAACAATATCAATATTCCACAAGCTCGCTTTGTAGCGTAGAACCCTCCGTGGTTTCGGACTGTAAGTCTTACTCCAGACAAATTCGGCGGATCATCCGATCATCAGTGTTTTCTAACCATGTGTAGGCTCCAGGGTTGTCAAAAGCTACGACTATTGCGTTGCTATTCCATCTTGGCAACCGCCGGCGTGATTTACAGGGGTTATCTGAAAGAGGCAAGAGGTTTAACATCCCTAGCACGAGAAACGTGTGAGGAGTTGGCCTGCTAGACCGCGTTTCTATTCAGTGTGTATTGATTTTTCTACAAGCAATGTGTACATAAATGGGTCTGGAAGGGTTGATTACAACATGTGCAATTAAATCAGGATATGTGCGTGAGATTTGACAAATTATCGACAAAAGTCTTAATGAATTCTTTATCGACTTGCTCTGGAAGATGCGTTTAAGATACAAAGGCAACAAAACATCTTGCCAGTGGATTAATGTAAGACGAACATGGCTTGGGACTGTAAGGTCATCTCACAAGCAGAATCCCAATTGGACCCATCTTTTCCGTCGTTGGCTGGTCACAAGGCCTATGCAGCAATGCTCCGCAATCCTTCAGTCTGGCAATTATGCGCGTTTTTTAGAGTCGGCAGCAGCGTGCGGCATGTCTCATGCGGTTGGTGTAAGAAGTGATGGCTCCGATTGACCCCTTACGAATGATTTCAGGGTTACCTCAACGATCGATTAGCACTTGAAGAGCTGTTGCCTTGCTTTGCCTTGGCTCATGGTCTCGACAGCCCGAGGTTGATGCAATGGCATGAAGTATGGCCTAGCTCACTTAGCCTCTGCTAGCGCACGCAACACATGAAACAACTGAGGATCGAGCTCCTGCTCTCACTTTCACATCTTCATTGCCGATCACGAGAGCACCTCACCGCATGACACTAACCTCTAATTGAAACATGGCGGTTCTTGTCGTAAAGAAATAGCCAAACCATATGTTTCTACTTCTGAACCAGACTATCAAGCCATTCCGCCACTCCAGAATGCCCGCTCCTTCGCGCAAACCCTGCAGCGGTCAATCCCGTCACGTACTCCACCACATCGGCTCGGGCTCCGTGTCGGAGAAGGACCTCAGCAAGGTCTCGGTCACCTTTGGATGCTGCAACCTGCAGCGCGGTCATGCACTGAGTTCGCCTTCCTCCGGGTAAGTCATCCTCCCATGACTTGGGGTTGAAAGGGGCGTTGACATCTACACCATCGATGCACGCAAGTGCGAGTTCCATGATATCTGTCCGCAACTTGCCGTCCAGGTTCGACGAATCAGCAATGGCTCCCATCAAGCCCCCGGACTCCCATTCGTACAAGTCGCGACCTTGCGGCCTGACTTGGTCACCGGGAAATACTGTCAGAAAATCGTGGGCCTCCTCGAGAGATTTGCAGCTTGCCAAGTAACCACCAAACGTTGCCACGTCACAATACAAACCTCGAACGGCCAACGCGACATGCAAGTCTCTCAGCTTCTGCGTCCCAAACATGACACTGTCGTCCCTCTCGGCTCGCGGATCCTGGCTGTGGATTCCATGCTGCAGGAATCGCTGCGTCTCCGCGTTCACGGGATCATGAATCCAGCCAAAGTTAAGGATATCTGTCCACAGGCTTATTTCATCCGCCGAGTTACTCTGCTGCCTTGGAGAGTGCTGGCGGATCGCCGTCCAGTACGCGGTCCGTGGTTGGAGAAGCATTTCATTCATGAGATCGAATGTGGACATACTGGGCGGGCCCGGGAACAGACCGATAAGATGTCTGAACAGGATTGTGTGTCGTCTGGCGTAGCAAACGACCAGAATGAGGTCTGCAATTTCCGGCAACAAAGCCCGGCAGTCGATCTGTTCCTCTTGGCAAAGCTGGTCGAATTCGGCTGGAGCGTCTGTGTTCCATGACCTTGCTGAGAGACTTTTCAGCGTCGAGAAGTCTTCGTGTGGCCAAGAAAGAGTCAGCAGGGGTCTTTTGAAAAGCAAGATGAGGTGGGGTTCGTTCAGGTATGGAGGTGCTGCAAGAACTGTATCTATGAGCAATACTCACCCTCTTGCCCCAGCGGGATAAAGGCTGGATCGAGACACCGTGCTTTCACAGCTCCCACGAAAAGATCTAGCTCCAGAAAGTCACTAATATCTTCCGGAGGAGTATCCCACTTGTGCTCGGTTGCGTTTTGCTTCAGGTGGGACAGCACGCCATCCAAGTAGTCGCCCAAAGTGAGGTCACCAAACGCATATCGCGCGGCGAGCCGGACAAAACAAGTCTCTGTAGCGTCGGCAAACTCATTGCTAACTTCCTTGTTCCAATCGCGGGAGGATCGCAAGCAAACTTTTAGTCCCGATCCTTCGGGGTTTTTGAACGTTTCCATAGTGTGCGATGTCAGGTAACTAAGAAAAAGATCAACGGAGGGAAAAAGGGACAAGGAGAGAGGTCTGGCTGGTGATTTGCGCGTCGATGATTCGCAGGATGGCGAAAATCAGCATTCAGAGATTGAATGTTTAATCAGCACCAAGTCTAAATATTGAAGCTGGCTGCCTAATCGACCCCGGCTCAAGCTGTAAAGACAAATTCACTGCAGGCTCCAAAAACAAGTGCCTGGAGCGTATTGGGGGCCGAAATGTGGCCCAACAATGGAAACCCTGCGAGTGAGCGCTAACCCCAGTCGCATGATTGGTTTCCTCAAGGAGGAAGCGCGAAGGGGAGCGTGGGGGGCATGCATATTTCCATGTTCCGATATTCTTGGCCTTGTCAAGGATCGGATGAAGAGGCGGCGATGCCATACCCGCGCATCCTCCTTGCCAATTCCGGGCGAAGGCTCCATCAATCCCATTTCAAAGTTGGATGACGGAGACGGACACCGGTCGGAAATGGGGCGGCGGGGCGCGCGCAGGATCGGGCTCACATGTCCTGGGCCAGGTCCTTAGCTGAGATTATCACCTCTCGTCAACGCTACTACACGACGGAGGCGGAGTTGTAGCACACGTAACACACAATTTGTAACTCAGGTGTGGCTTTGAATTTCCAAGTTCGAGATGAAATGCAAAAAGACGAAATGCTGGATTAAATAGTGTTGGTTGCGAGTGATCTCAAAGAGAGGAAGAAAATGCAGTGAATGGCTTTCCACATGATTGACTCCACGCAATCAGTTGTACCGTCAGATTCTCTTTGAACTACCTCATCTACCACTCATTGTTCCTGTAAGATCCAACATAATCAAACTGCCCGGGGGATGAAGAAAATACCCCTCATCGCCCATAAGGCTAATGACAAAGAGCTAAGGGAGCACCGTCGGGGTAATGGCTGGAAGCCGGATGTGGAGCCAAGACAACAGAACTGAGCGCGCGTGCATTGTGTGAGCATTGGCCACACAACTTGAATATAAGATTGAGGCAAAGCAAAAGAATTCGCCTACAACCAGAGTTATCGATGACCGGAAGTCGGCGCAATCTTGAAGCTTATGCTCTCTACAGACATGAAAGACAATAGCGGACAAGCAAAGGAACTCAATTACTCGATACTTATGCATCTCTGTAGGCAGACAACCACATGCGCACAACATACGAAAGGGGCCGTCGAGCCTAATTACTGCGCCAGCGTTCCCCTCATTGATTTCAGAGTCGCAATAAACATAAGAACTTCAGCATCCTCCACGCCAATCTCTCTGTTTGAGCCTAATGCAGTCTGAAGAAGCGGGACATCCCGGGCCGGGGGTGGCCAATGGGGGAGCCGCTGCCCCTACATGGATCAGGGTGCTTGATACTCTTCAAGGTCAGACACCGAGTTCTTGCCATCTTGGCACTGCAAAACCATTGCAAGCACGATTTTCCACGCCGGCAACTTTCGGCATGCTGAGATGCGTTCACGATTCTTCAAAATTCACATCACCTGATAATTGCTTGGCGATGAATGGGTTAGAGACCATGACTCCAGTCTGGGAGCTTGGACGCCGACCTTGCATCGGGAAGCTGAGAAATTGATACGCTATTCGGCCGCTTACGGATGTTATCTGAGTCAAAATGACCGCGGGCAGCATACTCACATTGTAGACAAGAGGGACAGATACAGGCCAAGGTGTTTCCAACTTCTAGGACAGGTGTAGAGGTTTGAACTATTGATACATCAGTCAGGCGCAAGAGGACGGAAAGATGCCTGTTCGATATTGACCATCTCCTCCCTCAGTAGGGTTCGGTCGCATTGAAAAGCCGTTACGATCTTCCGATGCTATAGTGCCAGTTTAGAAGGCAAAGTTTCCAACCCTGACTGCGTTTTGAGTTGTGGCGGGCACAGATTCAGTCCAACCTGTGTGTCCATATTTTGCCTTACTTTGGTCCCACACTCGTTTTTACGCATTTCCAAACTATTGCACTCGATTTTCTTATTCCAAATCAGTAATTATTTTTTATAATGATGTTAATCCTACTTCAGTATGAGACTGACACTTGTCACGGCCATCGTAGCTCAGCTTTCGTGGTCTGTTGTTGCCCAGTCATGGGGTGTTGAGCCGTCTTCCACTGCAGACCCGAACACACCTGCGGACTGCACTTGGTGAAGCATTCCTCCCGAGATTTCAGTCACCACTACCACTAACCTTGTCCCGACTCCCACCAGCAATTCTGGTAATAGAGCCGTGACACCGACCCCCATCCAGGAGGGTGTGACCAAGAACCGTAACAAATTTCACTTTGTCAGTCGTGGGGCGGCTGCGCTAACATTGCCAGCGCAAATAGGGCCCCCCTCGCTGACTTTTACTCATGGAATGCGGCGGTCGGTGACACCTGTAGCGGACTTTGGGCTAACGTGTATGTCTGCGTTGGTATCATGGGTGGCGGCGGCAGCGGTACTGGCACAACCCAGCCCCTGACGACTACTCCTACTTCTGGTAACAGTATCTCGACGCCAACTCCTATTCAAGAGGGCACGATGGGTATCTGCAACAAGTTCTACTTTGTTGAATCAAGGGACGGATGTGACACCATCGCGAGCGGCAACGGCATCGGACTACCCGATTTCTACACCTGGAATTCCGTTGTCGGTAGCACCTGTAGCGGACTCTGGGCCAATGTCTACCTATTCGGCGTGATTGGTTACAGTAGCCCTTCTACCACAACAGCTTCGGTTTCAACGACTACGGCAAGCAATAGCGTTTCCACTCCGACGCCCATTCAAGAGGGTATTGTCAACAACTGCAGCCGCTTCTACATGTTCAGCTCGGGAGACAGTTGCGCCTCCATTGCGCCCAGCAACGGCAATTCGCTCTCTGATGCCTAGAAATGGAACCCGGCTGTTGGCAACACCTGTGCCAGCCTATGGCTGGACGTATATGTTTGCATTTGTGTAATTGGCTCGACGCCCACCACTACTCTGGCAATGACCACCAGAGCTGGTAGCGGCATTGCGACGCCCACGCCCATATAGGCGGGTATGACCAACCGTTGCAAGACTTTCCATCGGGTCGTCGGTGCCGATACATGCTACGACATTGCGCCTAAGGCGGGGATTACTCTGAATAACTCTAATATTTGGAACCGGTTATCGGGACCAACTGCAGAAGCTTGTGGGGCCAATGTTACGTCTGGGTTGCAGTTCTTTGAGGCTTAGTTGGTCAGACTCCAAGATAGGCGCCGGCATACTATCTGTATAAAGAAGGATACGCTAGTATTATAGCATAAACTACCACTACCTTGTTTGTGCATATTCCACTACAACATTGCATTATTCTCTTATCTCGAGCACGTTCATACTTTTCTCTCGGCATGACTTATGAGACTGTCAGCTTCCAATTAATGGTTCGTTGTAGATAGGTTTCAACAGGTGATGTTGCATTGATCAAGGTTGAAAGATTGGTGGAAACACTCATTGACTGTGCGAATATACTCGAAGGACAGTTCTAGGTGGAAGATATGCTTTATTTTATCCCTTTAGAAGGTCTCCTAGAAGCCTCCCGTTGGTGAGAATTTCTAATGTTTTTCTTATGGATATCTTTCAGTTTCAAATTGCATTACTTAGTAGTTACCCTCAACTCAAAGAGTGTATTCTGTGGGTTGCCACGGTGGTTCGTAGCTTCCGCTGGGAATTATAGTGTTGGGACGAAGTCCTCTTTTGCCCATCAGAACATACTCACCCGAAACAGATGTTACTTAAGCCAGATAAGTCTCGGGCTGATATGGTGTTCTGCGGCAGGCTGGGACTTGGCTTTTGAGGTAAATGACTTACAAGCTAAGCTCGGGCTGAATTGTATCGTCATACTAATCCTGAAACGTTGAGAACGGAATGAAAGCACACTCTACAACTTTCCGTCGACTCAAACCGATACCCGTCATTCCATATGCTCGCTTAAGGGCGTAGCCAGGCCTTCTACGTAGGCTAAGCTAGACAAGAACGGCTATACCAGACTGAAAGGGTCAAACCCTAGGACGAGCCTGAAAGGTAAAGCTATAAAGCGAGGGCAGGCAAGAAAATTTTTCCATCTCCCTCATACTTCGTATGGTTATTCCTTTTCAGCTGAGTTTCTGCGTCGTTTTGATTGTGCTGTGTGGCTTCAGGCGGCGCGGTCATCCACCCTCCGGTGTCTCACCAGCTGTTCATTGGGTGCTATTTCTTCCAAATCAAAAGTCTATCCTCTTTTGCTACTTTCTACGTTTTGGAGTCATTTGAATCGGGCTCGGCTTCAAATATTTGCTTACCAGCCAATCATGCTGAGGATGTGAGCATTCAGGAGGGTGAACAGCAACGATTGCCAACGATGCCTTAAGCACAAGTATTAGTACATCGACTGCACTTATATATACTCCTAATGCTTACATTCAAGTTGTTAGACTTGACAAAACAAATATCTCAGGCAAGATAGATGATGCCCGCATTACAGCTGTGGCTTCACCAACTTCTATACTTGCTGCTTTGCTTCGTAAGAATTACTTTGGTGTATCACCCTTATCCAGTTCCATTTTACAATGTTTATATTTCTAGCTGACTGATGATGCACATGGAGAAGAAAAAAATCTCAGCCCGGTTGCTGGACGCCAGTGAAATGCTAACGTTACGCCGGAGCGGCCCAGAACAAAGTCAGTCGCATAATTGCTTCATTGGAATTCTTAAGGGCATCCCAGTGATCATCATCGTTAATATCCAATGTGCCCTCTTGAAATCTATTCTGGACGACTGTAACGCCTCAGAACTAGTGAAAGTACTTACTACGGTCAGTTGCCCAATAAGAGTGTTCTCGCCCAACAGGTGCCATTTCAATCGGTCACCGAGCTTCTTCGCAAAGACCTATCCTCAATCCCTCAGAAGAAAAAACAGCGTGAAGGCAGCGATCATCATCCATTCGTAGATTAGTTAATCGTTTCTCGGGGCGTTCAGAGACAGCAATATGCATCAAATATTAAAAACAGGCGGAACCCAAAGACAGGCCAAAGGGAATGGCGATAAGACCGGCCAACCAACTCACAACTAGCAGCCTTCGCAGTTAACTCCTCCTACCACTGTTCATTTGCTTCGAAGGTCTCCATCGCTCTATGATTGGAAGCTGTAGACGACATAAGCGCTTGGTCGTGAGATGCGCAAAGCGCTAACCTAGGCATTATCAAACGCACTTCTCGTCTCTCATGCAGCTTCAGCCCCCGATTGCTGTACTTCCTTGCGTCTCATGCGACCCGATGAGATTATACAGGTTTCTCTGCGCAGAACTAGAGCTGTGCAATGTCGCTTTTCGAATGTGCCCATTAAAGGGGCGATGACGACATGTCAGCTTCACATGGTGCGCTGCAAGGCGTTTGCCAAACTGTTCTGTTGCGGTAAAAAGCAACAAAGCGGCGCAGTCTGCATTCTGCAGCTCAAATCGGTTGCCAGCACATCACAGCGAAGGGGGGTTGAGTAATCATTCTGCAAATACTGCCCAAATCTGCCTCGCAGGAAGCTTAGACAGCCGGGCAGTGCTTTCTGCAATGCATTACCAACCGCCTAGGTTTCCTCCGTCTTGCAGAAGTATTGTTGAAATCAATTAGGCTTTCATCCCTTCCGCGATAAGCATGACCGGGGGTTGGGTGTGTCTCGGGTGCGATGGGCCCAACAAGGTAAAGCTTAGTGATTCCCGAATGGGCCTGGATCAGCATCAGCATAGCAAGCACGGTGTCTCTCCCCGGATATTCCAGCTTACATTGAGCACTCGGGGGAAAGTGTCTACCCTCAGGATCGCTTTCTGCTCTCTAAATAGATTTCCTGTCCTCTCGGCCTCGATGTTCGATTCCCGTCTGGGGGAGCCTGAGGTTTGGCGGGTTCCTGATTAGGAGATTGGAGAGAGGTGGTGACCTCTTTGTATAATCTGCAGCTCGCCAGATATGTGTGCATTCTGGTTGTATGCTAGAAAACGCATCAGCCGGGCACTCTCGTGGGTAGGTATTCTTTACCCCGCCTTCCGCCCTAATCTGTCGACAAGTTTGAACATAAAGCAAGTCATACCTCCGCCTTGACCACCAGCTTCGTATTGTCGTTTTTCGCCACCTGAACTATCTTGTTCAACTTCACTGCTTCTTCTTTCGACTCTGCCACAGCAGGCGGTTCTCAAGGCTGCTTCAAGGCTCACTCGCAGTGGCCACCTCCTAGTGCCTATTCCGGTCACCGTCCAGGGCTGTGCTGAAGCGACAGGTCAACATTGAGCCAAGAATGCCTTGACCGACAGTTCATCTTGAACAGAGGCTGAGCATGTCTCCCAGCCACAGCCGACACAAGGTCTGGCGCCCCTTCTCTCCCTCTCACTCTCTCTTTCTTTAGTAGTTTCCTCGCTTTCCTATCCAGGCCTTCTGCCTAAGAACTAACTGTGTCTCGACAGTACCTTCAACCCCGCTGTGACGTGCCCTTTCGAAAACCATCCGTAATCAGAGAACATGGCGACCCATTGCGGGCTGGTTGCCTTATTTCCTCTGACGCTCGGGCGAGCTCACCTCCTTAGGTGCCTATTCACGCCAACCCACGACCCGGTCTAGACTCGACACCGCCCCATCGAAAGAGTCATCTTTATACCTAGCGGCAGCCAAATGAATCCGAATAGCAACACACTGCTACCGATGGGGGCCGAAGATGCTCAGGTATCTGCTGGACCTGGCAAGGGATGCACGGTGGTCGTTACGTGAATGATACAGCGAGGCGGCCGTGCAGCGCGAAATGGACAACCCTTATGCGCTGCGCCTACGAGTAGCGCGGTACCTTTAAACGTCGTTCGGGCGTTGTTGCCTAAGGAAAGGTAAACTTTAGTCAAGAGACGAGAAGTTATAACGCCCTTTTCCCCTCTTCCCATAGCAAGACGAATCGACTAGTGAACCGTCAATCAGATCAATCTCTTCCTCAAAGCTTTCCACAGTCAACAAACGTATCCTTATTACCACTGACATGGATCGAAGTAACAAGAAATCTCGCTCAGGCGGCAAAACTTCCGGCCAAGGTCGGAAGGATACCAGGCCTGAGTCGAACACACCGTTGCCTTCTTCCACTTTAGGTCAGCAACAGCAAGTGCCACACAACTTAGCCCAGTACATCGAGTCAGATCGTCGTACTGGGCCGGCCATGGGCCAGCCATACTATTCGTCGGCATACAGTCCTCAATTTCATGACGACGAATCGAGTCGGCGTTCGTGGAACAGCGCAATGGGAAGCGCGGGGTATGTTGGCGACAAGAAAACTCCGGATGACTCCTGCTGAACGTTATCAGTGATACAGAAGACGATCGATACGATGACCCTAGGTCAAACGAGGTGGCGTCCAGCCGCCAGCAGCGCCGGGAATATGCCTCGCGCCTTCCAGGCCCTCCTCCGCCCCCAAAGCAACGACCCACCCCAGAAGAAGAAATTCGCGCCTACGAACGAGCACTTGGAAGGCAGCTGCATACCACCATGCCTGCGATGGATTTTTCGGATCAATTTGGGTACCAGCCATCTACATCGGGCTACGCTTCAAGCCTTGAACTCGACTACTCAGATGCGTTGAGCAATGACCGTACAAGTGGCTCGTCCCAGTCAAAGGGGCATAATAGCCGTCGGCACGACAAACGTCGCCATAACTGATAGAAACCATTTGCCATTGAAAGGGATCTTGCAACCTAGGTCAAGTAGGTATTGTCACCCTAAACTTCTCAAGGCAAGCACTAACTTGGCTTCCATGGTCGTCAGTCCGAGTAGCATACAACCACACTTGTGGTTCGATGGCCCTCTTCTGTCATGATAGGGGCTCTTCTATGGTGCATGCATCAAGAGCACAACCATCGACAAAGGACCTCCTCTTTCCTTGTTATACTAGAGAACCTGCAGCGAAATTTGACACTTCAAAGACATAGTCCGCAAGGATACATTGACGACAAAACTGAAATAAAACCACAAAAAAGAAAGGATGCCAAGGTTGGCATGTAGCAATGTCCTATGCGGGAGAACGAAAATAGGAAAGATACGGGTTCGACTTACAGCTATCGCATTTGGGGTTCATCAATGTGCTTGTTCACTTAGATCGCAAGTCATTGTTTTTTTCTTGGGTGTTATATAGCTCAATACAATGTTCGATGAGGAGTCCTGGGGTGCTGCATTGTCGGCAGAGGCGATGAACGTCTGGCTTCTTATAGATGCTCGGGTTTCTGCGATATGTAAACACGTGTTGGGCAATTTGAATGATCTGGAGCTCCGCCGTCCGGCCCTGCGTCGAATCCAGCGTGTGTTATTCCGGTGTTTGCTGCCTCGATCTGCTGACTGGGTATCAGCGCGTTGTGAAAGTTGTGGCGTGTTGTTTTCATGCGGCCTGCCTTAGGCTATCCACTGGTGCTCACAGGTAGGCGCATAGAAATCCAAGGCTCGGGGTCGAATGGATGATAATCGGGCACCAAGTACTGACGGCTTCCTGGGTCTATATGGACTCTTGAATCGGATACCAAGTCTGCCTACCACGACCTTGTGCTTCATTTCGGGTCGCTCGAGCCTCGGATTTGCCTCCAG
Source organism: Colletotrichum incanum (assembly GCA_001625285.1). Taxonomy (NCBI): domain Eukaryota; kingdom Fungi; phylum Ascomycota; class Sordariomycetes; order Glomerellales; family Glomerellaceae; genus Colletotrichum; species Colletotrichum incanum. Next base: position 213,076 of record LFIW01001807.1, read on the forward strand.
ATTCCCACCCTAACGCACGCCTTAATCATGCCCATCTACTCGGATTGATTCGGCTGAGGCCGGTGAGTGCCACATGCGGCGGTGCGGTGGTGGCGTGAGCCTCGAGTCGAAGGCCAAATGAAGATCTAAAGGCGCAGTGCAGATTACATGCCGATTACCCTGTGACTGCGGTCTGGTTGTGAAAAATGCTGTACAAGCGATGCTCGCAGCGTCTGTGATTGGCCGGCCATTTCCAGTCGGTGCGGAACGTTGGAATAACAAGAAACTTGAGTCGAATCAAATCATCGGCCAGTGCTATGTAGCCCCGGGAGTGTTGAGACTCCGTGACACGAGACAGACAGCGACAAAATAGAAGCAACAGGAGGCCTGCGAAAGGAGAGGTGAGGTTGAGTTGACTCCCGAAGAGGTCAAAGCGGACCGGGACTCGAACGGGTCGGCGCCGACCGAAACTTTGTTTTGCGGAGGAAGCAACCTATGTTACATGCAGGAACACCGGTGAAAGAGACGCAAACAACGCGAGGAACGGGAAACATTGCACTTACCCCTCAGGTGCCGCCACTTGACAACTCCATGCTACGAATGCCGATGTCCATTCACTTGATCCTGACGCTGGGGATGGGAATTTGTTAAATACCACTTCCCAACATTAAAACATGCGGTCGTGGATCGACCTCTTTAGTGAGCATCCCACTTCTGGGGCTGAGTATAAGCAGGGTTTCGCGCATGACCACAGGGACAGAATAGCAGGCACTGCTTGCGCACTTCGACTCTGGCATGAGTAACCGTGTATCACTTTTACTGGAAGCGATCGCCCGATAACGCGTGGAGGCCAAGGCAACAGCACCCTTGCAAGGGGCTGCACCGGATCGTGAGGTGTTCGGTGTGAGTCGAAGAAGTTTGGGCCTGTGCCTAAATTGAGCGCCAACCGCCCTCTGAACCAGCGATTAAAAGAGACCCGTTCTTGATTGTCTTCAATTTTCCACGAAACGACGGCTGTCTAGTTGAGCCATTCATCCGGAAATCCACCATTACGCTTGACACAGGGCACGATTGGCGATTTCGACTTACATCGATCCATTCCTCCTCACCTAGTACATGAAACCCTCAGCCTCTACGCCCCAACGCAGAACAACCAACATGTCTCGCAAACCCATCGAACTCGACGGCCGAACAGGAGAAGGCGGGGGCCAGTTGGTACGCGTCGCCATAGCCCTGGCCGCAGTAACCTCGCAACCGATCCGAATTACTAACGTACGTGGCAATCGGCCTTCACGCGGGGGCCGCCACGGAGGGAGCAGCAGTGGAGGTGGCGGTGAGATCCCACACTTGCAATTGTATGCGTCTCAATAGAATCGCAATGGCTGATGAAGTCCATTGTTGGGGTTCTGTTCATAGGTCTCAAGGCTCAACACGTCACCGCCATCCGCTGGCTGGCCGAGACAACAGATGCAGACGTCGAGGGCCTCTCCGTTGGCAGCAGCACCCTCACCTTCATCCCGCGACTCCCTCCCTCGGCCGTCCTCGCTGGCAAACCCCGCAATATCAAAATCGCCGCAGACACTGGCGCCGCAAGTACCCTCTTGATTCTCCAGGCTATCCTGCCGTTCCTCCTATATGCGGCAGCAGAAGATGACGCCTCCGTGCCCATCGAGCTGGAACTCACAGGGGGCACCAACGTAGGAGGGTCCCTCTCCTACGAGTACCTTGACCAGGTCCTCCTTCCTCGCCTGGAATCCTGCTTTGCCGTTCACGTCGCGCGGAGGCTGAAGAAGCGTGGTTGGAGCCTGGGCCCGCAGAGCAGGGGATCCATCGTCCTCACCATCAACCCCTTAAGACCAGGCCAGGCACTACGTCTCCTTGACCAAAGACGCACCTGCGAAGATCTGTCCGATTCTGAGGTCGGGTATGTAGATGTTTCCATGATCGTCCCCTCTCACATGCACGCCGACCTGCAGGACACCCTGGCGGGCGCACTCGCCTCGTCCCTGCCCGATGCCGAGGTCGACTTCAAGGTCGTCGAGGACTCGGGCCACGACGCGCGGATATACGTGTTGCTTGTGGCGCGGTCCGCCTCGGGGCTCAGATGGGGCCGCGACGTACTCATGTCGACCCCCAAAAAGGGGCGGCAAAGGGAATCCGTCGCCTCCTTGGTCGCACGGAAAGTCGTCAGCGATTTGGTGAAGGAGCTCGCGATACCAAAGTCCACGGCCGATGAGTTCTTGCAGGATCAGCTCGTCATCTTCCAGGCGCTGGCTGAGGGCTCAACGTCGTTCCTGCGGTGTCCCTTGGCAGAGGGCGCTGACGTGGATGTTTTGGAGCAGGATGTGGCGCAGCTGGGCGTGGAAGAGAGGATGAGGAGGGACAGGACGGATAAGCCGTTTGGACACGGCAGCTTGCATTCGCAGACGGCGAGATGGGTGGCATCGGAGATTCTGCCGTCGGTAGAGTGGTACAACAAAGGGACGGTTTGCAAAGGGGCGGGAACGAGCTTCAGTTAAAGAAACTAGGTGTCAGAACAATGCAACCTATGACACCCTAAAGGGTTCAAACTCGACCGAGTCCGCCTCCAACTCCGAGCCGAACGCCAGATACACTGTGGCAAAATCGCGACCCATGTCCTGCTAAATTAAAAAAAACCCTAAAAAAGCTTTTCGTCTTCCATCTCTTACTCTTGCTAGTTCTCCCTAGTAGGTCGAATCGTCCACTGCCCGTCCCTAACCTGGGCAGGGCCACACTTCCATGAGCAACCCCTCCTCAGAAAGGGAACGGCACCATCGTTCTCCTCATCCAAATCGGTCCACGGCCGGGCCTTGACAACGTAACTATCATCCTTCTGCCTGCTTTCCACGAGACAGACCTGCCACCACTCCAACCACTGAGTGGTCGGTGCCACAAAGGACTTCTTGCACATGGAACACGTAAGCCCGCCCACCTCACGCTGATCCGCAGCACGCTCCAACAGGGCCTGCAAGTGAGACAGCGAATCAGGGATGTAGTCGGGAAGCTCGTTCAGATCGGAGCTCTTGTAGGCGCTGCGCAGCGCCAGCTCCATCAGGCTAGGGACGCGACTCCCCTTCGCACTCGCAACGCATCTTCCAGCGGATTTTGAGTGATAAGGGGCGGATGACGGCGGGGAGACGCTAGACTTGCTTCCTTCGCCATCCTGCCGTTCCGTCTGCACAATGACGGCCTCGGGGTCGAGACGGAAGTCTGAATGGGAAAAGCCCGAGCTGTCCAGGTAGTGAACAGGGGACCGCGCAAAGAACCTCGCGGCAACTCCGTCGGACCCCGGCTTCCACGCTTCGACTAGTCCCGACCCTTCCGAGCCATCACCTTCAAGGCTTTCCAGATCGGAGAGACTCGGTCGTTCAGTCGCCTGGAAGAAATGATTGCCTTGTAAAAGCAGCTCTTCCAAGGCGGAGGGGGCGGCCATGAGGTCGAGCAGCTCTGCAGGAAGATATCTCAGAAGGTTCTGTGCAAGGTTCAGGGTACGAAGGCTCCGCATCTTGCCAATCGCCGGAGGGAGCTCTCTCAGTCGGCATCCGCGAAGTGAAAGCACTGTGAGGTGCTCCAGGTCGAAGATAGCGCCTGGGAGTTTGAGCAAAGGATTGCGGTAGAGGTAAAGTTGCAGAGTCGGGTCTTTCTGCTCGAACGGAACGCCCTCAGCCACGATAGGTATGCAGGAGAACTCGGACAGGGGACGAATGGTAGCATCGGAGAGTGTCTTCAGTCCCATCATACTAGTGCTGATTAGATCGCGTTTGCCATGCATTGTGCAGTACACTCACGAGAGATCAATGTACTCATTACCAGCGTCCAGGCACTGCTGAATCCTTTCCCGCGCTTCCAGCTCCTCGGCAGAGATGACATTGCGACGACGAGGCGGCGCACGGTTCAACTGGGGTAACCTCGACTGCGTTGGGAGATCGGGCATCATGATGCTCTCATCCCCATCCGTGCTGTCACTGCCCATCCATACACCACTGTCCAAGTCGCGCTTCAACGTCCGCTTGCCCCTCAGCGCCGGCCGCGGCTCTCCGGTAGCTGAGTCGGAGGACGCAGGCTGCTGGTGAAACCAAGAACCTACGTACTTCTTCTTCTTCCGCCTCCCCTCGACATAGTTGTCCAGGCCGGGGTCGTCATCGCTGGAGAAAACGGCAGGATCGCTAGAGTTGGACCATGACGGGGGCGCGACCGAGTGGCTCTTGAAATTGTACCTGCGCTTCCTTGGGTTATTGCTGAAGCGCTCGGTCTGCGCGTTCCACGAGATGGAAGATGGCAGGCTGGGCAGAGTCGGTTCGTCGGCCATCGCGAAGATTGGAAAAAAGGGAAGAATTAATGGAAGAGGACTGCGAATTGGATGCGCGAGTAGCAGCCGATATCAAGAGATTGGGAAGCTCCGAGGCCCGCCGCCACGGCTCGCGCGTCGTGACGCAAGTGGGGGCTGGAACGCGTTCGGCCAGGGATCAGGCCCACAGGGGTGTTCCGCTCACACGATCTCCGACGATAGCTCCGAGCACCCTTGAATTGTGTCAGAGGTCTGCAAAAACCGAGCAGGGTATATTTCCCTGTCTTTTGCGCCCGGTATGGGCTATCCTGTTGTCGATGGGCTGTAGTGTTTACCTCACGACGCGACCATTACCCACCTGGCGGCCATCCAAAAACTTACACCATCTTCCAATGCCCAAACGACTTAGCGTAGTTTGTCCCGCAGGTCGAGAAGTACCCTGGACCCCACGCATGCACAGACCAATGAAGTGCCGTTGTCTTCAGGATCCGCAGCGGCAACGCGCGGGGCATCGAATGCACGAAATCCAGTATCCAAGATTGGCCCCTCGCTTGGTCACAATCTTGCCCTGATGGTGAACCAGTATGTTCTAGTGTCATTTGTGCCATTGTTTCTTGTGTCTTGTTCGGGTGGATTAGGATGTCTCGAAGGCTGTCATCGATGGAGCTTCTACTTTGATTGGGTCAACTCCACGACTTGGGTTTTGCGAACCGCGACAGGTTTGCCGCGCAGGCCCTGGTATCCTCTACCGAGGACAGGACGCAGCCGCAGCTCTGTTCAGCCAACACCAGCTTAGATATCACCAATCTGGATTCATCTTTAGCTTCCTGGTAAAGGCAGCAGGAGGATGAACGGTCGAAACGTCAGCCGCATCCCCCCGCCAAATGCGGTTGCGCACCGAAGCCACATCCAGCTTGACTAAACTAACAGCACGCAGGGCATCTTTCAGTCCCACTCATCATCATCGCTATCGTGCGCCTTGGACTTGGACACGTTGCCCTGCCTGATCCCCTTTCCCATGGCCCTCTCCTCTTCCTCGTCCTCGGCTTGTCTCCGACGCTTGGCCACGCGCATGTCCGACTCGGGGACGGCGCCAACCTCAACCAAGAGGTTGTCAATGTGCAGCATATTGATCTTAACGCCTCCCATCTGCATGAGGGTAACGACCTGCTTCGCAATGTCGCCGTTCTTGTAGACCAGGATTGTGGGACAGTTGCGCTCGGGGTAATTTTCGATGGCCTTGTCTGCGCGCATCTCACAGAACTTGATCTCGCCGTATTCCTGCGCTGCCTGCTTCCAAAGCTCAGACAACACCCGTGACTCGACATTAGTTCCCAAAGAAGACGTCAGGTTCACAAACACGGGGCTGTTGTTCGAAGCTTCGGTAACCTCCCGTGAGTACTCGGGTTTCGAGATCGGATAGACGGTGCCGTGTAGCGCCTTTTTGGTAAGCTCGTTGAGCTCCTGCATTCTACGCTGGCGGTACTGCTCCAGGAACGCCTCATCTTCGTCATCCTCCAACTCGTCGAGCTCGTCGAGGTCTTTGCCCTCCAGTCTGTTCTCATGCGCTAGCCGTCGTCCTTCGGCGATGGCCTCTTCGATCATGGGCGTTGGGCTGGGCGGCTTCTCGGGAATAACACCATGTTTTCGGAGGATGTCGTTCCTGGCAGCACGTGTCAGGAGTCGTCGAGTAGCTGTCACGATGCAACATACCACTCGGTGTCTGCGTTGGGATCATCGATCGGGACCTGTATTCTCTGGTCCATGGGAGCGGCCATTGTGGAGTGTTCGCAGTGCGGCAAATGCGAGAGGGAGCGATGGGGCAGTAAGTCAAAGAAGTGAGTCGCAAAGAGTGAAGATAGAGTCAGACCGGGGAGGGGCTTAGTATGATGTGCTTGGTGACTTCAGGCGCCAGGGAAATGTCGCAGGTGCCTAAGTACAGTGGAGGCTGAGAATGACATGGAACATGAAAGCGTAAGGCTGTCAAGGTGAGCTGCTGCTGCACCGGACACAATGCCCCGCGCCTCACCGAGCTCTGAGCCACCAGCCCCAGTATAAAGCCGCCACGCCAATCAAAGCGAGTGCAAGAGCACCAGTCACGTGGAAGGGTTGACGTGCCCTCCAGAGCTAGCCCGAAATGGACTAGTACGCGAACTTTTCGCCATTGGAGAGGGAAAGTGCGGAGGATTTTGTCAACGACGCTCCCATCCACCGAACAATCCGCCATCTCTGCGAGTGCAGCCAGAATCTACTCTCAACACCATCAGATTCCCGTCAAGTCCACCGCACTCGCACCGACACCCGATCAATCAACTCGATCAGATCAGTCAAGATGGTAAGACCCTCCCGATGCTGTCGCTGCCTGCGTGCGGCGACACGTGTGTGATTTGTTATTTCTCGACGAACGAAAACCCGAACACCCGACCGAGCTGGAAACCCACGAAGAGGCGAAAAAATTTCAAGAGGAGGAAAAGATGGTACGGCTGGGCTGCGGAGGAAAGGACACGACGATTACGCACGCGATATTTGATGAAGGAACCATCATGCTGATGGCTTCTCCCCCAGGTTCTCGCCGTTGATCTCCTCAACCCCTCCCCGGCCGCCGAGGCCCGCAAGCACAAGCTCAAGGTACGATAGCGCCCACGATGCCCTCACCTTGCCCCTCCTCCCCTCGTCTCGAACTTTTCGTGCTTACACGCCGGACAGACCCTTGTGCCTGCCCCCCGCTCCTTCTTCATGGACGTCAAGTGCCCCGGCTGCTTCACCATCACCACCGTCTTCTCCCACGCCCAGACCGTCGTCATCTGCCAGGGATGCACTACTGTCCTCTGCCAGCCTACCGGTGGTAAGGCGAGACTTACCGAGGGCTGCTCTTTCCGCAGAAAGTAAACTGTCCCTCGTGACGGTTTCTTTGTAGCCCTTGGGTATTAACGACTTGGACGGTTCATCACTGGTGGGACATCTCGGATCTGCAAAAGCAAGCGACCTGGGCATGGGCGTATAGACAACCCTGGCACGGGCTCTTAGAGTCTGCTGTCTTCGAACAGAACATAATCAGACAACCTTTGCGGATAGAAGATGGAACATCCAAAAATTCCTTGACCAAAAAACACAGGGGCGTTTGGGGGTCTCCGGATATCCTTTGCATCACCAATCGACGCATTTTCTCAGTTTTTTTCCTCGCGGCCGACGAACAATCAAAAAAAAAGCAAATCAGTCAAACACTCGCTCTCTCGTCCCACGCCCATCCCTTCTGCGATGCGTTACGTTGTTATGTCACCCACGGGGAGTTTTCTTGGTCGTCTTCTCTGCATGGGTGGACAGCTGGAAATGGCTTTTCACATGAGCGTTTGAGTGGTCTGCGATACGGCCTCTCTGGACGCGAGGACGTGGAACCTGCTGATTGAGGATCGCTTCATACCCGAGTGCAGTGAGTTCGGAGGATTCAACACTGCTCGCGAAATTCAATGGTTTCCACACATTCGCTCCTGATCCCCTTGCCGTTGTCCGTATGTTGCCTCATGATACGTGTGTTTTGCCATGATGTGACGTGCTTGGGTGTACTTTGACAGATCTGCGACGGCCTCCACTCTCCGTCCACTTTTATTTTATTTTTATTTTATTTCTTTCTGTCCTTTTGTGAAGTGAAGCTCTCGGCAATTGAGACCTAAAAGTGGTTGGGTGACTAGGCTTGAATGTTCTGATAAGATTTGTTTCATGATGACTGTGATGCCGCGGCTCCTGTTAGCTCCTGCGAACAGGTTAGTCCAGGCTGAGTGAGTTTGGGCAACACTGGTCTTCGCAGTTCCTTCAACAAATTTGCCAGTAGAGAGCGAGAGCGTGTGCACTGGTGTTGCCCAGCGCGATACTTTAATACTTCTGCTGACATTGAGGTCTCAGCGCCCCCCGTCACACCGCCGCGGCTCCTCCTCACGGCCTGCATCCTGCCCTGTTGTGTGCTGCCTCGGCTAGGAGATTGAGGCGCACATCAGAGCCGTTTTCCCTCACGATCGCCTAGTCACTGCGTCACCGTGCTGCGATGGCATGCACGGAATTTGCAATCTTAAGAGGGCGTTGCCAACTGTAGAGTACGTGTAGTATTGACTGTTGTCTGAACCTCAAATAGTTTTATCAGAGTCCTCACCAAGCCTCTCGGATTCATGCATAGCAGAACAAGAGCAATATTCCCGACCCAAAATAGCATCAAATACGAAAGGGTGCATCCCTCAGTCGACGATAAGCCTGCTGTCTAACAGTGGCGGACACCGTTGTGGGAAACGCGAAGGCGCCAATCACCCGCCGGTCATTATGAGTTTCAGGGCACATCATCCCCACTGGGCAGTCCCTTAAAGTGGTTTTAGTGGGCCCCAGCCGCGCGAGTCTCGCGAAAAAACACGCCTTGACGCGCTTTCGGGCCGTCACCAGATCGTCGGCTGGCTCCTGCTTTTCGTTCCTCACAACCTTGGAAACCGCCCAGTGACCCGGCACTGCACTGCACCGCACCAGCACCGCCCGGGAGGTCCATCCCCCACCATCCGCCCTCTTCTCGCATCAACTTAATCTCGTCTTCTCTCTCCCCTACCCAGCCTCATCTGCACCCCGTTCTTATTCAGAACATCTCCCCTCCTCTTTCTGTACGTCATCTCTCGCTTGCGATCGTTTCTACAGTGACCATCTCCTTTTCCTCCTCTTTTTTGCGACGACCTGGGAATTCTCCACTCCACCAAGCTACCGCATTTCACGACCCTTTCTTTCCGTCTACAACACGGACCAAAGACACAAACGCTTCGCCCACGTCACGACGGACATCAACTCAACATCGACCCCGACATACTCGTAGGCACAGTAAAGCTGGCTTGGATCCTCGACCTCCCCTTCCGCTGCACAACCATGTCGGCCCCGCGGACGAAGCGCCCCTTCGCCGGCGCATCAAGCGACCCATCCCAGCGGCAAATCACCTCCTTCTTCGCCACCCGCTCCGGCCCAGCGCCCACCCCGGCCGCCAACAACCTACCCTCCGAAGTGCAGTCCAACCTCCTCTCCGTCGGCATGCGCGTCCGCAAGTCCGTACCCGAGGGTTACAAGACCGGCACCTACAGCAGCTTCAAGCTATGGAGCGAGACCCCGGAACGCCGCACGACCGTCGTCCGGCCAACCAACGCCGCCGGCAACCCGAACACCACCGCCCGTCACCTCAGCGCCGCCACTCAGCGCGAGCTTTTGCCGTTCTGCGGCATCAACAAGGTCGGCGGTCTAGCTAGCCAGCCGGCACACGCCAGCGAGGATGAGTACGAGGAGGGCGATATGCCTGGTTTGGACGACATGCCCGGCCTGAGCAGCTCCCAGGAGAGCGTCGAGAGCGTCGAGAGCACCGCCAGTGACGGACGGAGCAAGAAGCGCTTCTTTGCTGACGACGAGACCGACGAGCCTGTGCAGATGTGGGCGAACCACTCCGCGTGGCTGGAAAGCGAAGTCAGCCCGCGGAGCCTGGCGCCGTCCGGGTGGGCGAATGCCCGTCCGTTCGCGGTGCCGAGGAAGAGCCGCCGCAAGCCCGCGGTCGAGCAGGAGAACTTGGCCGTTGACGATTTTGACGAGGCGGATTTCCTCGTCTCGCCGGACACCGACATGAGCGATACGTAGAGGGTATGACGATGGGAAGTTTGCTGTACGATGTGTTATTGTTTGATAGAGACGTGGGCGCCTGGAGTTGGGATTGCAGACATGGGCGGGATGACTCATCTGTACTCGGCAAGAGCTGCTTTGAGGACATTTGTTTTATCGTCACGAAGTTTGAGGACGAGCGTGTTATGCTCGGGGTATGGGTCGTGAAATTGTATTAAGCCTCTTATGGCCGGGTGGTTTCCACCATTGTTGTTTTGATATCATAGGCGAGCATGCTCCTCGGGTGCCCTCTGGGCCAGCAAATTGTACACGTTTTTGGGGGCAACTTCCTCGCCGTCCTCCTCCCCGCCCACTACCCATTGTCCTCTTTTACATACCTGTGAAAGGATTTCGGAACTCGAGCAGGTCGCGCTGTCCGTAGAACTCACCGGCGACTGTCAGGATCATGTTAAGCGTGGCCCGCATGTTCATCCTGGCGCGCAGCTGGTCGGCCATCTCCTCATCTTCGACCTCTGCGATCAGTTCCTCCGATGGAGCCTCCGACGGTGCGTCTTCAGCAGCCGTGTCCAGCTGGGCGAGGAGTCGGGCTCGCACCTCTTCAAGTGTCTCGGCTGGCGCAGGTTCCTCTGCAACCTCGCCCTCATCTATCTCACCATCTTCAGAGACATCCATCGGCTCGGACTTTTGGTCGTCGTCAACCTCTCCGTCCTCGACTCCGTCATCGTCAGTGGGCTTCTCCGGTGCGGGATCAGGCCCCCCGGGCTTTGCCGTCTCGGCCAGAACCTCGGATCCAGCACTTGGCGTCTCCCCCGTCTTTCCACTCAACTCCTCTCCATCTCTCTCCTCAACCTCCATCTCCCTCAACACATCCTCGTCATCCGAGCTCTCGTCAACAGCATCGTGAACCCCCAGATCCATCCCTTCCCCCTCCAACGCGTCTCTCAGTGCCGCCATGTCCGCCAGGCTCTGCATCATCAACACCGCCCTCCGTCCCAGATCTCGCACCCACCCGATCTCAGCATGATTCAGCTCCCCCCGTTCCGGCAACCGTGCCAGCAGCGCCCACAGCCACCGACTTGTGCGCTCCCGCAGCTCGCAGCCCCTGCGGAGGAATTTCCCGCCCAACAGCACGCGCACGACGCGCAGCACGCCGTCCTTGTCCATACTCGCGATCTGTGCCGGTAGAGGGTCCGTGGAGCGGAGGCGCTGCGACCAGATGGAGAATGTACCCGATTTCGGACCGAATGCGCCAACGTGGTAGCCGTGAGTGCGCGGTAGTGCGGCGACAACGTCTGGTGGTGGTGTAGCGTGGAGGGTTCTACGGAGGGCATTAAAACGAGAAAGGATCGCGGCAAAATAGGCCTCGTGGATCGCCGCCTCCGGGTCGGCGTCGTTCTCCTCGTCGTCGTAGATGCCTTCGTTACCTTGCCATTCGCCGTCTTCTGCGTCGCAGTCGCGCGGGGCGCATCGGTCGTCCCAGTTGTCGGGCCGGGCGGTGTATGCGCCGTCTTGGTAGTAGCCTCTGAAGTCGCCCTGGCCTGTGGTATAGATGTCGCGGTCCTCCTCGACGTCCTCGCCTTCTCCTACGTCGTCGCGGTCGTCGTTCCGGAGCTCCTTAGGTAGTTGCGGGCCGATCGGGACCTTTGGTGCAACGAGAAGGTGGGGGATACCGTTCGCTTGCGTCCTAGAGTACTCACCATATCAGCATCGTTTGCAACTACTTCAAAGAGGCCCCGTTCAGCACATGGCAGAGGACGCGGAGGTAGTCGGGAGGGGTGTGCTTACCTTACTGATTTGAGATATGCCATTGCATCTGCATCGTCCTCAAAATCAAGGCCTGGGTCCACGGGAACCGTCGTTGAGCCTGCGGCCGACGAGAAGACGTATTTCTGGCCCCATGTCGGGTCGATGCGGGCGTTCTGGTGGTCGCGTGTCTTGGGGTTGGGTTTCTTGTTGCGCTTAGGTGCTGGCTCAGCGGCGTCGTTACCGTCGGAAGCAGCGTAGTTGCGCTTCGAAGCCATCTTCAAGGCTGAGAGGCAAGTATGGAAGGAGTGCTGGGTCGGGGAGGAAAAGTCTCGACGGGCGATGCCTTTGCCTGGTTGACGAGTCGCGAAATTTCCTGACCTCAGCGAACAGGCAGATGGGAGCTTCTGCCTTGGCGCTGATCCCGGGCAACTTTTTAGTGGAGAAGGGTCTCTGGCGCGTGGGGCCGGTTCCTGACGGTCTCCGGCCGTTGCACCGACCGGCTCACCGATGTTGCTCCGGGTTCATCGGGGCAATCGACTCGGCTTCAAGCGTTGAGCAAGCCGACGAATAACTAATTGTAACTGTTCGCGTAAGTTATATTGCGGTACTAAATGGAGCGGTTCTACTTAAAATAAATACAACATAATCCTCCCTTTCTCAAATGTTCTGGTCATTATTGTGCTAGCGCAATAAACTTCCTGAAAAAAGACAAAACTGCCACAACCTCACCAAATCAGCTCAAACAACATAAAATGAATGGAAAATTACTCATATATACATAAGATCCCAAAATGAGTAGACACACGTCTCAGCAGTCGTTCGTTGAATGTGGCCGTGAACATTAAAGCGGTGTTTCAGTTCAAGATGCAGCTCCGAAGTAGCTTCTCCCGAGTACGAGGCCGACATTCAAAAACATGTTGAACCCATCTGTTTCTAGCTAACATTAATACACCCTAGTGACGAACCGAGTGCCACACCATGTCATGGTTAGCGTGTTCGTGGACGTACAGAAAAACGTGCTGTTGAGACTGTCTGCTTTATGCCGCTCGAATTCAAAAACGTCTCCTATACACGCAGCTACCAAGGACCCCGAGAACTGTTGACTTCAAGTGGGCGGTAGTAGCGTCAGGAGCAGACAGGTGGCGAGGCTAAGAGGGCCGGCAGGCTGTGATTTGAGGTTGAAGGAAGCCCAAGATGACTGGCCTTGGCTGCAGGCCATAAGTTCACATCATCTTTAGCATCGTAGCTGTCCCCGTTGTGGGAGTGATTGGCGACGATTGGCCGGACGGCGGGCTCGGGACTCAGTTAACTCTCCTCGTCCAGAATCTGCCCGCATAGGACTTTGATCCTACTCCCTCCTTCGAGGAGTTGCTGTCTGATGATATCTGCCATTCCTGTGTCATTTCTGAGCCATTTTCAGAGATCATGGGGTATGACAGAACTTACGAGAATCTCGGTGGCTCTGGTAAACCTGTTTTGCTGGTTTCGATGACGGGTTCCGTAAGGAACTGAGCGAAAAGTGAGTTCGACAAAGTAAAGCCGAAATAATCGGTGTTCTTGGTGATAAATAGCAGGAGGCTTGACGTAAAGAATGCATCAATGAGGTTTCTTGTCCCTAGGGCCAATAGGGGGTCATTACAAATCGGGTTTTAGAACGAGGGAAATAACAAGGACCTTTCCCTTATAAAGTTTATAGAAGATCCAATGGATTGCTTCATCCGTGGTAGATCATGGATTCCTAGAAGGCTCTGCGGCTCGGAAGAAGTCTCGGTCTTGCATCACACGACATCACCCTCGGCTTATTGTAAAGTACTGTATAGTGGTGATCTGGTCGAGAAAGATTAGTCCAACTGATGAAGATGCCGATGTCAGTAAGAATAAGAGTAAGAAGAGGAAGTTGTCAGGTTACTGTGAACACAGGATATGGGTTCCCAAAACCCGAGCTTCGGAAGAAGCCCGGGACGACGCTCAAAAGGCAATGTTAATCCAAAACATGGTTAACCGTGGACTGACATAGCATAGTTGTCTGGTCTTGAGGAGCTACCTAGAACTTCTCTATGCCATGAAATTATGTTTTCACCAGGCGTCTCAACGTCACGATATGAAGTTGGAGAGATATGAGCCCTCTGTTGTTCGTATACTTTGGCCAGGGCATGAGCAGCTCACTTCTGTCGATTCCACTTCTCCACAGATGAAAATATCTGCTGATAGAATATTCAATTCGGGCGATGGGGCTCAGGTTGGTTATACTCACTATGCGTATTCACTGGAGGATAAGAGTTGTATAATGGATAGCGTTGTTTCTCTTGTCACGAGCTTATGGAAACATGGACGAATAGGACCTGTTGGAGACCATGAATCCTTCTAGCCTCGATATATCACGCTCAGCCTGAATACTGAGCCTCGTAGCTTCGAGCCACTCTTTTTACGTCGTGTCATTTGGAATTTTTTCTTCCATCCACTTTTGCTCAGCAAGATACTTTAGCAATACCTTACCGAACCTTCCTTCCCGAAGGAGAGCACAATCAGTACTCAACTGTCAGGGGAGGCAAGGCTGTGATTGGCTTTAATCGGACTCAAATGTTATATGGTGTGAATTCTCGTGTCAGTTCAATCGTCTTGAAGCTAGGTTAAAACCAACGTGCCCCAGCCTTCGCAATTGTTATGCCACGGTGTTGGAGTGATGTCAGTTTGAGCGGCTGAAGTTGCAGGGGACCATGCAGCTTCCCCGCGGAAGCTACTGCAGCCCACTTCACGGTGAGAGACGAGGTTAAAGGATCACTTTGCGCGCTGACTAGCAGCATCAGCGTCTGCAGCGCAGGCTTGCCGCACGATGCGTGATCTCAAAGATATAAACAAGCAGATTTAATCAGCTAAAAACTATCCAGAGTCGCAGACCAAAGAATTGACCCAAATATAAACTTCCCAGTGATGGACGGTACCTGGAAGGTCAAGTTACTTGCTACCAGCCGTTGGAGGAGCTAGCGGCGGACCCCGGTCCTAGCTCAGATCCAATTCCACTTCAGCCCATTAACTTCTCCGACCCGCAACCTCTCTGTCGCATCCGCAGGAAACACCACACACACCGCGACGATGACAACCACGGCACCAGAGCAAGCGGCCTCTCCACCGCCTCCACCGTCGGACAATGAGCCCGTCTATGGCGGTTTCACACGCTTTGAAATCGAGCTCGAGGTACGCATCCCCCCGTCCTCCCCGATGACACAACCAAGGCTAACCACACCGTTGCGCACGCAGTTCGTCCAATCCCTCGCAAACCCGCTGTACCTCAACCACCTTGCGACGCAAAAGCTCCTCACCCGCCCCGACTTCGTTGCCTACCTCGCCTACCTGCAGTACTGGACCCGACCGCCGTACCTGAAGTACCTGATGTACCCCGGCCCGACGCTCAAACACCTCGAGCTGCTGCAGCAGGAGCAGTTCCGGACGGATATCATCAGCCCGGATCTCGTTCAGCGACTGATTGACGAAGGCATGAAGGCGGCGATTGACTGGCATCGGAGCGATGCGTGAGGGGGGATACAATGGGAAGATGCCATAGAATTACTGCGGTTGAGACCGGCGTGCAACGATGACACACATGCGACCTTGATGGGGATTCGGGGATGGAGGATTGGTCGCTTGATCCAGACTGTTGATGAAGTATAAGATGAAGCAGTCCAAACACCAAGCAACCTGGGAACAAGGAGCGTAGACGGCCGCCCGTCAGAAGATGTGCAGAGTCGCAAAGCAGCACGATATCAGACCCATCACGAGGTCATGACCAAAAGACAAGGGGCGTTTACGGTAACGAGATCAATTTTTGTAACAATAATGTTGTCCAGCGCCGGATATTCGTCATGCAGAACAGCCTTGCAGAGGTTGTCTCGCTGAACAAGCTCGGCCAGAAGCGCGGCCAGAAATCGCGGATATCAAATAAACCAAGTAAACCCAAACATCCTCCCCAACGCCTCGCAATGCATCGTGAAATAGCAGCCTCCAACCTCCATATCAGTTTTCTCTCCACCGGTTTCCGCAAGACATGCACTGCAAACGTGGTTAGCACCTCTTTCCATCCTCTCAGCTCCAACCCCCAAAGACAAGGAAACATACCTTGTAAAACGTCGTCATAGGCTCATCGGCACTGCGAATCTGCACCTGGAAGAAGGCAGCCTCCTCGCCGTTGCAGCCCTCCTTGGGACACTGGGCCCGCGCCTTGTCGGCGTTGTCCCACTCGCCGGGGCCGCCGAAGACGTCCTCGCGCTCCTTGCGCTCGAAGTCGCGGCGCGAGTAGATGGGCTCCGTGATGGCGTGCTCAAAGGGGCAGGTGCGGCACTCGAGACGGTTGCGCACGCCGGCGTAGGCGGAAACGGTGAGGATATTGGCGCAGTTGGGGCAGACTGGTAAAGGGTGAGGTTGTTAGTTGGATGCGCGAGCGACTGGAGAGGCGACGGGGTGAGTGAAATCTTACAGAGCAACATTTTGACGGCCAGGTGTCTTGAGAGGTAAGGAATGGGTTTCGTTGTCTTGCGCGACTCGGTGGAGGGTGGTGCAAGAGTGCTGAATTGTCGATGCGCAACTCCCCAGTATCTCTCGGTGACTCGGTCGTGATCCCTCTTGGAAAATTCAGCGGGCCTCGAATGCGACGGTGGGGGACGAAGCACTGAAGTCGCCAGTCACCGGCCACCACCACTAAAAAAAGCTTGGACAGACCACCCCAATTCCGCAGTCGGGTCGGGACCATCCCGCCGGAATCCCGCCGCAACAATGTTCCGTGCCCCTCCTTCCTCCTCCCACACCCCCGCCTTACCCGTTCCCGCACCGTCCCAGCCCAGGTAGCGGGGGACAAGTCCACTGTCGCAGCGCCCTTTGTTCACTGTAAGCTAGCAGGTCTGTGCTGAGGTTACGTACTGCGCGCGCTAGAATACAAGCAGCTCGTCGCTGGATCAGGGGTTGGGGCAACCACTGCCACCTCCTTGAACAGACCGCACCCTGGCACCAGCCTCGATTACGTCTCACTCATTCACCACCACCACCACAAGACTAAGAACAAACGCAGCTCGGTTCCGGGTGTGAGTGTGTCACTGAGACGAACACCGGACTCGCAACTCCACGTCCTCCGAGTGACCTGACCTCCCCGAACCCAGATCTACGCGGTCGGGCACCTCTCGCGAGTCACTTTTCTGCTACAACCTCACCTTCCTTACCTTCACACCCGCTGCAGCTATCGTTCATCCCCACGAAAGCAACCCCCCCGATACCCCTCTCTTCACCGTCTTGCCGCACCTCCGATCTTGACCCCACCAAACGAGGTTCGGGTACCTACGTAAACCCAAACCGTCCCCGGCCAGCACGGAGCCAATTCGAAACACGCATACCTCTCTTTCCTCCACAACCTCAACTCACGACATCCAGAAAGTTCCGCATCTGCAGCACAGCAATGGCCGCGGACAACGAGGAACACGAGGTTAGTCTCCTCTCCCCTTGCCGCCTTCTTCGCCTTCCCCAGCCGGTGCGCAGACAAGGACACGAGAGAGGCAGAAAACTGACAGACTCTCCCCCTTCTAGGGCGCCTCCGTCAAGGAGCTCCTCATCGAGGCCTGCCGGCGCAACAACACCGACCTCTTCAACGAGGTCGTCGCAGACATCAAGGACGAGGACGAGCTCTCCCGCCTCCTCAATGAGACCACCACCGTCATGGGCAACCACCTCTACCACGAAGCCGCCTCGCGGGGTAACTGTATGTTCTTCCCCCTCTTACACCATCCGGCCTCTCGCATCCTCACATCCACAACCCCTCCACCTCCCACTCTCTCTCTCTCCCTCCACCCCTTTGCTCTAGACATAGCAAACGCAACGGCAACCATGCTAACCTCAGCTTCTTCCCGTCCCTTTTCACAGACGAAATAATCGACCTCCTCCTAGACCAACCAAACTTCGAATGCGACCCCGTCAACCGCCTCGAGGGCGACACCCCCCTGCACACCGCCATCCGCTGGATCAACTCAGAACCCCCCGCCCAGCGCGAGTTCGGCAACGCCCTCGTCGACATGATGCTCGAGGCGGGCTCCAACCCGCGCGTCAAGAACAAGGGCGGCCTGACGGCCGTCCAGCTCGTCGACCCCCGCAACACGGGCCTCCGCGACCTCATCCAGAAGCACGAGTACGCCTCCCTGAACGCGGGCGACTTCATCAACGTCGACTCCTCGGCCGCCGCCGTGCCCAACAAGAAGGCCCCCGCGGTCCCCAACGCCGCCGCCCCGCCCGTGCCGGCCGCCGCCGCCCCGGGCTACGGCGACGACGAGAGCGACGACGACGCCGAGTTCAGCGGGAGCGACGACGAGGAGCGCGCCGAGTGGGAGCGGAGACGGAAGGAGCGCGCCGCGCGCAAGGGATGATCTGTTCTCTCGACTCTCTCGTCTCTCGTGTGCGAGGGGTAGATGGGTGGGAGAAGGGATCATACGCGAGCGGCAGCCTGCCTTTTTCTTTCTTTCCCATGATCATCTTTCTTCTTCCTGTTCTTCGTTTGCTCCTCTTTTTCTTGGTACTTGTCTTGAACTTGCATCACGGTACATCTTTCGAGTTATGAGACCCACGGGGTGCTCTGACGTACAAAGACACGCGGTCAGATGATCGTATCCGGGGAGGGGGTGGAGGAGAAAGGACGTCTTCACAGGGCGGACGGGAAGGGAGATATTTTGTTTGTTTGTTCAAAAGGGATGCGAAAACCCCAAATGTTAGATTTGCAACTGCCATCGAGCTTGGGGGAGGGCGGCATCCTCGCAAGAGCAAAAAAAAGACAAAAAGACGAAAATGCCAAGTGAGATGCAACGTGGGATATACAGGCCCAGGGCCGGGCATACTCGACTCGTCCTTCTGTCAAAGGGCGGGCATAGGGTTAGAGAGGGGGATCAAGCTTTATGGGTCGGAAGGGAGTGGACACGGCTTAGACCGGCGTTGAGCATCGCGAATCGTACATCACCATGCAGGAATTCGACATATCAGACCACTCGCTGCTCCCCGTCACTCCCGCTGTGATGTGTTGATGTGCTCAAAATGAGTGGCGTCTCCAAGCCTGAGTTCCATGTAACTTGCAGCTCTCAGTGTTGCATATCTAAATGCCTACTAAAACAGAATGTACAAACACATCATGTAGTTGCCGAGGGAGGGGCCAATGTATATATTCGAGCCAGATGAAAGGGGCATTGCAACTGGCCTCTCCATGTCGCCGAGTCAGCAATCCAACCCATCTGTCTAAGCTTTGTTCTGTTGTTTTTGATACGGGTGTAAGATTTCTAGGTACTTGGAAGGAAAGGTGCAGGTTTGCAGTCTACTGCGGCTCACAACCTGAGCCTCTGGTATCGTCTTCAGTGTCCATCTCTCATCTCTGCCGTATATCGTCCCATGCGTCGTGCAGTCGTTCCAGGGTATCCCAATGCTGAAAATCCAAACAATAAAAGCACGACTTGTTGCGCGGGTCCTGCCCATCATGCTAGTCCCAGTGAAAGAAAAACAAACCACCATCCATGTTACCACCCCATCAACAGTACAACAGTGGTAACCGCGCAGATCGCCCAGTAAGGCGAGACAGTCTGGCCTGGGGCAGCGTTCTTCTCGCTCTCAGACTCTATGTAGGTACGATTCTTAACCAGCTCCAGGTTCTTCTGGCTCAGGGATCCGGCGCTCGCGATCTCGAACAGCTGGGGTCCCATGGTGCGGAGAATGTTAGTGCTCCTGCCAGCGGGACAAAAGACAACCTCCCAGCCGCCACCCGAAGGGATGATAAATGTCGAGGTCTGGTCGTCGAAGGCAAAGCTGTACGCGTCAGGGCACATAGCCTTGGCATGCCTGGAGTACAAGCCCGGCTTGCATTTATCGGGATCGTGCCATTTGCCTATACAGCAGTCGTGGTCCGAGTTTGTGGCCGCGCATTGGCTCTTGCACGGACTGAAGGCGGGACGCCGGATATTGTCGTCAGGGTAAGGATATACTCCGTCGCCGGGCTTGTCAGGCGGGTTAGACAGCAAGGGCCAAGGGCACCAGTCTCGGACACTGTCGTTGGATTCGTTTGGTTCCCAAGGGACGGGGTACGTGCTGTTGGTGTAGACGGCACCGCTAGCCGCACGCTGTGCCATGAAACCTGTCGTTGCGATGCAGGCACAGTTTGTCAGATTGGGCGGGATGTACGAGGTGTTCTCGGCGGGAATGTAGTTGATCCCGACGGGGATGTTGTAGCCATCGATGAGGGAGATGTCGTAGAATGTCTGTCTCCCGGAGACACCTCCAGCTAGGTTGAACTCGGCAAGAGTCGCGGGAACGGCGCCCTGTACTGATCAGCGCTGGTTTGTCCAACGTATGACTCGAGACTTACACTGAATTCACAGTCAAGCTTTCCAAAGCAGTCACCCGTCGTGCAGCCAGCCGAGTCCCCATTGACCGTGCAGTTGGTTCTTCCCCAGGCGCGACCTTGCCATGTCGGTCCAACCCACATATCTCGACTATCACCCGAGGCGAGCTCGAAACCTCCGGTCCCGGGACCGACGCCATGCTGCGTCGTGATGCCGGGCCAGATCGTCTCGGGACATGAGTTGGTGATTTTTAAGGGTATCCTCCCGTTCCAGTCCTCAGGCGGTCCTCGTCTGGCGGGGTTATACCGCTTGTTTAGCTGGAGGTAATCGGTTTTGTAATTCGGGTGGTGGCTGGGGAACACGATTGCATCGGTCGTTGGGAGCTGCGAAGCGAGGGCCAGCGCGACGAAGATGCTCCGACTGGCTCTCGTACAGCGCCTATCGCCTTTTCTCGACGACGACTGTCTCATGGTCTTTGTGATGGCCTTCTCTGGACGCTTGCTGGTGTAGCTCAAACAAAGCGAGAGGATGATCTCAAGGACCAGTTGTATGGCTTGACAACTCGATGGATCGAAAGTACGTTTAATGCCAGGATGCTGCGACAATGCATGGTTCAGAGGCCCCAAGCCTCCCATGATCCCGAAAGACGACGATCTGGTGTAGATATACGGCCAGCGCCAGCGTGGTGGTGATTAGGCGCCACCAATGGCCGGTGATGGACCTGCGCCGGGTGACGTACGGAGCGTGGGCGGGAGAGCGAATAGAAGCAGGGGGCAGCGGGACTCCAAGTGGTGATCAGCCAGCCTGATCCAGGGCCAATACCTGATTATCCCTGCTGGCGCGACGTAGCGTCAGAGGCCACCAGGTGCGAGCCACAGGTTGGTTTGAGGACACCGTTGGGTGGGAACAGGAACTGGGTCGTAGGGCGGACAAAGTAGGTTGTTTCTTACGCTTAAAAGAAGTGGATGACTGGAGCCAAGTAACGATACAAAATAAGACACGGATGGTCGCGAATAGAATAGGATACGTAGAGAGAAGTTCGTAGAGCGAACAACCTCACACTTCAGTGTGAGGTCGAGGATGATGAAGATGTTTTTTGCTTGAATTTTACAAGAGAAGTGCACACCGCATCACATCTCATCTAGCGTAGCTAGTATACTTGGCCAAGGGGGAAGGGGGGGCATTGGCCCTTCCCGTTTACCTGCTGCCATTGACACTTGTCGACGTTGCAAAATGCAGGGCCCTACCTTGGGTTGAACTTGCCTGCAGTTTACGTTCAGACGATGACGCAGGCACAACTGGCTGCCCGGTTTCCTATTGGGACTGCAGGGTTCAGTTTGGCTCGTTGGCGACGGGGCCTTCCTTGCTTGGCTGCTATCCCCGCGTCCGTCTTTCTAGTCGCAGTCTCCACTCGGGAATGATGTGGCTGAGGCGGAGGCTTCGGGAGCGGTCAGCATCCGAAGTGGCTACGCCGCTCTCGGTCTGCGAGATTCTGCACCCTGCCAGACGCCGTTCATCTTGCGCACAGCCTCACTTCACTGCTAGTCACTGTCATCATCATAATCAGGGGCTCGTGAGGGATCGATGGCTCCACCAGCATGAGGAACACCGACCACCCCACGTGGTGTCCCCTGGTATTCCCAGCGGAATGTCTGGCCAAGACCCGGGACCTCGAGAGGTTTGCCTTGTAGCGATTCTGTTGATGTCTTCGGTCTGTTGCCTCTGCCACGAATCTGGCTTGCCCAGCCTGGCGGTTCCCGAATGCAACAGTTGGCACACTGCAACCTTTGAAATAACTTGATTTATCCCGTGCTGGGAATGTCGTGCGTCTACACTTGACAGTAGGCCATAATCCTTCAATGTCATAAAAACCTCCCCAGATCCAACCCTCGTCCCGTCCAGTCATCTGCCTGGGAGGTCTTCTTCGTGATATATACTCTTGGCCATTATTAGCCTCGGCTGTCCTTCCGGCCCCTGTCACCTTTTCGAGGTATCATCCGAGTGTGTGGAAACGAAATGCCCAATGCAAGCCGGCAAACATTATCAATCTTTCTCTCTCCTCCGCTGTTCTTCCGCCATCTTCACCTGAAGCGCGCTCTGCAGCGGCCCATAACCTCGCCCTGGCAGACAAGCTCTGCGCTAAACTCGGATCCGTCGAGGGTCAGGTAAATGTCGAAGTAGACACGGTAGAATGTGCCCTGTGGCGTGTCCATCCTCTCAAAGTCCTTCTCGAGGTTCTTGCGGGACAGGTCTGAGGTGAGGGTGACAACTTCCTTGATGCCTGAAACGGGGGTCAGCAACACTCATGAATAGTGAACTCGTGCAACTTACGAGGATCCTTGGTGTACTCTGGGCAGACATCGTCGTCACAGGCATACAGAATATCCTCATACATAAGCGTAGCACCGGGGGCGACCTGTCGGAAGAAGGAGACCTTGACGGGCTCGCCAATCTTGACCTTCTGACCCTTCTGCACAAAGATTTGCCTTGTGAACTTGCAACGGTCCTTGCCGTCGAGGGACGGCACACGGTAGGCCTCTGGGTGGTAACCTTCTTTGAAGGGCTGCAGGGTAGCCATGAGATAGTGGCGACGGGCGACACGGTGGGTAACAACACGCTCGGTAATACCGGCGGTAACTGCACCCTTGACGATGGCGGCGACGGAGTCCATGGGACGAACGACCTTGGACTGGAACTGAGGGGGAACGTGGAGCTTGATCTGCTGGAAGAGGTACTCGGAGGCACCGAAACCACCGACGACGAGAATGTTCTGCAGTGTGCGGTTCTGGGCCTGGATGGCGATGATCTGGTTCCTGACGAGTTCGAGAATGCGGTTAACAACAGGCTCGAAGCACTGCAGAATCTCCTCGTTGGTGAAGGTCATGTAGCCCTCCTCGATGCCGGCTTCGGGGAACTCGGCCTCGATGCCAACGTCGACAGCCCACTTCTGACCGTTATTGCGGAAGTCGGCCTTGATGCGGTTCTCGAAGTCCATGATGCACTTGGCGTACACTCGGCCGGCGGTCTTGGATCCATCGGGCAGCTTCATCTTGCGGATCTTGGTGCGCAGGATGTTGCTAAAGTTGCGGTTCAGCGCCGTTGAACCGCAAGAGTCACCAGATCCCGCCGTGCACTCAGCCACCGTGAAGGGGTTCTCATCTTCGACCTCGTACGCAATCAAATCAACAGTACCACCACCGCAATCCACGATCAGCACGGCGTCGTGCACCTTCAGGTTCAGGAGACCAGTCTTGGAACAGAAGATGGCGGCCGCCTCGGGCTCGGAAACCAGCGTCAGGCGGTTGTCGTTCTCGTCTCTGAGGAAGCCGGCCTGGATAGCAGCGGCTCTGGTCGCGGCCTTGCCAGCATCGTTCCAGATGGCAGGGACGGTCAGGTAATAGCGAATGTTGCGCTCCTCACGGTTGAAGACCTCGCCGAGAGTCTTTTGCAGGGCAGAGCGCATCGCCTGGCGGAGCTTGAAGAGGTAGTCGGCGGCGACATCGATCTCGGACTTGCCAGGAGGCAGAGGGGGCAGGTTGATGGGGTCAATATATGTGTTGCCGGACAACATGAGCTGCAGCTTGAACCATTCGACCTTTTGCACGCCGGGCTTCGGGTATCCAGTAGGCGCGAGGGCATCGGCAATATCGGGGCCCCAGCCAACCACCTTCTGATACTGATCGTAGTAGAGGACCGTGGGAATCTAGAACAAAGAGCCGTTAGCCAAAGACGGACAGGCCAAACGTGGGGGGGTTCGGGAGGAAGGGGTCATTTCCAACCTTTTGCTTCGTGTATGATCCGGCGCCGGGCCACTCCGTAATGATGTCCTCCTTCGCTTCATTGTTCGTGGCAAAGGCAAAGGCCACACCGGAGAAAGTCGTACCCTGCCATTCATGTCAGCAACCGACTCAAAGCACCGCAAGGGTTTCCCGACTCGACTCGCGACGTACAAAATCGATACCGACAATCAGCTGGGCCTTGCTCCTGCTGTTGCCCTCAACCTCGGCCGCGCTGCCCCCGCGCTGGTATTGCGCCATGGGCGGGCCCTGAGGAGGGCCCGGGGGAGGGTAGCCGCCACCGCCGCCGCCGTACTGAGGAGGACCGCCCATCGGATGTCCTTGACCACCGACAGGAGGGAGCTGAGGCGGGTAGCCGGCGACGGGAGCGCCGCCGGTGTTGATGGGCGGGGGGCCGCCAACCATCTGGCTGGGCGGGGTGCGAGCCGGGCCTTGACCGGTCATGGGACTTGTGCGGCCCATGGGAGGAGGACCGCCGGGAGGGTAGTTGGCCGAGTAGCTCGGCGGGCGGTTGCCGGGGCCTGGGTGATTCATCGGAGCGATTGAGGCGGACGATGTCGAGGCGATCGAGCCTGGTCGGACGGGAAGTTGCTGCGGTATTTGGGGGGCACCGGAATGGTGACCACCTTGCGGAGGAGGGGTCGGGCTGGGAGTTTGGTTCGGATCGGGCGTTTGGATGCTGGCAGTTGACTTGCGTTTACCGAAACCAAAGCCTTTCAGGCGGGAGTTGGAAAAGCTCATAAGGGAATATTGGGGGAGGAAGAGGAGAGGGGAGAAGAGTGAGGGCCCAGGTGGGCAGGACGAGCAGAGGGTATATCGGTTTGGGTTGCAGGCGTCGGCAGCCGTGCGGTGCGGTGCGGTTCCAGCAAAGTTGGTAGTAAGGTTGTGGTGGTGGTGGTGGTGGTGGTGGTCGTCGTCGTCGTAGTAATCGGCGGGATGATGGTCTGGGCTTAGACTTTTAGGACTTGGGTGCTGCGGCTGCTGGGCTGGGGCTGGGGTGTCAAGGTCGGGGATCGGGGAGTGGAAGAGGAGAGGGGAGGGGAGGGGGTGGTCGAGACGGAACGGAACCCAGGTAGGTCAGAGGAGTCAATCAGTCAACACGTCCGTCAAGCCAGGACTTTGGGGAGGACTTTGGGGACTTGAGGACTTGGGACTGAGGGACCCAGCTGCTACGATGGTTCGGGGGTTTGGGGCTTAACGCTTGACGCTTGACGCTTGACAGGACGACGGTGGGTAGGGGGGGGGGGAAGGTGGGAAGGAGTGAGAAAATAGAACTGCGGTGCTAGGCCACGGCTCAGGCTGGGACGTGAGTACGAAGCGGAATCGGGGTGGTGGTGGTGGAGGGGGTGGAGCGTGGGTCGTCGGTCACTGGTGTCAAAGTAGAAAGTGGTAGTCTTATGGCCGTGGGCGCTTCAACAAATGCGCCGTTTCTGGGATGATGTGGTGCAGATAGAGAGCGGTGCAGCAACGGAGCACACAGCACTTGTCTGTTGCTACGCAGCAGAAAGAAACAGCCGCAGCAGAAACGACTACCACAGCTAACAGCGGCGAGCGCGTCAAGAGTGGGAATCGAGAATGTGATTGTAGGCGGCGACTGTGAGAGGAGCGGGTAGGATGGGACGAGTTGACCGGGATGGGTCTGGTTGGGGTTTTTTTTTTCTTCCGTCCCCCCCCCCCTCTTTCCCTTTCTCTGTTTCCTTTTGTCTTTCTTTCGGTCGGTTCTTTTTATTTTTTGTTCAGGTGGAGTGGAGTGACGATTGTGAGGAGAGAAGAGACATGGGGGAAACGATGTGGTAGCAGTCGCAATAGAATGGAGATGTTGATAGGTACCTTTTCCGTATTTTAGTCAGTCAAACGTCATAAACGGCACACAGCCTTCAAATGCACGCGCAGGTGTCAGTGGTGATCATGCGTGTTGGTTGAATATTGCCGGGAGGAGGAGAGGAGGAGTAAGAGGATGGCAGGAAGATTAAGGAGGGTAAGGACGAGGAGAGAGGCAAGCAGTCAACCAGGCACCGGGTCATGCAGAGGAGGATGACGAGAACGAGGGAGGGACGAACGGCGGTACGCTCGAGAGCCTGCTGGATACCCGGAGGCTGGAAGACTGGAGGGGGACTGGAGACTGGAGGACTGGGGGAGAAAGGTCGGGTAAGGGTGAGAGTGAGAGTAAGAGTGAGCGTGAGATTGGTATGAGAGAGCCAGGGAGAGAACCTAGAGCTCCTGGCTATTGCTGCAGGCCGTATTGACATTGACACACATTGGATAAACCAGGCAGGTCTAGCAAGCCGTGCTTCTCGTTTCTGCCTTCCTACCCCATCTGGTATCTTTCTCTTCCTGTTCCGTCCTGCTGCCTCACGTTCGTTGCTTGCTTGCGCTCGCGGGTTTCCAGCTTGTTTGCGTGCCGTGTGTTTTACTGGTGCTGTTGAAATGCTGTTGTTTTCGAGGGGTGGTGACGGGATGGGATGGTGAGTTGCCCTGTGCTCTCGCTCACTGCTGTCCTACGCAGGCAGGCAGGTAGGTACCTTTGCACGTTATTTCCGTAGAGAGTGACTGTCCGGGATCCCAGGACCCAAGACCACAAAATGGCCCGGTGGCTGATGTATCGCGCCAGCAGCTGACGGCACTAAAACGAAGCCTGCGGGTGCGCTAGGTGGAAGAACCCAATACACCCCAGCTCGCCCTTTGGGCTGTGTAAGGCTGAGGCCGCACCCAATCCCGCCTCTCCATTGGACAAGCGCTAGATCAAAGTGGCCTGCCGGGCGAGAAGGGCAGTGCGGTGCGGTGCAGTGGTTGGGGGGGGGGGGCGGAAAGGTAATGCTGCTGCTGCTGCTGCTGCTGCTGCTGCTGCTGCTGCTGCTTCCTGTTTCTCTGTCCTTGGTTTCTGAAACCGAGGGGTGTGTGTGGTTTGTGAGTGTGTGCGTACCACCCCAAGTACCGCCCACCCAGCTGCCGTACAACTCACTGTCGTTCGTTGCCCGGTATGGAAGGCGCTGATTCCATCTGCATGTCAGGACACATCATGGCTGTCGGATTGTCGTCTCTTGTGCGGTCAGATCAGATCACCGAAGGGTTTCGTCCCGTCTCCCATCGCCGCTGTCATTGTCTGGGATCTGGGACAAGGGAAGGAGGGGCACTGGCACTGGCAGCGGTCTAATTACACAAGGCATCGTCGAGACCGGCTTTTGGCCGCTGCCCGTGCCAGAGGACGGCCAACATTGGACGACGTCCAGGAGGACCGATTCTGTCTGCCCTTCCCCAGCCAGTGCCAGCGGCCCGAGCATGGTGGACGGTAAGCTGAGGCCGAACCTTGGAGCTGGAGCTGAATGTCTCAACCCTGGATGGTCTTCAAACAAGAGATGCAAGCATCCAGTGAGACGGGCTCGATGGGAAGTCTCGCCAGCCCCCGTCAGCCTGTTCCGAGTACAGTCGAGGGGAAGCACAAGCCCCGCCAGAAATCTCGATGCCTACGAGGAAGACTCAACCCTGCCGTTCCCGTCAGAGGTGCCTGACGGCGGCTGACATGTCGCAACAAAACCGCACAAGGGCCGTGGAGATCCCGTTGCGACCTTCTCTCCAGTCTCGTGGCGAACCGGGGACGGGACCCCCGGTGCCCAGGTGTCGTTTTGTCAGCATCGGGTCACCTCAACACAGGGTAGTGCGGACTTCGTCGTCGGTCTGAGACAATGAGCTACTGCAGGACCCCAGTATCCCGTCAACCTTTCGACGTCTCCATCAATATGGCTTCAGTCCTTGACCGCGACCCCAGAGAACTTGGTTGAGGGCCCCGGGCAAGCCATGACTGCAAGCCCTCGGCTGTCTTGGGTTACGGCTGGCCAAGGGGGTCTGTTGTGCGCGTCATGAGGCACAGTGTTCGTTCACCGCAAAGCAACACGGACACCCATTGGCGCCCAACCATGATATTTTCACGAAACCATTAGCACCAGATAATTCAGTTCCTGGCAGCACCAATGTTTAGTCGTCGCCAATGAACAGGTTGGAGTTTTCTTCCAGCCTGCCTGGATGGGGTATCTGGCCCAGCATAACTCACCTGGACTGGGGTGGGGTACAAATGATCCAAAACGGGGGGGGGGGGGGGGGGGGGGGACAGAGACGGCCTGGGAAGAATCTTACTAGGGGATCGGATGTAGGACTTTTGAAATACGTAGGACTTTCTCGTTTACGGATACCTGGACGGTACCTAGGCGGCGAGGATTCCACACGCAGTTCGCCGCCACGAAGGACTTGCTTGGCCGGGACTTTCTAAACAGACCGTCCTTGATGCCGGTGCACACACTCTCTCCCTCTCCCTTCTCTTTTTTCCTCGCTTTCCCGCACCCATGGCCTGGCTCTGGGGAGCCGTTCACTGTCGCATTGGCCTTGCAGTTGCATGTTACCTTATGTTTGATCAAACAAAAATCGTGCAACAATTTGCTCTTATCCTCAGAGTCGCCAGGGCGGTCCGGTCCCTTTGTCCTGGAAAACGGAACAAAAGAGGACAGAAGGTGGGGGTAGGCGGTGTACCTTTTTTTTTTTTTTCCTTCCGTGCTTACCCCATGAGATTAGGTTGGGCCTATCCTGCCTGCTGCTTCCACACTTTGCGCAGCAGCGCTGTGTCAGGTCTTCCAAGGGCCCCTCCCTTCCTCGGGTTTCCTTCCATTCAATGTTCTCGGGCTGAAGAAGACGAGATGGAAGCCAAGCACCACCAATCGAATCATAGTCCCGTTGACTCCATAGCCCGATATCAGTCAACGAACTTGTGCCTGGGTTGTTTGGGACAGTTGCTTTCCGGGTACTGGGATGCTGAAACGGACGCTGACTTTGACATGGCAAATTGACGTCCCATTTCCATCCATCGTCGAAGAGGGGGTAAAAAACGTCCACCAACGACAAGGGCAGTGCGCGAGTCCGAACGTCCCACAGAGTGCTGATGCGCGCATCCAACAAAGGTGGGGGGGTGCGAAGGACGAAGGATCCATCCTGTCATCCACGGTTTCCTCCTATTCACACTTCGTGTTGCCGTCCGCCATTCAGACCCCTTCAGTCCTTTCCCATTCACCCCTTCTAGGACTGGAGACCCATGCACAGGATACAAACGGTTGACTAGGCCGCTGATTTCCCAGAACTGCCACGCTTACCCAGACGCCGCCTCAACTGGCTGAAGAGAGCCTTGCCGGCGTCAATCGCGACAGCAACCCGCTGAACCGGGCCAACGCCCTAGCCTGCACCTTCAACCCCATCCCCGTGCAAAGGTCGTGAGCTAGAGATTCCACTGCTCGACCGTCGAGAGGATTCTCGGTGCGAACCTCAAAACGCGGGTCAATCCCATCCCACAATGGGACAGCCAGGGCGCCATGAGGCGTAGCACAGCAGCCATGCTGAGCCCCGGAAGCCTCTCTGATAGGCCCGACGGGGTTCTACCCTTACTGTCTCCGTCCTCTGATCGGCGCTTGCAAGCTCAGCCGCACAGCTTTTTGGGGGGTTTTAGCAGCTTTCCCTGATCTTCCCACTCGTACTACGTAACTGCGAGCGCTTCCCAGGGTCTCAATCCGTGCGAGAGCTAATATACGAGGCAGCCCCAGCTTTATAGTATGTAAGTAACGAGCAACCGTCCGGCGCCGTGTTGTCCTACCGACATGTCCGGCAATTACCAAGGTACACGGCAAGGAGCCGGTGTCCTTCTGTTCGGCATGTGGTGATGAGCGGTCTCGAGCGCGGAACTTGCTGCCAGCCCCCTGCCATTGACGTTGGCCGGGCACACCCATTGTTCTCTCTTTCGCGTCCTAGACGGCCTTGCGAGGGTCCCATGCGCCCTCGGCTGCGCCGACACTTTTGCGCCATGACTTCGGGGTTGCGTATCCACGTACGGTCGTATTCCAGTATTAAGCACTGCCCCCAAAGCTTCTGATGTGCCGTTGGTTGGGTGGGTCCGTTCCCTCGGAGCATCTCTGAAGCTCCGGATTGGCTCCGGCGAGGCCCGAAGCTTCCACCAGGAACATGGATGTTTTCTAGGCTGAGCGGAGCACCGGCCGCATGGTCAGGAGCCGTTCTCGCCGCCGTCGTGACGTTATGAGCCGACGAGGCATTCACGTGCCCGACGGAGACCATTCGGCACCCCGGCCGTCGCCGCCGGCTGTCGGATACCCGGCACGACCAATCATCCCTCCGCAAGTGTGACTCCCCGGAGTCTGGAACTCGAGTCGTTGAAGACCTGGCGTCCGGCGACACACGAATGGTCACGGCCTAGCTGGTATCAATGAGAGGCGCGCAAGGTGACGACAGGTAGCAGACCTGTTTAGATGGCTTCTGACGGATGACAACGGCGAAGGGAGACTCTGTTCTTATTTTTCTCCCCTTTCCTCATTTGTTCTCCTCGGCCATACTTGCACAGGTCTGACACGAAGGCTCGCAGTGCAATCTGAGTGCCCTGCATGCCGATGGCTCAGCTGCACCTCAGTGCGTGAAGGCATTCGAGGGAGGGTTTCGGTCCAATATCGCCAAGGAGTGTTTGGCACTGGCCTATTATATTGGGAAACTGCCCTTCGTTTGTATGGAATGCATTCGCTACCATCATGACCCGGGCTTGTTGAGGGAGCTAGTGCCCGCCATTACCGTCATCGCCTCCCCGTCCAGGATGCTAGGCTGAATTAAATCCCGAATCGGAACCCATGGGTAGCTCCAATTGGTTGACCAACGCCCTTCCCATTCGGATCCGTCAGTTTTAAACATCAAACACGGTATTTTGGGTTAAACTCGGGATATCAAAGCAGTAGAACTCTACCTCCTTGACAGGGACGTGGCAGGTACAAACTTAGAGACAGCGTTCCAGGCTCAATAGCACCCCCCGCTACTGAATCAGCATGGCGTCCCATGTTGCGAACCTTCCCTCTTGCCGACCGTCTCCGGACATCCTGGAAGCCCATCACTACCCGCCGCAGCTGCCCGAATGAGGCTGGCAAGAGCGATGGGAGACAAATTGCAGCTCCCTTCATTCTCTCGGGATGCCGACATCTTCCCTCGACGTTTATCTGTTTTTCCTCTGCCACCACGGCTCCCTCAAGATTCCTTCCGTAATCGCCAAGCCGAGACGCTACTGACCCAAGGGCAGCTGAGACGCATTGAATGTCAGGATATCCCAAGATACGCAACGTCTGCTGATACTTGGCTCGTGGAATGCTGGTCCCGCCGCGTCAACCGCTTTATTAAATCAGTCCGACGTTCCGGGTCACAGCGAGGTACCCTTCACCTCTCTGCACCCATAGGAAAAGCACTTCTTCGACAACATGACTTTCTATCAGGCGAACTTGACCGTTTTCGTGGCGGGCAATGGTTATCTGCTCTACCGACAGTACAAGCGCCAAGAGCAAGAATTGGTCGAAGAGCTGAAGCAGGAGGCAGCCGGTGTCGGCGATGGCACTGATGCCGAAGACGTTGAGCAAAACCAGCTGCTTGCAGAGCCCAGCGAATCGCAGGCCGTTGTGCGACAGTTTCAGCTCGACTTCTTCCCCGTCTACGCTCTGGCAATGGCAGCGGACTGGTTGCAGGTAACAGAAGCATAATGGGCCAATTGGTTCCAAGCTGACAATGAGACAGGGCCCGCACATATATGCCATCTACAAGTACGAGAAGAACATACCTGAAAAGGTCGTCGCTGCGCTCTACGCCGCGGGTTTCGTCTCCGGCGCCATCTCGGCCTCCTTTGCCGGCGAACTCGCTGATCGATACGGCCGTCGTCTCGCCTGTATCACATACTGTGTTAGCTACATTCTTACCTGCCTGACGATGCTTACCGACGACCTCCTCATTCTGTTCCTCGGCCGATTCTGCGGCGGTATCTCGACAACCCTTCTCTACAGCGTGTTCGAGGCATGGTTGATCACGGAGTACAACCAGCGCGGCCTGTCGCGCACGAAGCTCAAGCTGGGCGCCGTCTTTGGTAACATGACCACCATCAGCTCCATCGTTGCGATTCTCTCTGGCGTCGTCGGTGACATATTGGTCAACCTCCTGGGCGGTCGTGTCTGGCCGTTCATGGCAAGCGTGGCATGCTCCGGAATGGCCATGTGGCTGATCTTGGGAAGATGGAAGGAGAACTACGGAACCAAGCAGGCCGGCCCGGCGACGTCGTCCCTCGCCGATGTCAAGAGCGGAATCGAGATGATCATACGCGACAAGCGCGTCCTGTCCTTGGGTCTGACGTCGACCTTTTTCGAGGGCGCCATGTACCTCTTTGTCTTTTTCTGGTCTGCGGCGCTCAAGAGCGCGAGAACAAAGGCCGGCTCGGACGAGGAGCTGCCCTTCGGGCTCATCTTCTCGAGCTTCATGTGTGCTATGATGGCCGGATCCGCCTTCTTCTCGCTCTACACCAAGTCCCACTCCAAGGAGACGACTTCGCTCATCCTGATGCTCGTGGTGCTCGTGGTGAGCTGCTGTCTCTCGGCGGCTGTCCTGATCGACAACGAGAAGCTGCTGTTCTGGGCACTGTGTATGGTGGAGGCCAGCATCGGCGCCTACTTTCCGAGCATGTCATTCCTGAAGAGCCAGGTTGTTGAGGACGGCGTGCGCGGACGTGTGTACAGCCTGCTGAGGCTTCCGCTCAACGTGTTCGTTGTCGTGGCGCATAGCCTGGACGAAGAGGGTAAGTCTATTATGCAAAGCTATTCGAGACGACGAGCTGACCAGGGAACAGGTGACGGACACCGGAACAGCGTCTTCATCACTTGTGCCGCACTACTGATGGTGTCCTTCTTCATCGTCAAGAGGAACTTTCAACCACAGGCGTAGTATTGGACGGGTATCGAACAACATGACGGTTTCAACCCAGCTATTCTTTCGGACCAAAGACCACAACAGCGTAGGGTCAAAGTAGTGCGAGGGATAATGTGCGTTTTGGAGCACGTTGGCAGCGTGTACGTATATCAAGGCATGAGAAATGAAGCATGGGGCATGTATGACCGGAACCACGGCCGGGCATTCTAGATAGACTAGAAAATTCTGGAATCTGTCAAAAGGAAGCAATCTGTCCTGTTAAGCTCGTGTGCGAGGCTCCCCCAGTTGGAGGGGATATTGAGGACCGGGGGATTTGGGAATGCCGCCAACCAAAAGCTGGGGAGGGCCGTCATGGGGAAACAGACTCGGGATTGGGGGGGGAGGTAGGGGCCGGTCCACGTTGGGGGTTCTGTTTCATCGGCTCACAGCTTCCTTCCCGTATGTGAGGAGTTGCGCTTGGTCGTCGAGTATTTTAGTGCGGCAAGCATCGCGTGCCTCTTGTCTGGGGACCTTTCCAAGAGCTCGCTTCACATTGCGTGCATGTCGTTGCCGTCGTCTTCACCCAGCCACCAGACAGTCTGGGGAAACCGATGCCGCTCGTGGCGCTTTTGCAGTGATTGGAGATCCTTCAACGATCCAGACTTCCAGACCCCGGGCCCTGCAGTTCACACCGCACAGTTGGGCGGACCCTGCAACGGTTCGATAGCAATCTGAGTGGTCAACTCCAGTCTCAGTCCGGCGCGTCCTCCACTTCCAGGAGCCCTTCTCATGCAAGAGAGGCACTCGAGAACCCCCTCAGCGGATGGGAGACGGCGTTGGGTAGACCGTAGGAACAAACATTTGCGCCAGCCTCCCCTCTGCGTCGTCTTGCAACCGAATTCATTGTCCTCTCGGCCTCTGCACCTCTTCGTTCTTTCTCAATCCGACAACACAAGCCCCCTTTGAGGGTTCGTCGTCTTCTTACCGTCCGACGAATTCGCTTCCACGTCAACCACAACCGGAACTCGTTCATCAGCAACGCCGGCGAATCAGAGAAAAAGGGACTCGTCGATTAGATCTCACCACCACCAATCACCACCACAATCATCATCATTGAAACACACCCAAACTACACGAGGTCAAAACCGGGAAACCGGTCATTGCGACAGGGAGGACAATTGCATGCCGACCAAGATTCTGCACCTTGACGTGCCCGCCCCCGAGGGAAAGTGGACTAGACCGGCGCCGCACCTCGCCTTTGCAAAGCAAACCCTCGTCACTTTACATTCACACTACACCCGCCCGCCTGCCAACTTCCTCGAACAGGAGGGACTGGCTGGTCTGTAAAAGCCACTTGTGGGTGGTCGCATGACATACAACTGCAGACGCTAGTTGAGGGAGCAACCGCGACAAAGGGAACTGCTACGCAGCGACGTTGACACTTGAACTCGAGAAAAAGCGCAGCCGCAAGTCGGGGAGCCCAGTTTATTAATACCAAGACAAGCCACCAACCGTCCGTCCGACTCGATAGACGACAATCACTTGGACACTAGAAATCCTCCGACCGACCACCAGATTCCAGGCCCAAGGTCCAAGACCCGACGCCAGATACGGAGGACCCTGAGCCTGAGGTGATCGGCGCCCAAGCATCACGAGTAACTGAACGACACGGTAGGCGTCGGCGATCCCCTCAATCGACTTTCTCCGTGCATTTCTCCATCCCG
The DNA here is from genome assembly GCA_001625285.1 of Colletotrichum incanum. Classification (NCBI taxonomy): domain Eukaryota; kingdom Fungi; phylum Ascomycota; class Sordariomycetes; order Glomerellales; family Glomerellaceae; genus Colletotrichum; species Colletotrichum incanum. The sequence continues at coordinate 247,346 of LFIW01001807.1, forward strand.
TAAACCCATAACCATACTTGTCCTTATTTCCCGCTAGACCCCGCCGTCGGGCGCTCAACCCACGAACCCACGAGGGAAAAAAAACTCCACGAGAAAGCGCACACGAGGACATCAGAATTTGGCGCAACACCCTTGCAGGGCCGTCTTCCCACCTGGCACCTGGAACCCAGCTACACACCCGGGGTCCCCATTCATGACCTCATTGGGGGGAGCAGGCCTGGGTCCTCTTCGTCTATCCGCAGCGTCACACCCGGGAAACTAATTACAGACGGGCCGTTTAAACGTGTGCTGTCTCCTCCAAAGGGCCGAGAGGGAGAAATTCGGCGGCAGAACCACCGTCGCCGCCATTATCCCGCACCCAGCGCAATCGCCAGAGAGGCGCGCACGCTGCTACGCTGCGCTGCACTACATCTCGCAGGCCGCACGCAAGTCGACGTTTTTCGGTCGTTGCGGAAGCAGAGCCCGTTCTGGACCCCTTTGACTTCTCCTCGCAAAGAGAAAGGACTCATCTAGCCGTCGTTCCGATCAGGAGCACGGAGAAAATCTTCAGCAGAACGCGGGAGATTTCGCAGTGAGGTGCAGCGACGCGCCCGCAGCGAGAACTCCTGTATCTTGAAGGTACCAAACACCGGCACGTTGTCGACCTACGTCCGCGGGCGAGGCGCCGATTGGCGCGCGGGCGGTCTTGGTACTGGCTGTCAAGACCTCGATGGGCGGCAGGGCCAACGACACAATGGAAGACGGCATGTCGAAGGCCAGAAACAGCCTCATCAGCCGCAGTGTGGTGATGAGAACCCGGATACTGCCGTAGCGGACAGTGGACTAGACAATGGTGACAACGGCGCATGCGACAACCAGATGTTCTTGACGCTTGGCGGTAGCGACATCCCCAAACCCAACAAGACCAAGACCACCGGCGGCAGCGGCAAAGGTGGCCGTCGACAATCCAAGGTCAAAACCAAAGGCGGTGATCCGAGACACCGGAGAAGGAGGAGCAGCTTCCTGGTCTCCCATGGGGTCTCCTCGTTTTGGTACGGCCTTTGCTCGGTCGTGCTCCTAGTGCTCGTCCTAGTAAGTACCTCTGCAGCAGTGCAGGTTCTCCTCTTTCCATTTCACCAGACAATATTGTTGTTCCCACGTCGGTCCCCATCCGTCACCTTGAATCCACTCTGCAAGCCAACAAACCATTGCCCCATGTTTTATTTCCTTCAGTACTGTCGCACGCGCGCACACGCATTTTCCGCCTGGGGTTTATTTTTCTTTCTCATCTGGTCAAAGTCTCTTCATTTGCCAAATTCCGGCATGTTCGGTGGCCCGCCCGGGTGGGCGATGGTGGATGGAGACGGGAGCTTCTTCGGCGCAGAAGTGGGCCCCCGTGGGACGGGGGATAGTGTCTCCTGTCAGCGTCCCTGCGCATATGCTGTCATGAGCCGCCATGAGCGTCGAGTAGCGCGTGGTGTGGCCTGGAGCTTTCTCTCCTCTATTGAACCAAGTTGGGGGTTTGCCTCCGGGGCAGCATGCGGACTTCCACAGGCCCCCCCCCTTTTTTTCTTTTTCTTTTTATTATCATTCTGTCTTTGGGGATTTTGGTTGGGGAACATGGCATGGCATGGCACAGTCCAGGACAGTGGCAGGAGACAAGCGTGCAAATCTACGAGACTTGACCAGGAGACTGCAGACGGCGGGCGACGAGCTGCAGCAGACTCAGACTGGGACCAGGAGCCGGACAGAGAGACCAGAGAACTGGAGGGTGGGAAAAACCCCCATCCCCCAAGTTCAAAACCAAAACCAAAAAAACAAGCGAGACCACCTCAACGACGATTGAAGCGAGAGGCTTCGATGATCGGGACCACGCCGGAACCAATTGGAGACAACGGAGGGGCCGAAGTCCAGCGCCTGGGCCAATGACGGACGACGAACAGCTGTTCCCGGTCCCCCGAGCTTTTTCCAGCGGCCCAACTCCCTATTGCCTCCTGCACAATCTTCCAAGGCCATGGTCGGGATACCTGACCGGGCGCCGCTGCCGCCTGAGGCCACCAATGCCATGTCAGTCAGTCAGCCGCCATTCGTCCTTAAGCGTGGCAGGGCATGACGACGGGAGGACGTCCAAAAGAAAACCCCATAGCCAAGGTGCCTCGCTCAATTGGTGACTAGACATTGGGCATTGGGCATTGGACGGGCGTTCCCCGCAGAAGCCCCCCCAAAGTCACAGGTGTCAGTCCTAGGTTCAAGGTTCTCAGGGCCACGCAGCAGCAGTTCGCCTCACATCACGCATCCCAGCGTCGTGGTGCTGCTTGCTGGCTGCATCCACCCGTCAACGGCCACTCACCAAGCTGCGTCGTGCTGCAGAAAACCCGATTCTCATCACGCCGCTTGTTGTTCCGTCCGGCCCGACCTCCAAGAAAGAAACAGGCCTGGCTTGGACCATGATACCTTGGACCTGGCGGTGGCCTTCATGGCCCATTGGCATTCGGCATGCAGCAGCTAGACCTGGGGGATCAACATCGTCCTCGGTGAACGTCTGCCAATCTGTCCATCACCGGCTCCAGCAGGTCCCCTTTTTCCCCTTCCAGATGGCCTCACTCATGCTCGCGGTCCCGGTCCCGGTCCTGGTCCCTGTTCCTTGCCGACGGCCTCGGCTGGGCTGTTTCTCGGCGACGCCTTGTCATGATGGTCAATCGTCAAATGTCATGTCGTCGTGGTCCCGAAATCCAGTCGCCGCCCCAGCTGGGAAAAATCGTGTGTAGCAGCACGAGGCCTGTCACCCCACCACCGCCAACATTGCCTCACTGCCTCTGGATTTGGATTCGAGGTACTCTGACGCTAGGCCCATGCCTGCCTGCCGCCCTGCTCCATGCTCCCTGCTCCATGGCTAGCTCCACGCATGCTCCATGCTCCACGTTCTCGCTCCATGCCAATTGACCCCATCCCCCGTCCATTCCACTGCGATTTCGTCACATACATCATCCTCAGAGCTCCCCCAAAAACTTCCTCGAGTCTCGCTCTGCCTGGCCCTTGGACTTTTCTCCGTTACCTCGTCCTACCTACCTTGCCTGGCTTTTATTTTCTTTTACTCTGTTCAACACCACAGTTTCCTTCCCTCACTCCTCATACCCTACTTGGTCCTCTCCAACCCCAATCCATCCATCCAATCAACCATCCAACCAGTCCTCTCTCTCTCTCCCCGCACTCCCTCTCTCTCAACGGAGACCACCCTCTGCAGCTCTTGGACTAATTCGTCTCCTTCCTCGACCGCACAGCTCACGCAGCTCCTCCTACGCGACGCCAAGCTTCTACCACCGCATCTCCAGCTGCAACTTCGCTCTTCCCTCTTCCCCTCCCACCACTTCTTCCATCCATCTCCTCCATTCTTCTCTCCCTCCGCCCAAATCTTCCAGGAGCCCGTCTGCGAAAACCCAGCGCCCTTCCCTACCACGCCGCCCATCTCGAAACCTCTCACAATGGCGCTTGAAGCAGAGACAAAACGTGTCGTCGACCAGTTCGAGCTGTCTGATGCCTACATCAACGGTGCAGTCAAGGAGTTCCTCAACCAGATGCGTAAGTTGCTTGCCCCTCCTTGCCCAACACCACCACCGCCGCCGCCGGCGGCGGCGGCGGTGCTGCAGCGCTTGTCTGTGCGCGAATAATATCTGCGCTCAACAACTCCCGTCAGTAAGACAGGCAGGGAGGTGCGCAGCTTTTCTCGACAAAGTAATGAAATTGACTTTTGTGCTTGCTTGCAGACGATGGACTTCAGAAGGATGGAACCAGCATGAGCCAGATCCCGACGTACGTCACTGGCGTGCCCAATGGCACCGAAAAGGTAATTCTGCGCGGCAACGCAGCTTCGCATTGCTGCCCCCCAACAAAATGCGGTGGCATTCCTCTTATTGACACTTGTCGCAGGGCCTGTACCTCGCCGTCGACCTCGGCGGAACCAACTTCCGCGTGTGCTCCGTCCAGCTTAACGGCGACACCACCTTCAATCTCACCTACAGCAAGGTTGCGATCCCTAAAGAGCTCATGGTCGCCAAGACGGCCGAGGAGCTCTTCTCCTTTCTCGCCAAGCAGATTGAGCTCTTCCTGCGCGAGCACCACGCCCAGCACTTCGAGCAGCACGTGCGCCGCCGCCAGACCTACAGCGCTCCCGAGGGATACCGTGACGAGCACGTCTTCCGCCTCGGCTTCACCTTCAGCTTCCCCGTTCAGCAGCTTGGCATTAACAAGGGCAACTTGATTCGGTGGACCAAGGGCTTCGACATTCCCGACGCCGTCGGCAAGGATGTCTGCGCTCTGCTGCAGGTCGAGATCGACAAGCTGCATCTCCCCGTCCGAGTCGCCGCTCTTGTCAATGACACCGTCGGAACTCTTATGGCGAGGTCCTACACCTCCACCGGCAAGTCGGGCTCGATCCTGGGCGCCATCTTCGGCACCGGCACCAACGGTGCTTACCTCGAGAAGCTTTCCAACATCAAGAAGCCCATCGTCGGCGACTACGAGACGTCCACCGGCGAGATGGTCGTCAACACCGAGTGGGGCTCGTTTGACAACCAGCTTAACGTGCTGCCCAACACCCCGTGGGACAACGCCCTTGACAAGGCCAGTGTCAACCCCGGTATCCAAATGTTTGAGAAGCGCGTCTCTGGCATGTTCCTCGGCGAGATCGTCCGCCTGACCATCCTTGACATGCTCAAGGATGAGAAGCTGTCTCTGTTCAAGGACCAGAACTCGAGCTTCAACGATTGGAAGTCAACGACCGACATCAGCCCCAAGTCCAGCATCTTCCAGCAGTGGGGTCTCGACAGCGCCATCATGTCTGTTGCTGCCGCTGACAACACTCCCGAGCTGTCGACCCTGAGACAGGAGCTGGAGTCCATCCTGCAAGTTTACACCCCGTCGCTCGAGGACGCGCAGGCTTTCAAGGCCGTTGCAGGGGCCGTCGGCCGCCGCGCCGCCCGCCTGTCTGCGGTTGCCATTGGCGCCATCGTCCTCCAGTCCGGCAAGCTCGACGACCCCGAGGAGGAGGTCATCGACGTTGGTGTAGACGGCAGCCTGGTCGAGCACTATCCCTTCTTCCGCGACATGATCTACGAGGCCCTGCGCGCAGTCGACGGCATCGGAGCCAAGGGAGCCGAGAAGATCCGCATCGGCATCGCCAAGGATGGTAGCGGAGTTGGCGCCGCACTCATCGCCCTCGTGGCCGCCGGCATGGAGAAGGAGGGCGACGTCCTGACCGAGTTTAGGCAAAACGTCAAGAAAGAGCTGGATTCCATTCCTTCACCTCGTAAGTTGCTAGTCACCGATGTCGCCGAGAAGAAGCGCGACGTCGGCCGTGACGATATCCCCGCCGTTGTGCATTGCGAGACGGTTGGCTAATCACATTTTGGTGCGTCTTCTTACAGGCGAAGAGCTGTCGACGACCAACACTGCTCTGATAATCGGCGGCCTCGTGGGTGTTGCGGCCATTGCGGCCGTGTGGTGGTCGCGTTACCACCGTCAATGATGAACGAACATGAATGGGAATAAGGAGGGGGATGACAAGGGGTGGGGGAGGGAAACGATCTGAACGAGACCCTCATTTGAAATGAAATGAGGGAAGTGGATGAAAATGCATTTCGGGGAACAACAAAAGGGAAGGAGCCGCACCAGACGCCCCCGCGACTGACCCTCTCGTCCTTTGCAATCCTCCCATCTATTTGGGCACTTTTCCTTTCCTTTTTAGCCTTGGGACGGTTTTTGGTCGAACATTTTTCTTTTTTTACATCATCTTCTCATGATTCCACATTGGGGGGAAAAACCGGAGTTGGGCTTTGGAGCTTGAGCTGAGCAAAATGCGTCTTGTTTGTTCAAAGCTGTATAATTGTATGAGTCTTGTCTTTCTTCTAAAGCAAAGTCAACGTCTATATCTGGGGGTGGTCTATCTTGACCCTTCCTCTTTCTCCTTTCCGACATCCTTTTGTCCCATCTTTTTTGTGGTGGTACATCTGTGTTTCCCAAGGACGTGATGGCCCGGGGTTTGCGGGTTTCAAACCTTGTGGTGTGTTGTTAATTTAACCAAGAGCAAGGAGCAACAAAAGACCTGTTGCTCCATTGTGACCTAGATGGATCCGCGACTACTTGATGGAACCAATGCTGGATTTGGTTAGCAGGAACTGATCCCGGTGTCTTTTTTATGAACCCACGGGGCTCGTTGGAGCCGTCTGCTGAGCTTTTTATTGCATCCTTCTGGCGGCCACCCATCGTCTAGCCCTGGAACGCCGCAGCGGGGTACGACCTGTCCCTCTTCTTTCTCGCCGTGGAACTGCTCCTCGAGCTCGCCCCTGAGCCGCCGTTGCCCCGGGGAGGAGCGAGCAAGCCCGACGCCATATCCTCGGGCAAGTCGTTCCACTCTGTCGCGGCGCGACGGTTCTGGAAGGACTGGCCCGAGGGGGTTCTAGAGAGCGACTCGCCAGTGGCCGGGGGAGGACCGCTGCCCATGAGAGGGAGGTTCGCAACAGCGGCGGTGGGACCGGGGACGGGCGCACATGTCTTCCCGGGATGCTGGCCCCCGCTGCCGATTGACAACGGGCCGACGGCGCGGCGGACGATCCAGGCCGAGTCTGGGCGCAGCTTGATGTAGTACCCCTGCAACGGCTCTCCGTAGCGCTCGAAGCCTCGGGCTTCGTACCAGTGCATGCCCTCTTCGTTGTCCGTCCAGACGTGGGCGTAGATGTGACGGAGGTTGATCTCGGGGGACGAGGCGGCTGCGGCGGCGACGAGATGGTCGATGGTAGCGGTCGCGAGGCCGTAGGAGCGGTAGGGGGAGAGGAGGGCGAGGGATTGGATGTAGAGGGCGTGTTCGGGGCGAGCGCCTGGAGAGGCGGGCGGGAAGGGAGAGGGTTCGACGCGGGACACGACGCCGCCTACAACTTGCTCTGCGCCCGGAGAGGACGGGTCTGACCAGGTTATCACGCGGGAGAAAGGGCCTGTGAGAGCGGCGGCGTAGAAAGTCTCGGGGTAGGCGACGGGGAGGAGGAGGGAGTTGATGCGGCGGAGGGGTTGCAGGTCGTGATCGTCTACGGGACGGACCGCAGCATTGGGGTGGATGGGCGTCGAGGCCGCTGGCGACGGTGCCGTCGTTGAGGGTAGCGGTGATGTCGTGGTTGTTGGAGGAGGGGGAGGCTTTGTCTGTGATGAGGTGGGGGGTTTGGCCGTGGGGTGAGGAGGGGCAGTGGGAGCTTCTGTCGACGAAGGTGCGGGCGCGTACTTTGATGACGACGGCGGGGGCGCGTAGGAGGGTTGCTGTCGAGGTTGAAAGAAGGACTTGATCGACGACTGCGTCGGCTTCATTGTCGTGGTCTGAGGGAGGGACATGGTAGCCGTTGTGGCCTTTGGGGGGGTTGCGTGTCGTTTGGTCGAGTCGAAGGCGATGGATATGGCTGTGTGCAAATAGCGTGGGGAATTGAAAGTGGACGAACGATTTGGATGGGGGGGGCTCTATGAGAGGTAATTACAGAATGTTAGCAGCGCATATTTCCACGCGTGCGGCAGAGTCTGCTTCGGGGACGTATGATGTCGTGCGTCAGTCCGGAGACGGCGAAAGGAGGGAAGAAGTTAGGCCAAAAGAAAGCAAAAACAAAAGTCAAGATAGGTTCCGGACAGAATGTCTTTGAATGGTTGCGATTTTTTTATTTTTATTTTGTTTTTTGGCTGCAAGTGACGGACTGGGGTGGTGAGGTTGGGTGCACTGCATGTCGTGACTCGGTTGGGGGAAGGGCTCCTGGTTGGTTGGATTTAGGCTGGTGCTTCCCGCTGTATGGTCACGGACAACGGTGAGGGAGGCACTTTCCTCAGCATACTGCAGCAGCGCAGGACATGCAGGGCAGGTGCGGCCAAAATGCGGTGTTGGAGGGCTCCGGCGGGAAGGCGGCCCCACCGGGTCTTCCCAGAACACTGACAACCTGTGACGGTTATAGTCACTGAGATGAGCGAGCGAGCAATCGCAGGGCGACGAGTGTCAGATTCGACGCCAGTGAATCGAGGTCCCCGATTCGGAAGGACTGGGCCGGGGAGATCATGGATGGCAGTGGATGGGTTGATGGGTTGACCCAGGCCCGTCCGTCATCGTCTGCCAGTGCCAAAAACAAGGGGGTTGATGTCGATGGGGGTTGTTAGTGCTGTTCGCTGAAAGTGGGCTCCCGTTCTGTTAGTGAGCCAGCCAACAGAAATTTGTCCACTGACCGATCGACTTGCCGTTCAAGCAGCCAGCCAGCACCGCACCTGCAGGGAGACCTAGCATACCTACCTCAATGGCGCAACTTCAGCAGAGGCGAGAGACGATTGAGTGCTGGGCGGTCAAGACCGAGAGCGAGCCTGCTCCGAGGTGCTTTTCTGCCGGCTGGGGTGGGACCGTGGGACCGTAGGACCACGGCCACGGAGTCCGAGTCCCCTAAAATGGCTTTCAAGGGGCGACTAACTCAGGCACATGCACGCTCTGATGGGGACACTGTATCCGCCCAGTGGTTTATTCATGCTAAGGGACGATGGTATGTATGCGTACCCCTACAGCAAAAACCCGGCGGCCTGGGTATGTCTTCCATTATGCAGAAGCTGGATGCGACTCTGCCGATTCTGCTAGTGATAAGGTACTCTCCTGGTGTTGGTGTTTTGCTGTATTGTCCCATGCAGCTGTAGCGGCTGCCAATTGGACACATCCAAGGGGTTTGAGCCCGCGTCGTTTGGCGACTCGTCCGCCCGAGATCGACGTTGTCGATTCAGGCAAGGTGCGCTTGGGCGGCTCCTCCAGGTTTGTACCTGCGCACGCAGGTGACAAGAAGATCTCATGCTCTTCAAATAAAACCGAGGCGAAGGTGATCCTTTCCATACCCCCAGCAGCCGGGTCGTCGATTGTCTTGTCTGCTATCGCCTTGATTCCTATCTCCGTTGCTGACCACAACCGTCTTCTTTCGTGGTGTTATGGGTGGAACAATCCAGAGGGACAAGCGAGCAGAGGAAGGTAGTTGCAGGTGCTGTGACCTTTGCAAGTTTGCTCATTCCCGCATTTGTTCCCTTACCTTAGGTTAGCAGCAGTTTGGTAATCCGGAAAAACTGCCCAGTTTCCCATGTCAAGGCAATTAATTCACCATTGCTGTTGCACCCTTTTTAAGGTACTTCCCGTCAGCAACGCAAGGTTCCGAACTTTTTTTTCTGTCGGCCGGTATTACCCTCTGTACAGCAAACCCCCCCCCCCTCGTCCGGTCGTGTGGCACCTTCCGTATTTTAGTCCCGTCAACCCGATTTCAGATCGACTCAGCAATCCACAACCACAACCTTTTCTGCACGACAAACGAAGCTTCCCGCCGTCTGAGGCTGCTGCACGATCGCGACGGCATTTTCCTCCCCTCAGCCTCTGTGCGCCGTTCCGTCGGCTTCGTCGAGATGGCTTCCAACACGGGCAAGGCTGGAGTAATCGTCGCTCCAGACGATGTTGGCAGTATGGACAAGCTTGTAAGTGCACTTCGATCCTCGCGATCTCCCTCCCTCCGTCCCACTCCAGCTTCACCTGGACTCCCGTCCCCGACACATGGGTGAAATGGGCGACTTTTTGCCATGGCTGATGAAATGATGTGATGCTGACCGCAGTCTGTTATCCGGCAACAGGCACACGCCGTTCTTGACGACCTCATGTACAACATCGTCCACGATCTGCTGCTCAAGGTCCACCGTGACGAGAAAATGGCGAGAGCCACCACCGCCGCTATTCGTGTCGAGAAGCTGGCTTCCGATGCTTCAGAGAGCTCGACTCCAGAATCAAAACCCGACGTGCGAATCGAGACCGACGCCGCCATATACGAGGATGGCAAAGTCCTGCTCAAGGGCAATCCCCTCAAGACCACCTCCGAGATTCTTTGCCCGAGATGCCACCTGCCACGCCTGCTCTACCCGACCGACGGCAAGGGCGCGAAAAAGCCCGACCCCAGCGTCATCTACTGCAAGAAGCACCCCTACATCGACAAGCCCGGCTACGACATTTACGGTCAAACATGGGTTCAACCCGGGCCTGGCCGAGGCAAGAAGAAGAAGGACATGAAGCCCGATCCGAACATCGAGTCGCCCGGCCCTGGCGAATCGCGCCCGCCCAATGTTCTCTCGTTTCCCTCTGCTACCTGCAGCAAGTGCAAACGATGCATTCTTGTCACACGACTCAACAACCACATGGGCTCCTGCATAGGAATGAGCGGCCGTAATGCGAGTCGCGCGGCGGCGGCCAAGATTTCAAATGGTAGCAACGGCGCCAGTCAGAACGACGGCACTCCACCTTCGAGCCAGAAGGCCACGCCGGCACCCGCGTCGCGGGCGTCGAGCCCCAAGAAGCGCGACAGCGAGGAGGTGGCGGCGCCCGAGGAGGAAGACGAATCGGCCGACAGCCATAAGAAGAAGAAGCTCAAATCGACGCCCTTGATGACGAAGAAAGTCATACTCAAGACAAAGGGTCCTAAGAAGGAAAAGGTCAAGTCGAGCTCCCTGCTGAGCCGCGAGGCAAAGCCTGACGATGGCGACAACTCCACCGTCGAGGTTGCGCCAAAGAAGGAAAGAAAGGAGGCCAAGGGCATCAGTCCGGCCAAGAAGCTCAAGCTCGGCGCCGCGAAGCCGCCATTGTCCTCGCCGCACTCCAAGAACGGTCGGAACGAAGACGCCGAATCCGAGTCGTCTGGCACGCTGTCGTCGCCGCCAAACTAGAAGTCTGGCGGTACTGCCAAGAAGCGCAACCCAGCCAGCGAGCCACACCCCGCGCCATCGTCTTCATCGTCCACGTCGCCGTCGTCCTCGGCCGGCGTATCTCCAACGCAATATGGCCTCGACGCCAGCAAGAAGCAGATGACAAGCACCAAGACCGAACGGAGGGTACACCAGCCCTCCGCCAGGGGCAAGTTCTCTCCTAAGGAGCCCTGTCTCAAAAGTCAGATTGTTGCTAAGGCCACAGTCGCTACTACAAGCACATCTGCTACCGAGGGCCCTTCTGCCACCAAGAACCAGTCCAGTGTCAAATGTCAGCCCATCGCCGGGGCCTGACCTGCTACCAAGACCCAAAATCGGCCCTCGACCCAGAACGAGAGCCACGCCAACAAGAGGCGCTGCTCCTATAACTTACTTATCTCTTTGTGTCCACTATTCTACCATTTTTCTTCTTCATTCAAGACCTGGTTCCAGCCGCAGGTCAGGATGAGCATCATCTTCAGGTCATGGGTTTACCATGACCAGAGAGATTGTCATGGATCGACCACAGAAGTCAAGATACCAGACTACACGTTATCACCTTGTATTCATCAGAAATTTGACCCTCTAGCACGACTGCCACCAACACTTGATACACGACACCCACAACATTGCATGATTCCAGGAGTCAGTCGGGGACGGTTCTCAAACAGAATGGGGAGGTTTCCCCCATACATTCTCGTGCATCACCCGGCGAGGCGGATGGCGGCGTTTAGAGATTGCGGTTACTATAGGCATTGACCGAATGACATTGATTCCCCCTTTGACTTGTGGTTATCGCCCTCAGGCCTTGTTGTGTGACTTGTGCATGTTGCTTTGTGGAAGATGAAGGACATGGGCAGCCAGGACAAGCACGGCCCTCGCCTCGGTGTGCCGTTGTCTCAATTCATGTCCCTGAGGGCCGACCGTATTTCCCTAATCGCTTCGTGTTTCCTTGGTCTTCCTAGGTTCCGCCTGACACCAAGATAGGGTAAGAGTAGGGAGGCGGGGGTGGCATAATGGAGACGAGTATGAGGACATGCACGAAGACCAATCCTGTATCGGTACTGAACGTGATAATGCTTCTCAGTTCCCTGGTATCCGTGACTTGATATGCTCCAAATGAGTCTTCCATGACCCAACACCAAACTCCCTGCCATGCACAACAAAAAAAACCACGAAAAAAGCCGTCGAGAACCCATTACTCGTCGTCCGCACCGCGCTCCTCAACAACAGAAGCCCTAAGGATCTTGACCTCCTCCAAAGGCCTATCCTCTGGCCCCGTCTTGACGAGCCCCATCCTCTTGACGACGCTCAATCCATTCTTGACCCGCCCAAAGATGGTATGCTTGCCGTCCAGCCAGGGGGTCGGGGCCAGAGTGATGAAGAACTGGGAGCCGTTGGTATCCGGGCCGGCGTTGGCCATGGACAGCACGCCGGCGCCGGTGTGTTTGAGGGAGGGGTGGATCTCGTCGGCGAACTTTTCGCCGTAGATGGAGGTGCCGCCGCGGCCGGTGCCCGTGGGGTCGCCGGCCTGGACCATGAAGTTTGGGATGATGCGGTGGATTACGGTGTCATTGTAGTAACCGCGCGAGGCGAGGGTAGAGAAGTTTGTGCAGGTTTTGGGGGCGTGGGCGGTGTAGAGCTCGAGGACTATGGTGCCCTTTTTTTTGGGAGAGAGAAAGTTAGTGGCTGTGATTTCATGTTGCGAGGCATTGTGCCGGGAGGGCGCGGGGAAGGGGGATTGTGGAAGTGGACGCACCATTGAGGTCTCGAGAGCGACGTTTGTGGTCATTTTGGCGGTTCTACTGTTGTAGCTGCGTGAGAAAGAGGAGGACGTCGTGATGGTGGGATGTTTGGAGGGGCTCGAAATTATTTTGGACGAGGCTGCGATGTCGATTTGCGACCGCGACGAGGTTTGCGGCGGCAGTTACGCCCACGCGGCGACGGCCAGGGGAGCTTCAGCCACCTCCCGGGACCCATGTCGTTGCGCTATTGGTTCAGAGATCAGAATTGGAGGAGGGGTTAGCGGGAGAGCTGAGAGCTGCAAGGCGCTGTGGAGCTGGACCATCCCTCCTCCCGTCCCTGCTGTGTCCCGTCCCGCACCTGGTTACAGCAACATCGCATCTCCCAGCTCTTGTTCTGGCCCGGCGCAAAGCGACTCCTGCAGCAACGCTCACACCGCACGGATTGGGGGACATATGTTTTGAAGACTTGACCAAGCGGAAGGTGCGACTTTGCTCGACAAAAGAGACAACTTTCAAAGGGGGGACTGCTCAGGACGTCCGGCGTCTTTTCTTCCCAAGCAGCCGAGAAACCCAACCAAAAAGCCAGAGAGGCAAAAACAGGCGGCAAAAAAAAAACGAAGAAGAAAAAGTGACTTGTCCCGTTCGGCGGTTTCTCTGGATTTTGAGAATTGAGTTCTTCATCTCGCTAGTAACACGTTGTCGTCTTTCACCACCACACCATCCCAACTGGTCGTTGAACGACCTTTCTGAGAGCTGACAGGTGGCTTTTTGCATTCGGAGGTCGCGCTCTTTCGACGAGAGAGAGTCTTTGGCGGTTCGATATTCTTCAACAATCATCAATCCGTCTGGTACTCTTTTCTTTCCCGCCCGGACGTATATAACCCCAGGGCGTTCAGCGAGTTAATCGGTATCCATTCGGCGCCATCTCATCATCATCATCAGCATCATCGACTCTTCCAATCTCCTTCCGTAGCTTTACATTTAGCACCTTCAGTCCTAGCAACAACACGACGAGCCCAGTATTCACCGTCGGGCTCGATTTCACCACCCCAGTTTCAGTCGTGGGGTTCGGATTACAAACTCGCTGCGATCGAGCTTCGCCGTAACCTGCAAACATGGCTTCACCACCGGTCCCCAGCCCGGTCATCCCTCCCTTCGACCAAGTCACGCAGAACATTACCGGCAACTTCACCGCCGGCAATGCCACCTCTGCTGTGCCGGAATGGGACCTCTACCTCTACGCCAGTTTTTTCACCATGGAGGCCAAGCTCATTTTCAGCGCCTTGGCCACCATCTACATCGGCGCCCATGGTTCCCTTCGCCGTCCTCCTTCCGCCGCTCCTGCGAAGCGTAAGGACGGGGAGCGTGAGCGCAAGGAAGATGAACCCATCACCGAGGGTCTCCTGCCCACCGACGCCATTCTTTTCCCACTTTTGGCCGGCGCCATGCTGATCGGCCTCTACTACCTCATCCAATGGCTCCAGGACCCAGCGATCCTTAACAAGATCCTGAGGGTGTACATGTCCGTTATGGGCGTCGCTAGCTTGTCCACTTTGATCGCGCACTCGCTGCGGATTGCTGTGGGGTTCGTCTTTCCCAACTACTTCCGTCACAACGGCGCGCTGTACCGTGTTGACGACGATGATGAATCTTTCATCAAGTTCACCGGAGAGGAGGCGGACCGAAACAACGCGCAGTTTCTCCAGAAGAGCAACCCATTGCCGTTCGGTCTTCGCTCCATCGTCCCGTTCAATGCGATCAACGTCAACCGATTCCTCTGGGACCTGCGTCATGTCCTGACAGACGAGTGGACAGTCAAGGCTAAGGTTCATGGCCTCTTCCAGGAAAAGTTTCACATTTCCGTCCTCCACGTCATTGGCTTTAACTTGGCTGCCACGGCCGTCTTCACGTACTTCATGTCCGGATCGCCTTTCCTATCCAACTTGATGGGCTACGGTTTCTGCTACGGCTCGTTCCTGATCATGTCCCCGACGACCTTCGCCACCGGCAGCTTAGTACTGATGGGACTTTTCTTTTATGACATCGTCATGGTCTTTTACACGCAAGTTCTTCCGTCCGTCTCTTCATCTTAAGCATTTGCTAACTTCTACTCAGGCCTTACATGATCACCGTCGCCACCAAGCTTGACGTTCCCATCAAGCTCCAGTTCCAGTCTGCTGCTAGATCCAGCATTCTCGGCCTCGGAGACATTGTCGTTCCCGGCATTGTCATGTGCCTCGCCCTCAGATTCGACATGTGGCGCCACTACCAGCAACAAATCAAGTACGTCCCGACCGACCTGAAGTCTGACCAGCACGACGCCACCTCGGGAGACGTTGTCACCGTCAGTGAGACCCAGCACATGGCCCAGAAGGCCACTTACCTTGACATAACCGGATGCTGGGGAGACTGGTTCTGGTCGTCGTCGTGGCCGGGCCTGCTCAAGGGGGTACAAGAAACGACTCCCCCGACTGTTCGAGGATCAACCTTCCGCAAGACCTACTTCAACGCTTCCTTGGTCGGGTACACCCTGGGCATGCTGGTTACTCTCTGCATGCTGACCATCTTCAAGCATGGCCAGCCTGCGCTGTTGTATCTCGTTCCAGGTGTACTTGGCTCCCTGTGGCTGACTGGTCTCATCCGCGGCGAGCTCAAGGAGATGTGGATGTACACCGAAGACGGCACCCTAGACACGCGTGACGTCGTGGTCGAGCTCGATGGTAACGGCAACGTCGTCAAGGAAATAAAGAAGGACGGCGAGAAGGACGAAGACGAGAAGAAGAAGGCCGAAGAGGAGAAGGCGTTGAATGAGAAAAAGGCAGCTGATAAGAAGGAGGCCGAGAAGACCGAGTACAGCCTGGTGGCGTTCTCTGTCAATGCTCCGCTTAGAAAGCCGAAGACACAGTGATCTTGGAACGAGAACCAGCTGGTACAAGCAATGAAAAAAAAAAAAAATTCGAAAAAAAAAAAGAAGTAGCAAGCGCGAGGCTCTGGAAAACATGCATTAAGCGGCGTTGAGGTACAGATTCGGATTCAATCATCGGGAATCCATACCGCGGTAGACAGCGTTCTCTCCCGTTTTTACACGGTTGCAAGTGAGGTTACTTGCAGCGAGTCTGCATAAAGGGAGGCGAGTTTCTTGTTTACTAGATAGTCTGCTGCTTCCTGCGAAGCTCCCTAGCATCTTGGCAACACAATCAAATGGGTTTGCATGATCACTCTCTTCCATGTCTTGTGTCAGACCATAGCATTCATAAATACCCGAAGAAGCCACCTTCACATGACTTCACTGGCTGGCGCGTTGTGGGGTACCGCAGTCTGAACGTTTGGCTTTTGTTCGAGGACTGCGATAGTCTCGGTAGGTGATAAAGGGCTCGGCTCATCACACGCTGCTCTGAACGGTATCGGGGTTGTCCCGTAAGTTTTGAGTTACCGTCACTGCAAAGGGCATCGGCACTAGGTGCAGCGTTTCCCACGCGAGTTTTGAGGATTTCGAATAGACTGTTAGGGTCAACCTTCCCCCATCTGTTGTCAAAGTACTCGCAAAGCTTTTAGTCGTACAAGGCGACGCGTGTCTCTATATCACCACGTCTCAGATACTCCACAAACAAGCCCTGGAGTGAGTTTAGATCGACTCGTCGGCTGCCGACATGGGATGTTTCAAAGGTTCGGAGAAATGTACAGCGGCTGTGTGTGGTTGCCTCGAAGAGCCAGCACTTCCTTCCAAGTTGCTGGAGAATCTTGTCGGTGAGACAGCTTCCTGCTTGCGCTATCTTAGTTTGAGCCGTATTGAAACACTTACCAGTTAATGAAGCTGCAAGCCAGAATCAACTCCATGGATCGTGATCAGCCCAATCGTTTTTAGTGCCCCTGAAATCCATGATAGCCCCAGCCCTTCGACTTCAACTTCGTCCTCGTCCAGCATTTTCAATATATTTGTTGATGGACTCGCCTCTGTAAGAGCTGTCTCGTAGGCTTAAGTAGTCATCCGGTAAGTCCAGATGGGACAATGGAAGCAACCCCACCACCTTGGCTCGAGGAGGCTTTCATAATCGCCAAGAAATAGTTCCTGGATATTTCACACATCCGACTAAGTGCGATTTTTTACGCACACACTTGACTGAGAACGATTACAATGGTGATTAACGCCATCCAGAACCAAAAGGCACAGACGAAGACGCTTTGGCATTGCGTATCTTTAAGGATATTGTCATCAAACTCGACCAAGGAAACGCATACGGTATCAAAAACTACGAAAATGTCGAATGTAATCGATGGTCTTATACAGCTACATGATTTGTGAATGGATAAATGCATGAAAAAGCGACCAAGGAGTCCGTGAGCTGAGTCGTAGACAGACCTAGTGGTGAAACGATATTCCTTTCACATAGACTATGTGATGAACCTCTCCTCGGTATATGTCTTTATGCGAGATTGATGCTGCAAGTCGTGAATGATCAAGAAAAAGCCAAGCAAATCCCGGAAGAACTCAATCTGACGGATGGTCTAGACGAAGCGTAAAACTTACATATTGGAATCGGTATCATAATACTAACCTCGAGCAAGCTACGGTCGGGCTCCTTTTCAGCTTCGGCACAACCCTAGCCGACAGCCCAGTGCGGTACAGGTATTTGTGAAGAAGATAATTCACTGGTTTGCTTGAGCCAATTGTCTGTTGAGAGAATGAAACTAGCTGCAGTCTCTTATGATAGAAAGGGGCTCTCATGATGTTATTCGAGGGCGAAGATATCTACAGAACATCAGACAGAATATGGGTCAAATCGACCGTAGTTACATTATTTTCGTAGCCTCAGGGGGATCAATAAGATATATCAAAAGGATTTCTTGAGTACGACCACGGCAAAGCGTCTCTTGATCAATTCATAGAGCTGTCGCTCCTACGTATTTAGATTAAACTATCCACCAGTATCACGCCGGCTCATGCCGCATGGGCATGCCAGTCTACTGAAGGGTCTAAAGACAGGAACTAAAAATCGCTAAGAGGCCCCTAGAGTAGAAGAAGAGCGGCTTCGAGTTGTTAGCGCATATCAAACCACAACGGTTGGAGGGGACCTCCAAACCTGCAACATCGTCTTTCCGTTGTCTAGGTTAATATCCCAATAGTGAAGTCCGAAGCCCATATTATAATCTCAAAAGAAGTGAGGTGTAGTAAGTATCTTGGTAGAGGATGTCGATTCGGGAAATCATATTCGTGTTGTTAATGACGGTCGATACTATGAGAAAGAACTGGCTATCATTAGCTGGAATCGCTATTAGGAAACAAAGCGGGAAAATATATACCACGGCCATTATCACAGTACAGTCGTCCCACCACAGCTTATTAGCTATCTTGAACCTCGATAGACACCTCAGAGCCACAGTAAATGCCGAGGTAGTAGGGAGCGCGATGGAGAGGGCCCGGAGATATTTTCGGTGGTCTGGAATCGGGTAACCGAGGTAGAGCTTTTGGGATATCCGAACGGAAGCTGAATGCAAGACATTGAGTTTTTTCAAGAGATTGCTGGGCATACCAATTCATTGTCCACGTACCGACTTGATTTTCAATGACAATGAGCATGATGTCTCAAAGCATGTTGACATTTGAGCTCGAAGAGAGTGATGTTGATGCACACGCAGTTCTCCACTCGATGAAGAGAACAGCTCCCGGTATAGAAACCCTCGCTGCAAGCATACTTATTGTAGATTTTGAATTTGAGTTCGGACTCGTTGCCGCGTGGGTTGTCGTGGCGGCTATCATTAGGACGTTCATAGCGAAAGCCTACTTTGATGTCTCCAGTTGTCTACAAGACCGAAGCGGAAATATTGATTATGCAAATCAAAAGGTGTCGGGTAGCGCCAAAAAGAGGGAGCACCGTCAACGATCAACGGATAATCTACGATGGCTTGGGAGCATTCGCTACATAATGAGGGCTGGGCAAACAGAGTGTCACCTGGTTGCCACCGAGCGCGATAGCTTTCATACTTAGGTTGATGGATTCACCCTCGGAACGGATTAGCATAGCAGATAGTCAACTTTATTTCCAGTGGGTCGCGCCAAATTAGCACTCCAGACTCATTTATGCTGTTCTAGCTAGGTCGCTTCACGAGTCTAGAACAAAAAAGACCATTATTTATCTAGATGTTTGCGCAAACGCCTCACTGGGACGCATTTTGATTGATAGCTTTCCAGCTTTCTTCTTTGGAGGGGTTTTCCTTTTCTTTTTCCCTCTTTCCTTTTTCGGCTTCCAGAGTAATTAAAGTAGGCAAGCGATATTCTAGGACATGGCTAGGAGCCGACATTTTGGTAGCCCAGTGCCCCAAAAGGCGCCTCGAAGGGAATGGCTCGAGTGTACCACAAACTGTTTTTCATCTTCTCGATTTGTGTTTTTTCTTTTGACGGAACATCGATCTCATTGCCAAGAGAGGCTTCGATCGTGCGGAAAGGTTATGGGGACTTTCCTAATCCAAAGTGTTTCCTCAGTTCCCTAGATTAATAAGGGTATCCCAAATGTCTAGCCCTAGGGAATGGATCGACCCTCCAAAGGGTATCGAGGTCCTCTGTAGCATTTTGAACTTGGTGTGTCCGTATACACCAATGATGTATAGCCTTCAGCATATATGTAGCTTTAAAAGGACTAGGAGTGCAGTTCCTGACGATGCGTGTTTCATTCAAGTCAGTTATTTGTTGCATACAAAGAGGCGGATAAGTAGCGACCATACCAACACCTTTGTCAAGGATCACTTTGAGTTAATGGGTCTGTTAAGATGTATGCATGCCTTGCCTCCCAAAAGGCATACAAAAAATGAGGAAACACCGATTACACTGATTTGTTCAATTGATTGGACTGTCCTTATTGTTGTGTACTTGTTGGTATCCTGGCTTCTGGCATTGTCCCACCGGAAGGGGCCAGGAAATAATTGCGGATTGCAGTATTGTATATGCACATCATGAGAGGCTATCTGCTACAAAAGTAGTCTTGGTCAAGCAAAAGATTGCCGAAATCATTTTCATACAGCTCAAGGCCTTATAAGAGTATAGGTTACCCATTTAGAGGTTGAAACGGCGCAAAGAGCTTGACCTTGTGTTCGCTGAGCAGTCCGATGACCATCGTTGCGCTCTTTTGGTCCATGAAACCAAGAGTAATTCTTTAAGCTTACGTCTCTTAGAACAACAAAAACCGCATACGTCGAGATCAATTTCACTGGTAGAACCTTTGTCGTACTTGCAGGCCTTCAGGAACAATTGTTTCAAAGCACCATCCTTTAAAATTCAAGTTTTCGACAGGCGTAACTGAAGCAGTATGTTCCAAAGTTATAAGACAAACGACGTATCGTTGTGGTGGAGCGTACCTGAAGTGCTTTAAGAGAAGTTGACTAGAGAAGGCACGGGAAATGGTTGAAGTCGCCATGGAATCAAATAAAGAGAGGTCAAAGTCGTCCGATTTTGCTTCATTCACATCATCGAAGTCAAAAGATTATGTTTGGGGCTTTCCTCAGCCGGAATAGTGTTGAGACCCCAAGAGGTTGCGTTACTTACCCTGTCTTCGGACTGACCAGACCATAGTGCCGAGTTGGCTTCGATTGGGAAGTGGATCTGAACTGATGGACAAGTTTACCAGCTGTTCTCGATACTGCCTTCCTAGCTCAAAGGCAGCCGCAATCAGCCATCCCGATGAAAGGGCATTTGACTAGCTATCGGCTTGGTCCACGAGAAAGTTTCTCCTGGGTGCAGTTTCTCTTTGAATTGTGGGAGGAATTGCCATGTTCCTGGTCTTCAAAGCCCGAAATCTCTAGATGCCGCTTCTGCCACGAGGTTCAACAGCAGGTTTCACTGGTCTACGGATATCAAGTCTGAACGCATGATGCCCTATCCTACTGGAACATATCATCCTCTGACGCTAATACGATGGGCGCGGAGACGGCAAATAATTCCGAGAAATGGGTTGTGATTGTTTTCTGAGTTGAGTTCGGTCGATAGGCGCTGGACTCTGACTTTGGCAGGCTTTGGAGCTGAACTACATGAGGAAGCCCAGTCGACCGCAGTATCATTACATGAGACTAATAGTCTAATACGAAAAATCAAGTTTGAACCTTAAAACAGAATAAATTAAGGTCTTCGTCGGTTGGCAGCGGACTTGTCCGCTGGACCGTGAACCTTGCTTCCAAACTCCGTCGGTCTTTACCGTCAACTTCCGACAGGCCAGAAAGTCGCTATTAATATATTCACGCTTGGCTTGTCTCTTGGCATTGGAAAAAACCACAAGAATGCCTTGCTTTGCGTTTCCTGACTTCATGGTCCCCTGCGGCGTAGACGAATGCCAAGTCGTGCCTACTCAATGACAGTTTCGTGAACCGACATGTGTATGCATAAGGTCTCCTTTTGGTGTAGTTTAAATACTTTGGGTACCGCTCACGAAGAAGAATGGGGCAAACGAAATCTGCTTTGTCTTAATTCTTTCTATCCCCAAATACTCACAACTATCAAACTATTCCAACTATGAATCAAGCGTTGTGCATCGTGGCGCTGTTTCTTACGTTCGCCGTATCGGCAGCAGCAGTAATAGTGCTCACTTTTGCGCCGTGCTACGCTACATTTTGTTCCGAAGACTACTTTGAATTCGAAACCAGGCTCCATATTATTATCTACTACGCTCTTGTTGCAGGATTAGGCTGCTTCCTCCTTTTCCGAGCATACTTTCCTTGGGTCCGAACGCTGAGCGGCTACCATCTGCTAGGCGGAAATCCCCTCATAGGCAAACGGGTCACATTTGGCGGCCTAATGGCTTGTATCTGGATCGTTGGTCTCACCGCTTCGACAACTGTTTTCTGGCTGCCAGCGCAACGAGATTTTTGGGGTCTTCGAGCGGACCCTCTCGATTGGATCAGTGCCAAGGTCAAACTCACCATCACCGGCGTTACCGGCCACTACGCAGACATTTTGCTGGGGCTCTTGGTTATTCCTGTGTCGAGACAAAGCCTGGTGGGAAAAGGGCTCTTGCTGCATCACAGTACGCTGTTGTTTGTACACAAGGTGATCGCATATCTCTATTTAGCGGCGGCATCTGCTCATGGAGTCACTTATATCGTATGTGAATATATCGTCACAAACAGTTGTAAGACTAGGTAACCTGACTTGCGATAGACTTATGCGGCCGATCCCAGCAGCGAAGGGGATACAGCGAAAGAAGAAGCATTCGCAACCGGCAACCCGGCGATGACCCTCTCAGAGAGTAAGCAGCGAAGCGAATGGTTCACTATGACCACATACGCCGGAATTGCTGCGCTTCTACCTGTCTGGATCATTATTATCACGTCAATTCCTTGGATTCGCAGAAACCACTACAATTTCTTCTACTACAACCATGTTCTCTTTGGTCTGGTCATCTTCATTGCAGCCAGCATCCACGCCAGCATCGACTTTTACCTACTTTTGCCCGGTCTATTTCTGTGGTTTGCCGATTGGGCATGCCGGATGTTTGCGGGAGAAGCGAGTGGACTTCTGTCGCAGAAAAGTGCGATTCTGGAGAATGCAGGTAATGAGTGGCTCAGGATAACATTGCCGCCACTGAGAACGAAAGATGGCTCTTACAATAGTGGTATTGCCATGGAAGAGAAAGGCAGATCGAATTATCAGCCACTTCTTTACTACTATATCCAGGTACCGTCCATCAGCAAATTCCAGAACCACGCCTTTACCGCAGCGATTCCAAGTTCCATCCGATCTGGCCCTGTTTTCCTATTACAACCAACGACTGGAAAATCCCAAAAGAGACTCAGCAGAGAATGGACTTGGAAGCTAGCTTCGCTAGTATCCGATCCATTGAGCATCAAGAACATACATATTCGAATCGAGGGGCCCTACGGTGTTGGTGACAATGGCTTCGAAACAGCGTCTCATATTGTCTGCATTGTAGGAGGAACTGGCATCACCGGTGCTTGCAGCCTCGCGCACTGGTGGTTAGAGAAACGTCCCGAAAAGACTTCGTTTACTCTCGTCTGGACGGTGCGACATAGAGAAGCTGCAATGCTTATGGAATGGACAGATCTCGAGCAGAGTGCGGGCTCCATGCTGAACCTTACAACTATCGTACATGCCAGTTCAGAAAGTGGAAGGGTGGACGCCAACGAATACCTCCGAAAAGCTCTTATTCTTGGCCAGCAGCCGGTTGCATCTTCGAATAATCACGCATGGGTTTACAGTTCTGGACCAGCTGGTCTGCTTGACTCCGTCGAAAGAGCGTGTGTTGAGGCTCAGAAGAGTATCCGTATTGCCAAAAACAGTAAAACCACAAGTCCCTGGGTGGTCCGGAATCTCAGCTGGTATATGGCGAAGTGGGAGGTTTGATATCCCAGGAGATGCATGAACACTTCATGGAAGCCGCTCCGTTTGCCTCCACCCTTCCCAATCCACTAGGCTTTCATCTTTCTTTTTCTTTTGTACTTAACAAAATCCTTTTGTGCCCGAAGACTTTTCATGGTTTAGTGTAAATTTTGTGTTGCAACTATAACGTTCGCAATGTTCAAGGATCTAAATAGATAGTTCCTTCATGTTGGCCAATAAATATATATTTTGTGCTACATCATATGCTTAGTACTACTCATAAATAGAACAACTGAGTGAGATACGTGATAAGTGTGTCTGAAATGAGCCGCAGTGAGTTTAGCAGCCTTGACATATCGAATCACGAGAGGAGAGACGTATCTATTTATCGCTTCGTATTCTGCGTATGGTGCGGCTCCTCGTCGAGAAAAGCTCCAGTGCAACCCGTCAGAACAGTAAGATACACTCATCATCTTGTTTACAGCTACGGTGACCACCTAGAAGTTAACTTCGAATTCGATAACACTAAGGTCCATCCACTAATCAAGCTTGTTGACAAGGAGCATGATATAAATGTCCAGATCAAGTATCAAGACATTTGTTGACTTGATCATTGGTGCTTCGCGGGCTTATTTTACTCGTATTCTGCCCACACCTCAAATGGCCAGACTCATTCAGAAAACTTTAATTACCTTCAGCGAATTTTCTTTTCAACTTCTGCCTAGTCTTTGCTGTTGCTAGTGATTAGTGCAGAGAACCCGGAACCACCGGACTTAGAGAATTGAGGAAGTGTCCAAATTAGCTATGTAACTAAGCCTTGTCCTCTTACAATTTGAACTTACTGGTGGGATACAGTATGCGTTGCACTATTGATAAGCATGATTGGCTAAATTGGTCTGCCAAGCTTTGTTGACATGACGCATGTTTGGTTGTGATGTATTTCTATGAGTTGTATGATCGGGCAAAACACTCCGAATTCTGCTTCCACCTTCAAGATCCATTTTGTAGGACATAGATTCAAGTGCCCAACGGGCGGGTTCTGCCGGCTTTGCAGGTCAAAATGAAGCGCTGATTCGCCAAGTGGTGATATCTTTAACACTCCACAGTATCAATAAACTTTGTAGCCTCCTGACTCACACAGATCCACCTTGGTTTTCTGGTTCTGATATTTAGCAGGTAAGTAGACTTCTCTACTGAGGGTTCAAGTGTTTTTCGATGTCACGTCAAAATGGCCAATGCAACGTGATCAATAGCCAAGCTGATTTTGACTAGATCAGTGGTGCCTAAACTCGACGCTCACAAGGTAGCCTTCGTGCCCACCCATTCACGCAAATCTTGTTCAAACTTAATCAGACGTAACTATGGAGAAACCTTCTATTGCCTGTATGATCTTCAACTACCCCGTTGTAATGGCCATGGAAAACGACTTAAGAAAAGGTCAAAACCATTCAGGGGTGACTCGCGCCAGAACGACGAGATGCGACACCCACAGCGCTTCATCACGCGCCCGCTTGTGATAACTACTCAATCCCACATTCACAACATTGGTCGCTGCTATTGGCGAACTCTCCTATGACTTGCAGGCACTCAGGTCGGACGGATCAGAAGAAAATGCGTGGCTGTTTAGAGTCTGTTCAAACGAACCAGAAAAAGCCCGCGACAGGGCCTGCGTCTTCGACCCGATGATGTATAACCGAGTGAAAGAGCACTGCCATAACAGAGATCTGTCAGACACCTACTTTGCAGCTGGCAACTGGACCTTCTACGCCGATGCCGATGGAACGCTTCTTATATCAGAGTCAACAATGATACTAAAAAAAGGCTGGTCGCGAAGGAAACGGCCTTCATCGCTATAGACACCAAGTTCTGATACGTTGCGCCTATAGAGCATTGCTTCAGGTGAACCCGCAAACCGAAACCTCAAGTTTTTTATTTAGTCACACTAAGCTTCTCTCGGGAGACGCTGGGCTGTTTTCCAGGGCGGCTAGGGTGGATTACTACTCCTCCAGCACGCAGAGATCTGCTGGCCCGACCAAGAACAATCTACGGGACACCACGCCCTTGGGGAAAGGGATATACCGGCGTATAATGCAGTTTGTAATGAAGATCGGAGAATTTGCCCATGTACCAAGATTGCAAAATTTGGAATCACGTCTCTCCTAGCAAGGCACAGCCAGTTGAACAACAAGCAGCAAATGTGATCACTCATTGCGTGTTACCCATTTCTGGTTAGATTGGAACCGCGGTGGCGCCTTACACGCGGGCAGCGCTTGGGTGCATCCCACTAATACGCGGAACTCCCTCCAATGCATATATCACGTAGACTTCCGACATAAGTTCACCATCACTATCACCTTCCTTAGTGCACAAATATAAGTAGAAAATAGCAGGAACTGACAACTAAAGAAGAAAAAAAAATAAAAACCTGGCATTTATTAAAAGGTGAGTGCATGGATTTATCGCAATTTGCGTCGAGTTCGTAATTTCGGCACTTTTCTTCCCTTACATATTTACAATCTCTCTTCGGTTCCCACTGTCTCTTTACCTTCCTTTCGTACGATGTCCTCGGCTCTGGTAACCAAAGATGATTCCGGCTCCAAGCTTTACTACTATGACCCATCTTTTGCTGCTGCAATTCTTTTTGCTGCAATTTTTGCCACGCTTTCAGCACGTCATTTGCAGCTGTTGGTAAAGACGCGGACCTGGTGTTTCATCCCCTTCCTTGTGGGCTGCCTCTGTAAGTTTTGAAGGAGAATTCTCAGATCTTTCCAAATCGTCACTAATAACATATGACCTAAAGTTGAAACTTTAGGATATGCCTCGCGAGGTTACTCGGCCAAACAAACCCCAGATTGGGATCTGATGCCATATGTCGCACAGAGCATGCTCATCCTCTTGGGACCGGCTTTCTACGCCGCTTCGATCTACATGGTGCTCGGCCGTCTCGTTCGAATCCTTGCGGCGGAAAACTACTCTCTGATCAAGGTGAAATGGCTCACGAAGTTCTTTCTCATGGGAGATATTCTCTCTATCTTTGGCCAAGGAGGAGGTACGCAGTCTCACACTTCCTTTTTCCCGTTCTCTCTTGATGTCATGTACGTAGTTTTTGTGTACGATTTTTGGATCTTTTTGCTATATATTATGAAAGAAAGCTAACTAAATTTCTGAGGTGGCGGTATGCTTGCAACCGCAAAGTCTGAATCATCTCAAAATCTTGGCAACATTGTCATCCTTCTTGGCCTGGGTGTCCAAGTTGTCTTTTTCGGCTTCTTCATGGTCGTCACCACTGTATTCCATTTTCGCATTACGATGAATCCGACAACAAAATCTATCTACACCAACTTGCCGTGGCAGAGGTTCATACGGGTGCTCTACATCTCAAGTTTCCTTATCATGGTTCGCTCTGTCTTCCGCATGATAGAGTATGCTCAGGGACATGATGGCAGCTTGATTCAAAGGGAAGTCTACGTTTACGTATTAGACGCTCTTTTGATGGCATTTGCTTCGGTGATTTTTTCCGTTTACCACCCTAGCGACGTTCTCAAAGAGCACACAATTTTGGCGGACGAGGAGGCTTTGCCGACGGCAGGGTTCGACAATTTGTCTCTGCATACCTACGGGCAGAGCAGACGGATTTAAGCTCTTGGCAGATATATGAGAATTTTCAGGCAAAAATATCGTATTTCATGCATTCATCGTGCTCCTCCAGCAACATTGGCATGCGGTGTCGCGTATTAGAAACAGACATATCTGAATATCTGTTAACAACTAGGCTCTTTGGTTGGCACTTTCATAGAATTTGTTAAATAAAGGAAACCGCAACACCAATATCATCTTCGGCGCTCTTTTCACATAAGCCTGGTGTTCGATCCAATTTACGAAACGAGTACGTCGTAAATTTTGCTCATTTCTTGCTTGAGACTAACGAAAAGAAACTTTCAACTAGTTCCCGGGGAGCAATTACGCTGCACTTAACTTTTACGTTGTCCCACAAAACAGAGCCACCGACTTACGTGGCTTGTAGTACAAGCTAGAATTTGAGTGGAATCTGCGAGTCGAATAGATAGAAATTGATAGTAGAAATAAACTGTATGCAACAATGGCAGCTAAATTAGATCTTTATGCATCAAAGGTGTCAACAAAGAAACGCAGACTTCATAAGATCGCAGACTTGTTACGTCAACGGCATGCTGAGCAAAAATGTCAATCCACCAAGCGGAGCGGTGTTCCATTCATACGCAGGCGCAATGTCAGACTAAGATCCGGCAATAGCCTGTCGTAGTCTAAAATTTAATACGCGTTAAGTATTTCAAGGGAGAACAATGGAGAAATGGCGCTGTCTGTTGTGCATTCAAGGTACGGCAGCTGCGGAAATTTGCCGTGGCGGACGAACTCCCTGGTTGATTATCGGCTCCTCCACAATCCGCATCCGTGTATCAGGCCAAGTCAGGCAACCATGAGTGGCACAGGCCAAAATTTGGGTCTGCTTGTTCTTCATCTTCGAGTTGAAGTACACTAAATGGAAGAAGGTTATATAATATGTTGCGGTCCTCTTCTGTCCTCATGGAAATCAAGTTGATATTTATACACCGAATCACAAATCCAACACCATGCTCGCAAGATTCTCAATTGCGGCCTCACTTTTATTCGGTCACATCTCGGCAGAGGTGGCTTGCAAAACCACTCCTTTCGATGCAACCTGGCCCAACACTGAGGAGTGGAACGCTTTCAACCAATCTTTAGGTGGTGCTTTGCTCAAGACCCAGCCTGTTGCATCGTCTTGCTACGAAAACAACCCTTTTAATTCGACCTTGTCCTGTGACGAGGTGGATGAGAACTGGTCCTCTTCGGCTTTCCACGCGCGCTTTCCCGAGTCAATCGACTATCCTTATTGGGCCAACAGCTCCTGTGTTCCCCCTAGCGATTACGGTTACAAAAACCAAGGATGCCAGCTTGGAGGCTTACCTGAATTCATTCTCAATGCAGCAACCGAGCGTCAGGTATCGATAGCCATGAAATGGGCCGGCACACGCAATATCCGTGTTATTGCAAAAGGAACTGGGCATGATTTGAATGGAAGGTAAGTAGACATAAACCCGTCCACTTCAGCATAACCAGTTATCCCGCTAACTCACTAGCAGATCTAGCGGCGCTTACTCGCTATTGATCTGGACCCATCAGTTTCGAACAATCAAATTGGATGCTGAGTGGCCACGTCCATTGGGCAACAGGACCGAGAACGTCGCAATTATTGGAAGCGGCATTAATTGGGGCAGTGTTCTCAAAGCTGCTTCCACAGTTGGAAGAACCCTAGTCAGCGGCCAGGTTAGCACAGTCGGTCTTGGAGGTTTCATCGGAGGCGGCGGCCACGGTCCCCTTTCGAGCCAGTACGGTTTGGCTGCTGACCAGGTTCTCCAAGCCACAATTGTCACACCGAACGGAGATGTCCTCGTGGTTAACGAGGCACAGAACCAGGACTTACTGTGGGCGATCCGAGGCGGCGGGCCGGGTTCCTATGGTGTTGTCACAGAATACGTTCTGCGCACACATCCTATTCCACAGAACGTTGTCCAAACCACTCTCTCCATGTCCATGGCTGGAAACAACACAGAAGCAGCTATGTCTGCATCTTGGAGCGCCATGGCCACACTTTCGAGCTGTCTTCCGGATCTCATGGATGCGGGTATAGCAGGATTTGGCAACGCAGTGACAACGAAAGCCTCCAAGCTGTCCTCTAAGGCTTTCAGTCAAGGCATAGAGGCATCGTTCACTCTCTTCGGCTATAACACAACAGCGGATGCCCTCGTTTCCGCTCTGGAACCCATAAAAAGTAGGATGATTGCATCCGGCTCGAACCGCACACTGTCGGTAACCATCTCGAAGCCAACGGTTTTCCCAACATATCTTTCCTTCTTTGAAAATCTCAACAAATCTCCGGAACAAGTTGGACAGATCAGTCTCATCTCGAGTCGTCTGCTTGGTCGTAAAGAATTGACAGACATTCCATTGGAAACACTTCGATCTCACCTACAAAACATCTCAAAGTCCCAGATTGAAGGAAATCCATCTTCCTTGATCTTTGGCATGCAAGGCGGCGTGGGGCCAGCACAGGCTCAACCGGATATGCGCGGCGCAGTTAACCCTGCTTGGCGGAGCGCCTACATCCATCTTATCAGTGCTGGAGCTTTCATCAACACGACAGACTCTGCCCCTCAAGATGCATTAGCCTCCGCTGCCGCCTGGACTGAGGAAAATAAGGAAGCTGTGTGGCGTCAGTGGGCCCCCGGATCTGGCTCGTACATCAACGAAGCCAACCCTTTCAACAGCAACTTTCAAGAAGATTTCTATGGGGGTAACTACGATCGTCTGGTTCAGATAAAGGAGAAATATGACCCTTTCGCGAGCATGTATGTTCTCTCCGGTGTTGGAAGTCATTTGTGGGAGTACGACCTTAATACTGGCAAGTTGTGCCGGCACTAGTTGGGATCTGGAAGCTCAATGCAATTTTCTTGCCCTAGTTCATGAACTTGTGCGCTAAGAGAAAGTTACACTTGGAATTATTGTAAAAAAACTCGGTAATACGCCGTTTTTTATGGAAAGGCTTGGAGATACCTCTGATTGGATGTTCTTGCTTTTCTTCTTCTTCTTGATTTGGGTGGTTCGGTGTGCGTTAAGTAGAGAAAGGGGGTTTACAGATCTAACCAGTATGGAAGAGGTGCGTGGATTCATATTGTAAGACTTCACAGAAACTTTTGCAAAGATATGGGCCTGCTTCAATACAACGTACATGAAAACATGGCACTAACGGATGTGCACCGGCGATGAATATTTAATCTTCTGCAAGAATGTGAAATGGCCAAGCTAAAGCATCTTGCCAGAAAGAGCCAACTGTTTTGGCCACTAGATGAATCAAGAATGAACCCGAATGGCCAAATACCCAGTATTGTCGGTATTCATGTAAGGTGGCCGCGTAGAACGCTAATACCACAAGAGCTTCCGGTCTATGCTGATGCAAGGCCTCAATATACTCGTCTGGTATAACCAGCGGCCATGACATGACCGCGTGAGTACCAACATCCAGTCTGGATGGCTCTTGTTTCGTCATGTCCAATACCCACTGAATTCGGTCCAGTGCCGAGAGACAAGCTTCAGTAGAGGTGGACGAGGTCGAGGATGACTCAAGAAACTCTCTTAGTTGCTTCGTCTCCTCTCCTGGAGTTTGGGAGTCCATTTTTTCAGACAAGACTGCGATGTACATGAGAGGTTTTAGGTCGGATTGCATAATACGTTGCCAGTACTTTGTGATGATGGCCCGTACCCCCCGATGGAGACGCAAGTACTTAACAAAATCATCAATGAACTCCGAGAGCGTGTCCTGGCGCTGCTGAAGTGTTTCATGGAGAACGTGGATGCCCAGCAGCGAGGCGAAGAGAAAAGTCGGCATGTATGTGCTTTCGGATATGTGGCTTTTGGCCTGGTTGAATAGACCCAAGGCGCGTGTTTGCAGCTCAGTGGCTTGGTGGCGAAATGATGATGCCTGCGCCACGTCTTGAGTGGAAAGATGAAGCGCGGAGAGCGCAAGAAGTTGGTCCAGAAGGTATGGCGCTGTGTGGGCGTGCTCCACAGCAGTATCAATCATAGGCTGCACTCTCCCTTCAAGAGCCATGTACTTAGACATATTCGACTCGGCATAGTGAAGGAAGGCCATGTGGGCCGCCGTAAAGGTCGGCCCGGGGCACAGTAGGCCTTCCGCTGTGTCTCTCGGGACAACCAACACGTGGTCGCTGGCGACGCTGCTAGGAGTAGATGCGGTGTAGGCTGTGCTTGGGTGTATGCTGCTAGGGTTAGAACCTGACGTGAGATACGAGCATACTCGCTCGCCCATAACACAGTTGCGGCATTCCGGTCGGGTTTCATCGCATTTAATATGTCGTTTTTTGCATCCGTTGCAACCATTTCTTGACTTTCGGTGGGATCGACGACCGGAGAGCTGCTCTCGTTGCTGTTTCGACATCTGTTGACGGACTTAGGATTTTGTGAAAGGATAAAAGCGAGTGATACACGAATACTTGTGTTGGTCCATGGACTCGAGGAAGTAAAGCAACACGCGGAAGTGTAGTTGAGGGGGGTCTAGGCCGCAATTAATATCTCCTGTCCGACGCAATAGCCGAGTCATGGGTACGTTAGCGTTTTGTCTTCTTCATTGCGGCTGAGCTAGGTTTAACGCGTTTCTAGTTTCGCCTTACACGCGTATTCCGACTTTAGTCCGATACCTTGTGGTTCCATCCACTTAGAATGAGGCACCACGTGTACGTCAAGCAGGACCGGTGTGGACCATCCAAAAGATAATTGAGAGCATCTTGGGTAAGGTACCCTCGGAATGATAAAAGGTGAAACGCTTTCCTACTCACTGCCATCCTCAGAGAAACGAGGTGGTTCTGTCAATCCAAACGTTTCATGCCAGCATGTCTTATACCACGGACAATCTTTGGCTGCAAATCTTTGGCTCCTCTTCGTTTGGTTAATGTTCTCCTGATTGCGCTACAGCTTCTGTTCTAGCTGTATTGCGGTTCTCCTTTCGGATTTTCAGCAATTTCAAATCTTCTCTAGCAGAACAAATACTCTTCGTGAAGCGAAGCTATGCTAATGCTCTGTACTACGACCACTCTTACAGGATGGTGTTGAATAAGATTCTGGGCCAGTAGTGGATTTTCACATTCTATACATTTTCGGATTACTTTTCGGATCGTGTTCCGAGTAACCGTAGCTGGACGCCAATTGCATTATCGCATGGTTGAGCAGCATCAAGGGCAGACACCCAACTAACGTCCCCCTGACCTTGTCACCATGTAAGAAGCT
Organism: Colletotrichum incanum; assembly: GCA_001625285.1. Lineage (NCBI taxonomy): Eukaryota > Fungi > Ascomycota > Sordariomycetes > Glomerellales > Glomerellaceae > Colletotrichum > Colletotrichum incanum. The sequence continues at coordinate 279,008 of LFIW01001807.1, forward strand.
GGTGAAGGGAATTTTCAGCGGCTCTCGAATGACTTGTGGATCAAAACCTCTGTGAAGTCTGATGTAAGTAAGTTTCGTTTATTTTTGCTCCACCCATCCTGGAGAGCGACGAGAAGTTTGAAATTTTTGAGTGTTGGCTTTTTGACGGGAATTTCTGCCGGCATTTTTTACTTTACTAAACGCCGCCGCCGTCGGCATCCGAGAAGGGTATGCTGCTCGATAGTCTCCACCCCTGACAAATAAGTGGGTCGCTAACGGCTTCCGCGGCCGAAACAGCACTTAGTTTATTAATCCCATCGTCTCGTATCTCGGATCTCGAGAGCCAAGTTCAAGTACAAAATTACTAATCCAGTAGGCAGCGATGCTTCGGCTTCTATTGATCTTGATTCGTGAAGTTTTGCCAACACGAAATGCGCCCTGCTGTAATTCGAAGAAAATGCGCTGCTGCGTAACCCCTCCAATCGGTTTCATTTCAGTATAGCACTATCTTTGTACCTCTGACCAATGATAAGTCGTTCAAAATGAGTTTCAAGGTTTCTAAAGCTTGTTGTCCAGCATACAAGCTTCAAGAAAGTTAAAATAAATTATGGAAAGCCAAGCTATGTGAGGTGCCGCCGGTAGTAGTTTGAATGCCGCTACCTGGCCTACTCGCCCCATCGGCACTCCGCATCACAATTCACGAGTGGCACAGTGATCTCCGCTCGTTGTTCTTAAATGCACCAAAGCGCCTGTCTATCAAGTTTGCAAGAAATCCCACCTGAGCATCGTGAATCTACTCATCGCAAATCAATCTACGGATTCAGAGAAAACATATCTTTAGTCACATATCAGACCTGAAACATGGCCTCAGGGGCTAACAAATCGGACTCAGTCCAAGCTTTTCTACGAGCCGCCAACGAAATCGTGAACTCCATCGAAAATGACAACGATAGAGCAAGCGTCCTTTTGAAGCTATATGAGCTCGTTAATAGAGTTGAGTCACCATGGGAAACCTTTATGAGGTTGTACCTGAGTCAAGTAGGTCATCCGCCAAGCGGTGGAAGGTGAGGTTCGAATCAGCTTGACTAATTAAGCGAAACGAAATAGCCTGCTACATCTGCCGCACTGAAGGTGCTCAAAGACTCGCGACTATTCGAGCGCTGGCGACTAAACGGAAACTCGCCTTTGACCAGTTCCGAACTTGCAGGCCTCACCGATGGCTGTGATCCAGCTCTTCTCCGTGGGTCAATCGATTCTACCGAAAGAGTTTCGTATCTAATCTTAACAGACCGTCTACTCCGTCATCTAGCTGCAAACCACCTAGTTGGAATGACCTCCGATGGCAAATACAAGCCTACCAGTTTTTCCACAAAGCTTGCTGAACCAGATTTCAGTACCACAGCGCAGTTCTAGTAAGCTTCCTTGATCGCGTTCCGCTCTGCATCTTGTCGCTAATCTTGCAGTTCCGACTACCTTATCCCCATGTTCAACCACATGCCAGAATTTATTGCCAGAACCGGCTACGAGAATCCTAAATGTAGCAGAAAAACCATCTTCGACTCGACATTCAACTGGGAGGGCGGAGCGTTTGAGTACTGGAAGGAACATCCAGCCCAGGGAGAAGTCTTCAACATCGTACAAAAGACATTGACGTCTATCCAGACTAGGTGGACATCGATCTATCCCAGTCACATGCTTCTCGAGGGTGACCCGCACCTCCCCCTTCTCGTCGATGTGGGTGGAAGCGTCGGGCATGATGTTCAATGCTTCATCGAGAAACATCCTGGGACGGCTTCTAGATTGTACCTTGAGGACATCCCCTCGGTAATCGCGGACGAGAAGTCTACTGTTGTCAAGGGAATTAACAAGGTCCCGTACGATTTCTTTACTCCTCAGCCGATCAAGCGTATGTGTACCCCCTTATCTCATACTATACTGCCATTAGACTAACAGAGATTCAGATGCGCGCGCCTACTATATGCATCACATCATCCACGGCTGGCCTAACAGACAGGCTCGCAAGATTCTTGAGATGCAAAAAGCGGCCATGAAGCCCGGCTACAGCAAACTTTTGATACACGAACATATTATGAATGACGACAGGCCAGTTCACCCGTACGCTGCTGCTTTCGACATAGGAATGATGCTTTTTGCTTCTGCACAAGAGCGTACGGAGAGAGAGTGGGAGTCGCTGATCACTTCGGCCGGCCTCAAAATTGTCAAGATCTGGAGGGTTCCATCTGCGGCTAAGGGCGTAATTGAAGCCGAGTTAGCTTCAGAGAGATCTAAGGTTTAGTGTAACGTAGGCCACCTGTTTGATACTAGTGTGTTTTGTATACTGGTAGGCTTTTTGTACCAGTATGTCTTTTTCACCAAGTTCACCTTTTTTATACGGCTGAGTGCCAACTGAATGTTTTTTCTGCACCATCAAAAGTCTGAACGCGCGAGCCAGCAATACAAGTGTTGACTCGGATGTAACTTGTGAAGCCAGGAATAACTAATTACTGAACTTGGGCGAGTATCCCATGACTGCTGATGGATTACAACACAAAGCGCCTCCAGTTACCTCCCATTCCTCTCAATCAAAAAGTCACGATTGGCGGAAAAAAGGCATCGATCTTCCCTCATTGATCAGAACCCCGCTTGTTAAGTACTGTAGGCTATTAGCAGTTGATGAGATTATCTGGATTATATTATGTTATCGCTGGGAAGTTTTGACAAGTGACGAAATAATCACAGTTCAAAGGCAAACTATGCCTATGGCGCTGATATCGATTATAAAGCCATCCGGTAAATCATTTCATCCACGGAAAGTTAGTCTACATTTCTTTCTGAAAGAACTGTCCGAAATAATCACGCTACTTAACCGAGTTGACGACTTTAACAACTACCTCTGCGTCCCGCGCCGACACTAGCGACCTCACAACGCATCTTGTCATGTGCCTCTACCTGGCAGTTCATCTTGAATCCCTCTCTGTCGATACTAACTCCCGCTTTTTGCAGACACTAATTCGAAAGGTAGCAATCTCGCATTACGGCACACTTCGTTGCAGGTTATACACAGTATCGCTATCAACGTCTGTCCGACACTGTTACCAGAAGAGAAATTTACGGTTCTTCGAGTCTGTAATCTGGGCTTACTCGGTTCCCGTAGTATGGCTTGCATGTATACGTCGCAAGGGCTTGGTCATAAAACCGACGTCCCCCCTCGACAAACTGCACAAAGCAATCGCGTCTAGAGTGATCCTCATGAGCACTGCGTTGCATCTAAGTTAGCAGGGATGTCTGTGAAAACTGCCTCTAGTCGCGCTCAGACTTACACTGTAACGGTAGCCGTAATCAGCACTCGGAATACGACACGCATTGTGTAGAATGACAGAATTTTCAATGGTAGTAAGGCAGTAAAGGGTAGGCTCAGACTGAGGAAGACAATTGTAGGAGGCTTCTTAATCGTGAGTGAGACCTGGAGTCACGGTAAACAAACTGCTACGAAAGCTGGCCTGCTGACGTGATTTTGGCCGAAAGACTGGCATCAAATTAGCCAGAATTGCAAAAATATATCATTTTGAAAAGATGATTATATTTGCGTCGGTGACCCAGGTTAATCAAATGCAACTCATTAATTTAGCCACGCCTTCATATGCCTAGATCCCAATTGCCCCTACCTAGTCACGTTGTGCTCCGTGCTCGTGCTAACAAAGACTACAGTGTGTAAAAAAAGGAATATGTAAAATAAAAAAAAGGATCTCGTTCTCTCTGTTCGATCTCACGCTTCATTCATGTAGCAATGTCTCTCAGCTGGAAATACGCTGCTTCGTAGGCTTCCAGACGCGGCATGTCGGACTAATATTAGACTTCTGAAACAAACCCCGGATGAGAGTATCGCACCCTTCTATTTTCTGCCCACGGCATCATCCTTGTCCATCTTAGTGACCTTGTATAGTACTCTTGCGCGCTGGAATCCACTTGTTACGAGATCACGCCGTCTGGATGTGGACGACCTCAACGCCTTCGCTGTCGGTAAGACTGAGCATACCCTTTTTTCTAGGGGCAGCGATGTTGTGAAACTACGGACGAAAAATCCCGACCCTAGATTTTACCATCTGGGTGAACTCTTCAGAATACAAAGCTGGAGCTGTCGTGGGTTTGTGAAAAGTTGCACCTGGCCATGAAGGTTCCACGCTTGTCACCGTCTAGGAGCCAGGCGCCATGGGCCGTCTAGATGACCCTCCTCAGCCTTTTGGGTGCGCTCCCACGACAAACATGCGCCGCATACGTCCAGGTCCAAGACTGCTATGAGGAGTTGTCACAGGGCGGCGCCGTCTCTCCTCTCCCACGCTTCCATCTCGACGGTCTCAGAGCATCACTCGACATCTCCGACGCTGCCACCGAGCTCCAGCTGAACCTTACTGGAGGCCGTCCAAGCCAAACAAAGTGTGCCGGCGTCCAGCTCATCCTGCAATCTCCTGGTACCCTCCAGATCGCCGGTCTAGGGCAGTCCAGATCATACAAAGACAACGCCATCAACGTTTCCTGTCGGGAACCCAGCAACGCCTTTCACGACCGGGCACTCATCACCCACCAGTTCATCTACAGCATCTCCAACCCAAAAGTCTTGGATTCCCTCGACTTGTCTCTCCAACTCCATAACGCGGATGGCCGCCCATATGCCTGCGCAAAGGCGCACGTTACCCTGTCTTTGAACCACGTTTTCACGGCCATCGCCCTCTATATCCCCATCGGCGTCTTCCTCACTGTCCTAGTCGTCGCGCTTTGGCACGAAACTTCTGACATCGACTCCGTCTCCCAGAGCACTCTCAAGATTGGCCCCCTCATCCGCGAGCCGGCCCGCTCCCACCTCCCCCGGATCGCGGAATGTATCTCCTACCTCCAACACATGTTCTTCTCTGCCTCCCTCTCTCTCCACTACCCGGGCTTCCTCCGCCCCCTGGCCGCGAAGACGAGCTGGTCGACCCTCATGACCCCCCACGGCCCGATCCTCGCGACGTCCCCGTACTATGGCATCAAAGAGGGCATCTACAAGGTCAACGGCACCTTTGGCGGCACCGCCGGTCTGGAGCTCATGACGCAGGTCATGGGTGCGCCCGTGACGATGCGGACCTGGATCAACGTCGCCTCCCTATCCCTCATGCTCCTAGCAACCCTCGCAATCCTCTTTCAGCTCGGCCACAGACTGCCCTCCACCAGCGCCTTCCTCCGCGGCGAGTCCGACCGCAGGCTCAGAGGAACAGCAGACTACGGCCTCCGCGGCACAGTCTGGACCGTCCTGAGGGTCTTCCTGACGTACTTCCTCACCCCGCTCACGGCATGGACGACGTTCCAACTCAACTTTGCGACGTTCCTCCCGCTGTACCACGTCATCATCACCGCCGTCGTCATCGCCATGCTGGTTGTCGCCCTGTGGTGGAGCATCGCGCAGAACAGCCCCCGCAACCTGGGCTACCTCCTCATCGACGCCCTCCCCAAAGCACCTCCTCCAGACACCCGGCGTCCTCTCGCGGAGCCAAGACCGGTACGCCATGGCGGCGTTCGCGCTCATGTTCGTCCGCGGCGCCGCGGCGGGTGGGCTGCAGATCGCGGGGCTGGCTCAACTGCTCGCGCTCGTGGCGTGCGAGATCGTGCAGCCCGTCGTCGCCGGGTTCACGTGGAAGGTGTTCCCCTTGACGAGGGTCGCGGGCCTGCTGACGGCGGTCAAGCTGCTCGTGCTCATCCTCTGCGTCGCCTTTTTGCCGGGCCTCGCCGGCCACGACGCCAAGGCCATCGTTGGGCTCGTGATCTTGACGATTCACGCCGTCGTTTTAGTGGTAATTTTCCTGCTCCCGGCCCTGTTTGGTGTGGACACACTCCTTGCGCACCCGTTTTGAAAGATGCTGGGTGTCAAGCGGAGCAACGTCGACGAGGGAACCGAGGTACGAGATTTAGACCCGCAATGTACGACCGGCGTTACCTGGGAGCTTCGCTGACCATCCAAGCAGGGCTACCGACTCGGCCAGCATCCTTCCCCCGCAGCAGCTCAATGCCAGGCGCATCTCATCGCGGCTATCCTTTGATGAAGCAGACCAAGACCCGCGCAGCCCGTCGAGCCTCCTCAGGTCGCCCATGACGAGCATCGCCTACCGAGCGCGCCCGGCCCCAGACGACAGTCGTGGCTACATGCCCTCGCATAGACGCGGCATCTCGCTTTCATCGAGCTCGGAGGATTCCCGGGCATCGGTCGACGATGTTGGTCTGGGTAGCGCCGGGGAGAGTACAGACGGTCACGGCGTTGTTGCCGGTGGCGAGACTGAACATGACCGCCCCGGGCCTGCTTGGAGATACTCATCTCGAAATATTCCCACCCGCCTCAGGCGCGGTGTAGAAGTCTCTAGCATGTTGTCTTGTCATACCTCACATCATAACTGTTTATACTTGATACAAGAGTGATATCATACTACAGCTGTTGAGCATCATTGTTCGTTTTTTGTGTGTCCGTAAACGCTCTGGAAAGTCTCTTGGTACTGAGTTTACCAGGTTGCACTTTTTGAACATGCCGGGCTTACTACTTGCTTGCATTCTTGGAAACAAGGCCCTAGAAAGTTACACACATCCGCTCACCCAAGCCCCTACCGACGTTATAACGTTGATGGTCGATCTCAACCGGGCACTCGGCAACCGGCCAAATACCCGGTCGTGGCGTCCGGGACCCCGTTGCACGCGTAGAGTCACGTCACTGTACCCTGGCATCAGCCACAGAAAGTGCGCTGAACGCCTTGATGAAACGGCCATCCCTCACTATCAGCAGTTAAAACGAAAACTTGTCTCAGTGTATTATTCCACATTGTTGTTGGGCTTTTCATGGAAACGAGTGAATCGTATGCGAAGAGTCATTATCAAGGGATACGATCAGCTCAGAAAGAACGCAGTCAATCACTGAACTGGGATTGGCTCCGTGACAAGGTGCAGGCCTTGGCCTCATAAGCCCTCGGCAGGCTTGTTTGCCGCAACATGCGGTATTACAGTTTCTCAATGTGATATACTTGCATGAAAGATTGGAATATGGTTGGTTCGCTAGGATATATCTGGGTGTGGTAACCGCGGGGTTAAATGACACCATTGATAAGTGCCGTTGCGTACTCAGAGGTCGAAAGGGGAAGTCGAGAAGAGACGCGACATGCCTATCAACTTTGTACAGGTCATAGCCTCCTACTGGCCAACCACACGACTGGCAAGCAATAGCGGGAAACCGCAACAGACATTCAAAACAAGCTTGAAATTTAATAAACCAATATATTGTAGCCCATGGTCGGGTATCATGGCTGATTACAAGTTCAAAAACTCAAGATAGGTATCAAGATAGCGAGACAGAATGGAAAGCAAAAACTGCTCCCAAGACAGAGTCTCGTATTTACAGGCACACCACGTTTATTCCCCTTTCCTGCCAGAAAATCAAGCAGATGTAGGGCCCGAAACCCTTCTAGAAGATAGTGTTGAGCGCCTGTCTCCACTTAGGCCAGGAGGCGACCTTGGCGCGGTGGGCATTAATCGCATCCCAATCGACCTCGCGGCGGCCGGTATCCAGGTCGATCTGGGAGAGCTTCAAGAAACCCTTGCGCTTCCAGAGGTAACCGCAAAGCCAGAACAAGAGGACGACAGGGAAGGCAAGGTAGGCCTTGAAGAACTCCTCAGCAGTGGCGAAGTCGTTGCCGCCAGGGGGGCAGATGGCAACGAAAAGCTGGGCGACCAGGGAAACAACAACCAGGATGAGGCCGATCCAAGAGCCAATGACACCGCCGATGGCCTGGAATGGGAGCTCGTCGAGAGTGTGGCCTTGAGCCTTCCACGCAGAACGGAAACGAATGTGGGCAGCGCAGATAGAGCCCCAGGTGAAGAGAGCGGCAAGACCAGAGAGAGAGAGAAGCCAGTCGAAGACGACGCCTCCAGAAGACGCCATACGGACGTAGGCCAAGCCACCGAAAGCAAGGTTGAGAACGACGGAAGGGAGAGGACGGCCCGACCTGTCAATGTAGGTAAAGATCTTGGGGGCGTATCCCTGCTGGGCGAGGGCAGTGAGGGTGCGGGAGCCGCCGTAGACGCAGGAAACGCCGATGGAGACGACGGAAACCAGAATGACAACGTTCATGAAGCTGTCGTAGCCATAAAGGTGGGCGTCAAGAGGAGCCAGGACGAAGGGGGAAACACCATCGGCGTAGGGGTTGGAGGAGTTCAACAGACGCTCATCGGTGGAGCTGACAAGGAGCCCAACAAAGGTGAGACCTAGAATGTAGAAGCTGGCGGATGTTGTCAGTCAAGATGGGCAGATGGGGTTGAGTGTTCTGGTACTTACAGGGTGATACGCCAGAAGACCTGCTTGATAGCACCGGGCAGAGCCTTGGCGGGGTTACTGGACTCGGCAGCGGCCAGTCCAACGAGCTCAGTACCGGAGAAGGAGAAGGCAGCGGTAACGAAGACGGAGCAGAAGCCACGGAAACCGTTCTGGAACGCACCAGGGTCGCTCCAGAGACGGTTGCCCCAGTACTCATCGTACTTGCCGCCCTCAGGGCCACCACCACAGATAAGAACAAGACCAACAACCATGAAGATGACGGTAGCAATGAGCTTGAAGGCTGAGGAGAAGAACTCCTCCTCGGCGAAGCCCAGGGTTCCGAAGACGTTGATGATGATGATAAAGAGCCAGAAGACGGTGATCCAGACGGCCACACTGATGTCTTTATTCCAATATTGTACCGTGAAAGAGCAGACCGTTAGTTCAAGTGGTAAGACGATGACCCATTGGAAGACCTGCGGCGTGTTAGAGATGCGAGGGTTGGAGGGGTGTTGGCATACATACATAATTCCAGCCCATGGCGAAACCCCAGGAAGGGTCGAGGAAGCGGATAGAGTACGTATAAAAACCACCGGAGACAGGGTAAAGGACAGCAAGCTCGCCGAGAGCGTAGACGACGTTGAAGATCATGACACCAGCGATGAGGAAGCAGATGAGGAGAGAGCCAGGGCCACCCTTGGTAAGGGCAGAACCGGAACCGACGAAGAAACCAGCACCGATGGAACCACCGATAGCGATCATTTGCAAGTGGCGGGGCTTCATGGAGCGGTCGAGCTCGGAATCGCCATTACCCCAGTCACCTAGAAGGCATGTCAGCGCACCGGATGAGAAGGAAGATTGCGACAGTGCTCAGCGCGGGCGGCAGCGGCAGCAGCAACGGCGGGAAGGGAGACTCACGTCGCTGGAAACTGCGGAGGTTCAGGCCATTGCGGGTTCTGAAGTCGTCCTCACGGAAGTTCTCGGGCACGTGGCCCTCGCCGACGGTGTTGTGAGCACCCTTTTCGGAGTCGTACGTGGGCGGCACCACGCCGACCTGGGCATCCTCCTTGGACATGGTGAAGGGTCGCTCGATAGCTCAAGGCAAGAACTAGAGACTGCTCAAAGAAGATGGAGAAGCGATGCGCGTTGGCGCGTGTCGTGACCTTTGCCCTTGTCGACGACGGGAGAGAAGGAGCTTGGTGTTACTCTGTAAGAGACTACAAGAGTATGAGGGGTAGGGGGACAAGAGAGAAAGAGAGACGGGATGGAGAGAAGGGCGTTGCGGATGCCGTTTAATAAAGGTTCGAGACAGAGACGAGGAAGCTAAGGCAGGCAGGGTTAAGAGGCAGCGCAGCAAAGAGCGACGGGAGGGACATGTGCAGGCGCGCAATGCTGCTCCCATGCTCGACGTGATGCTCCATGGCCGCCCCCATGTCCATGCCAGGTAAAGAAACACACCAGGCCCAAGAGAGAAAGGTACGGACGGAGGCAAGTGTAGGGGTACGGCAGGCGAACAGGCAAGCAGGCAGGCAGGAAGGAGGAATCCGCTGGTACGGGAGGATAAGGTAGGGACTAACAGAAAAGGGAACGTATCTGGTGAAGGTACGGAGTACCACGGCCGGCGACGCAAGCAATACAATGTACCTACGGCCGGGCGAGGAGACGGAAGGGAAAGGGACCAACCAACGCCCTCACCGGAGCTGGAACGATCCAACGGATGGGAAGCTGCAACTCCGACCAGGGCTCCCCCCCTTCCCCCGGCATGGGTGGTGGTGGTGGTGTGCCCCTCAGGTAGTACGTAGAACCAAGGGAAACGACGCCTTGCCCATCTCAACTTAGCTCCTGCTTGTTTTTTTCTTCTTTCTTTTCTTGTTTTTTTTCTTTTGTCTTCCTGCTTCATATTCTTCGTTCCCAGGATACGTCGCTCCCCGGGAAATCATCCATTATAGCTGCGCCGCTAGCACGCAGATACACCAGGAAGAGTAGGAAGGTGGTTGAGGGTCTAGACAAATGAATGACTCCCGAGCATGGTCTTGGCGGCGATTGGACCGGTCGGTGAGCCGTAAGACGGGAGGGCAAGGGGGTGTCCTGAGGAGGGAGGGGGCAGGGGACGACAAGAAAGACGACGGATGGGAGCTTCACACTTTCATCGTACATGACGCTGCGGATGGCGGATGCGGATGTGCGTGTGCCTATCATGTAGCTGTTCGGAAGCCATGGAAGCTGCGTGGAAGACGAAGAAGGCAAGGAAGCGACCGGGAGGAACTGTCGAGGCACCTCGCCTCACCTCAACGGAAGGGGAGGGGAAGGCTGCAATGGCTGTTACTCGACATTGGCAGATGGCGATTTACAGGCAGACAGACCCTGCCTCGGCCTGTGGAATGCAACTCTCAACTCGGGGTCGGTGACACTCCACAAACGACTGGGCAGCAGTCAGTCAGTCGGGCTCGAGGCCGCCCGGTGCGACAGACGCGATGCATTCGGTTCGTGTCCCAGAGAGAGTGAGTGATAGAGGCGGCGCTTCGTGGCCTCCATCGCGGACCATCTGTCCCATCCGAGGCATCACGGCGGCTTGGCAAAGCCAGTAAGCTTTCTGAGAGCAGAAGGTGGAGAAGGTCGACGCGTTTTGCCAAGTGATTAGAAGAACCGGTCATCGTTTTTGGTAGTTCTTGGCTCGGAGGCCATTGGTTATTGGACGGCCGGACTGGAGATGGGTGCGATATTTGTACTCAGTCTATCAACGCAGAGTACATGAGAAATGTATTTTGTATGGAGATTGGTAGCGGCGCGCGGGGGTGGGACGGTGCCCCGAACCTGGCCACGCTTGTTGGGTCTTGGGGACCTGGCGAAAAAAAAAGCCTGGATCAGAAGATGGACGTACGGGATTGAACGTTTCGATGGGCAGACAGGGTACGGAACAGACGCTATCAGCAGGGACCCGCTCCTTGCTGGAACGATCCATGAGACCGGAAAAGGAGATGGTCGAGGGTGGACGATGGGGTGAAGGTGGCCCATGCAAGGTGATGTGATGAACCAGCAAGACCCAGCCAAGGTGAGAGCTGATGGGGGGGGGCTGTGAAATGGGAGGAGAGACAGAGAGTGTGTGTGTGAGAGTGAGAGTGAGAGTGATGATGAGTGACCAGTGACCACAGCGCGACGGGGGATAGACTGCGGCTTCCGTCTGTCGCCGTATCGGTGACAAGCGGAGTGAGGTGAGTGAGGGAGGAGAGGGGGTGAAGACGAACTGTGAAAAGTGCCGCACTAAGGGATGAACGGTGGCTCCACAGCACCTTTTTCTACAGGACCCAATGTGAAGGCGCGACCTGCATGCCTTCATGACCTTATTTTATTGATACATGTTTCTAGTGTACAGGCTGCTTTTCCAATGCACACACCAATGCTCGCGCAATTTGCCGGCCGTGGCCCTCGTACCCTTTCCTCATTGATTTCACTTTCCCTTTTCCCAACCTGACATGAAATCCTCCAGGTGGCCTGCAATCACTGCGGTACGTAGCCGAATGTACGCGAGCCACCCCTGCATCGGCCAATGCCATCGCTCTCTCCCGGCGCTAGCGAGCTGCAGCCAAGCTCTACTGGAACAGGGCTGTGTGGCTTGGTAGCTCTGGTGGCTCTTGGCCGCACCTCACATTCGAGCCGAATCTTGACCAGCTTCCTCTTCGGGAATGACCAAGGCCCAGGCGCTGTTGCTTGGATCTCGCAGCAGCCCGAGGGGCTTCTTGGGTCTTTCATTCCCAAGTCTTTTTTTGCATCTGCCTACGAAACGACAGACAGACGCCCGTGTCGCATCCCGCTCCGAGGAATCCCATCTCACCCAATCCCACCAGAAATCCTCAGGTGCAACGCAACACCCATTTCGCGGCTAAGCTTCCTGGCTTCCCTGCCGTCGGTCTCTTCAGCGCTTCTCTCCTGCCTGTTTGCGTGTCTTGGCCCATCGCCCCGTGACTGGGGACACCCGACATCTGCCACTTGCACCCATCTCGGGCCCTCCTCGTTTGTTGTCCCTCCCTCGACCCTCGATTACCCTGCCGCGCGAGCTGAATCGGTTCAAATATCAAAATGTCACACGCATCGCTGATTGACTTTTCGGCGCGTCCTTTTGGCTTTGCAGGGGCGGACGCCGCGGGGAGGGGGCAAGGGAGGCAGCCACTAACGCTGCCAAAGAATCCTTCTAGAATGCCACCCGCCAGACCGTCGAACCACACCGTCAACCTTTTGTCTTGACCTCTGAGGGGTTCCTCTACAAGGAGGGTGGCGGGGAACCGTCCACAAATCGAACAAGACCATTCACCTGCCATCGCGTCGCCCCCAATTTCCCGGCCGCCACCCCATCACCCTGTTCTAACCACGACCACCAATCCACCACCAGCACCACTTGGGAGCACAACTTTGATTAATTGCGCCAAAACAGCCAAACGACTCGATCCCCGGCCAACCTGGGCGACACGACTCGATTGTGCCGTGCCCCAACATCCCCAAATGTCAACGCCAAACGGCCGCTGTTGGTGGAGGGACCTGCCAGGCCTACCCACGCCTTGCGTCCTCTTTGCCCGTCCCCATCCCAGGGGGTGCATCATCATATGCTGCCATTGGCCTGCGATACACACAGCATTCCCCGTCCGGTGGAATATATGGGGATTAAAGTCTCGGCAAAGATAACAGACTTTCCAGGGACGATCTCACACGGCACACGCTGTGTCATACGAATCTGCTAACAGACCAGTGATGCGCCCCCCGTTGACGTTCTCAGCCCATCATGCCCCGTCGCGATATCTGTCTGCGATACCAAATCCGGACCTGCCGTCATTCGTCATGTCGCTCGCTTTTGTCAAGATAACTTCGTTGATCCCGCATCGCGCCAACATAATTACAACGATTCAGGGCACTACCTGTAACGTCCCGATGCGGTCAAGCTCCGGCCCATCTTTTGCCTCGCATCGTGCCATCCGAGCATCAGCACGCCAGCCCGCCGCACCCAACTCCCTTTGGCGTTCTGTGGCTTCGGGTATCTGCCTCAATGTGTCACTGGTTGCTCCAATTGACGCCGGCGCTGGCACGCCCACCCCTTTCCATGCTTATCTGGCGTGTCTGTGCCGTGAGGCGCTCGCGGGGGCCGGGCGACACTTATCAGCGACAGTCCTCATTCCTCCCATGGCGACTGGTCGATGAATGGTGGTTGTCCAGACTATCAATGTCTTTTACGGCTAGGGACGGGCTATCGGTCGGCCATACTGTTGAAAGAGGCGTTTTGACTGACGCGAGCCAAGGCCTACTAAACTGAACCGGCTGCCAGACACCAGGCGTTTGTCTCGCCTACAATGTTGCGCATGCGCGCAGCGCGAACTGGTGTTCTGCTTCTCGTCGCGACCGCTGACGCCAAGAGCTTCCATCAACCTGACCTGACCCGACCTAGCGACGCTTTGGGAAGGCACAGTCAGTTACGTACGTCCAACTCAAACCTCCTCAGTCGCCGACGGCAGAAATTGCGCCAAAGGTTCGCGATAGCCTCAGAATTTCCCTGCGCATTCGAGTGTTGCGATATCCGATGCCGTACAGCCAGTTTCGAGACACTGCAACGTCCAAGACATGACGTTATAGACGCCCAAGAGCCCAAGACTTTGGCATCTCGTGGCATTTCATGGCATCTCATGGCATTTCATGGCATCCAGGCCCAAAAGCTTGACCCGAAGCAAAGACTTCCGATCGGCCTGGGTGATGGCTTAATTGGATGCGCCGAGCACGGCCGAGAAGCCACGGCATCTTGGCCTCCCATCTCGACGGGAACCGCCCAGTCGTCATGCGATTGGCGACCCAAGCGAGCATTCCTTCAGCGCCCCTCCCTCCACAACAGACGACCGACCCAAGGGGACCTTCTGTAGCTTGCCAGTTGACCAGGATGCGGGGAAATTATTGTTACTAATAGCGCATCGCGAAATGCAGCGCCGCCCAAGGGGATAAAAGCACGCCACGATGATGAACAACCTTTTGTTTCTGGGGGAAGTGGAATTGGACACGAGACCAAAACTCGGACTGACAAACAGGCTGGTGCGTATGCCAGTCAATCTCAATTTCTTTTACGTACTGGACAGCAAATCCCCAGGTTTTCCCCTCATCATCCACAACCGCATCAACTTTGTTCAGACGGCGGCGGGTCGCTCAATCGTCTGCGCGACAACGTGGTTCGGTGGCCCAGTGTCCACTGTGGCAAGGCCCTGCTTGGCGACTGAACCCGCTGCCATTTGCCTATTTTTGGTGGAACCTCCAGAGCTTACTGCGACGTTGTTTCAGAGAGCTGATATTCTGCATACACACACACACTAACTGATTCGCAGCTTGTCCGAAAGCCGAAGGCAGATAGTTACACAGCGGCCAGCCTCAACGGCAAAAAAAAAATTAAAAATAATAATAATAATAATAATAATAATAATAATAATAAACATAGCCCCTCGGTAGGTTGGGTTTTGGTGTTTGTCTCTAGCTATAAATACGGCGCCTCGAAAAGTTGCGATGAGCTGGCTTGTCTTGGACTTCTGGCTTTTGATCCACATCCCTTCAGGCCAAGAAAGCCACATGCGTCTTTTGTCTCTGGCTGCGCACACCCTGTCCCCTCTCTGCCTAAGGCGACCGACTGGCCATTGGGCAGATTGGCTGCACCACAATTGTGCGTCGAACCGAGGAGGGTCTCTGAGCCACCATGCCGTTGACCTTCCCCATGTGTGACCTTTGCAAGCAATGGGTTAGGGGGAGATCCCTGAGCTAGATTCTAGATTTGGACGGTTCCCACGGATAATTCGGCTGCAACCCGTTTCGTTGAGACTCAGTTGTCTGTCAGCGATTCATCATCAAAGGCCAAATCTGGTCATTGGAATAGAACCCAAGTTGGGAAGGCGAGGCTTGGGTTTTGGACGGGAATGTTCTGGATGAGGTTCGATGCTGCTGGCTGCATGGAATGGCTTGCTTCATGTGAGCTGTCGAGCGGTCTCACATGGCCATCTTTGATCTTGAGAGGCGTTTGCTGCCAATCGAGTTTCGAGCTTGCGAGGGCATGTTGGTCTCCAGCGCAAGTGGTAACTTTTATTGCTGCAATCTTCAATCTCCTACCACTCTAGCTTCGCAAGACCCCATTCTGAATTTGACTCTACTAAAAAGTTGGTTGTCATCCCCCCCAATTCATCAACTAACTGCGCGAGTACAGGTGTTTGACGAATGGATCCCTCTACAGAGAACTCTGCCTTGGCCGTGAGTAAGTACACGGCTTAAGCTTCCAGCATAAAAGGCTACTTGTATACTGGTTTCTTTCAATCCAGTATTGATAACAAGAGACCACAGATCCCGTAGATAGGTTTGGTGCTGCTAGTCCGTCTACAATCATAGACAGCAATGTGCCAGTTCTCCTTTAATTAACATTTGTGACAGTCGGCAGAGGAAGGGCCAGAAGAATATACATTGAGGCAAAGAACACTATTTCTAGACTTGATACAGCCTTCTTCGGTGCAGAGTTTCTTGGCTGCTTTGGATCACAAGATTAGCACATGAGGCAAAGAGAAGAAATGGCATTTGAGACTCGCAAGTAAGTTAGCACCATTGGAAGTCTATTCTGATTGTCTTGTGCCTTTCCGTGTCTTTGTCTGGCGGGTTGGTAAAAGGCAGTTCCAGCGTGGTGGCCAATATCATTGAGGGCTTGGATAGCACTCCTACGATGAAGTCAGACATACGTTCCCTGGAGTGTATTGGCTTGCAATTTCACACGGCTTAGCTTTTCTCCAGTGACAACACGGCCTTGGTTGTTGGTTAACTCGGAAATAGGGTGTCACATACTCATTGTCTCGCCTAGAAGTTTCAAACTCGTTGACAATTGAACGTTTAAGAACTGGACATTATGCCGCCTCTCGTACAAATCCTTTCGCTATAAGGGATGTCGTGTGGCTGTTGGCGGACGGTGTCGTAACTCTTTAACATCCAGTAGGCTCAAATCAACATAGCCACGTCATCATAATGGCCTCATGGCATTCGTAAAGTCAGTAAATGGACAGGTTTAAGACTCGTAGCCCCAATTATGTCTGAAATATATATGGTGATGGTCATTTCTCGTCGGGCTATAGATGCGGATACGAGTGCATCGTTCAGAAGTCGTCATAGGCACACCAGGATCTGAGTACTCACGGAGACCAATACGGCCCGGCTTTTTTGGAGTCTGGAACCAATTTCTGGAGTAGACACTGGGTTAATATGTTGGAATTCTTTGGATGTGTCTGGACGTTTTAAACTTCCCGGGGTTGGATCAGGTGCCGCGTTTGTTCAGCACTAATGAATGCTTCCTTGATAGAGGGAATATAGACGGTTAATCCATACCGTCAATTCCGCATGCACGGCTGCAGTGAGACCTTTTTTTTTTTTTTTTGATACTTCAAGTGTCACGAGCCCAATGGTCATTTAAGGGATAGACTGGAATGGACTAGTGATCTAAGGGATAGATCTAGCACACCAGTGCCCACCTATAGAAAGGCCAGCTCCCCAGCAGTCAACTGGAAGAAGGCCAGAGACAAATGCAGTCATCAGTTTACACCTATCTTGCCGTTGACCTTCTCACTCCGTACCGCAGCCCCTGACATCAAGCAACCTCTCTCTCGCAGGGATATCGTTTTGCGTTGGCCCGGCCTGGTGGCTAAAATTTCGGGAACCCGATGTGCTCAGTGAACGGCAGCAATCGCTGTACAATCCATCACATCCTCGCTTCACACTTCTAGTTCGACGTGCCTGAGGACTTAATCTTCTAGCTTCTTTTTAACATCCTTTCTGTTCGGTTAGAGCAATGGACTGGCTGATCTTTCCCGATGCGTCCCAGTTTCCCATTTATATGCTGAGGATCATACTCTCGGCCCCAGAGTATAGAACCGACAGTGAGTAGCTAATGTAGACAATTCCAGAGTGTAAAGTCTTCCAAACTCTGAACCTCTTAGGTCCCTTTAATTTCTCCATCACGCGAACTAATCCATTGCGAACTAGAAGAGTGGTCACGGATCAAGGCGTATAATATGACATGTTTAGTACTCAGCCTACATAAACCATTTCAACGATATATCTTGAAATAAGGGATGAGAACGCGAGGTAATACCTGATGAGAAGCTTTCACTGGCGAAGATGGCCTTGATTTAAGGGCCATGCCACGGACTGAAGATCCATGTGGTCAGCTGAAAAAGGTGTTGAGTCTTATAGGGACCACTGTATGACTAGGCCAAATCTAGGGTGGCTTGTGCCTGCAGTGAAGCCCTGATGAGGTCAAAACTTGACACGGCCCTTTCGAACACGTTTGGAAAATCCTGAGAACTTCATCGAGGTCTGTATCAGGGATAGCAGGGGGAGATTTGAACAAGGAGCAACGGTTGCGTTGTAGTTTTTGCTGTCATTCTCAATAGGGTTGACCTCGATCACCGTAATTTGGCAATTTTCCTGCGTTACTTTACTACGTGATGTCTAGTAGCGACGTCTACATGATGTGAGTTAGGTCTCAGTTCCCACCAATAATGTCTCGACAGACTCCAGTTGAAAGCAGTCTGGTAACAGAGTCACTGTATGGAAAGCATATGAAAAATCACGGAAGAAAACTAAAGAAGGAAATAAGAAGTCAAAGTTGAGGAAAAAGAAATTCATGAGGCGTGCTAAATCCTCTCCCGTGGGCATAAGTGGGCAACCGTCTGGAATCGGAGACCACCATTGTTTTCCTGCTACGTGACCAAAAGTCCCAAGAGGTGGGCTATAAGCAGACAGATAACGTGCTTACCTTCCCGCTTCGGACCTGAGTTATAGTTTATGTCGGTTGAGATTGACAGCCGGTAGGTAGTTGTCTTAAACTCGAGCACAGCACGCGCACTTCCTTGAACCATGGGGAAAAGGCCGATTTACTAAACCAGCAAGCTCGGCATCTTTCTTGCGCTCCTAACAACACAATAATTTTGCTTGGTCCTATTTATAACCAGGTTTGAATCTCCCGGAACTCTCGATAAATATCCTCCAAGATCGACAGCTGCATCTTGTAGGCAGCCCATGTCAGCTACCTAGGCATAGCACCTGCCGCCTCCGTTGCAGGTGCGCCCGCAACCGTCCTGATTACAGCACCGGAAACATCCGTAGCCGGCCGAAACGCAGCGGGCGCAAGTAGGGCATTCGTCGGGGACAATCTGTCCCTGCTCGGAAATGAAGCAGTCCCTTACGACCATGTGGTCAGGTAAAGGTATGTAGTCCTGGGTTGCAACTGTCGCCGTAGCGAAGTGGCAAATAAAAGGGACTTGATGAGGCGAGCCAAGGCATTTTGGTAGAAGCTACATCCGAGGTAGAATTGGAGCCAGGCGTTAATAGAATAACGGAATCAAAGGCCGTTTGAGCTTACCAGCTGAACAAGTGGTAGAAAAATAGCAGGCCAATTGTCTTGACACAGTATTGACTGTATGAGCAGCAAGAAACCTGCTTCTTATAGTTTGCAGACCCATCTGAGTGGCATCGCGTTTCTCTTGAAAGTTCCGTTGATAAAGGAGTGGAGATCTTGAAGTAGAAGTTGAGGAGCAAGGTAGTGATGCGTGAATGGGTCGCAGGTGGTCAGGGCTAGCTGAATCTGTTGTGCGCTTCATCGCTGTTGGCTTCAAAATGATTTTCTTTTCAGGACCAACGGCTCACGCTATGTGATAATGCCGTAGTGCCGTGTGGGCGAATCAAATGAGTTTCTCCTAACCCCAATGTACAAAAGAGCAACTCAGCTCGGATGAGGCATCCCCTTCTCGTATCTCACGGTCTTGATAAGCGGCAACTCAGGCCCTGAAATGGCGGGTGTCCCTGAGAAAAGTATGCCACTTTGTTTCGACTAGGCAGCTCTTTCCTACACGACAGAAAGCTCACTGCGCAGTGAATACGTTTACATCTGCGTGGCAGGAAATGGGTTGGAGACTTATTCCCGTTCAAATTTGATCGAAGACACCTTTATTATGCCTTTGTCACTGTGCGGTAGTACCCCTTACCGACATGGCTATGTCCCAATTTCGTCATATGTATTCTTATTGTCCCAAGTGTTTGGATGAAAGTCTCTCACGAAGTTTCGGATGTGTGGAGAACAATATAAATGCAGATACGATAACTTGAGCATCAATTGGGCCCATTCTAGTGAAAGGGAAAGCGAGTGACAGCAAATCAGAGGTGGGAGGATAAGGCGATGTGATCACATGAACCTCGAGCAATCATCCATCGATGCAGGTGTCGAATGGGGTATGTGGACACTATTGGCCCTGTTGTATTGCTTTTGTGTGTACCTGCCCCTATTATTGTCGTTTTTCTACACGGTGCTGAACTTGGTAACCCTGGCCGTCTCGCTGGCCTGTCAATAGGGGTAGAGTGAGCCCGATCTTCCCCAGCTGGAACTGCTGCTCTACGGGTACCATTTGGCATGCTCGTAGTGTAGGGAACTTCAAGTCTGTTCCCTGTGTTGAGGGTGGAGTCTTACACTCACCTGCAGAGAACCGAGTGACAAGCAGCAACAACGTCTTTTGAGGCCTGCTCTCATGTAGGATATTAACCTAACCCAGACTAGGCTTGACAAATCCAGGCTTATTAGACCAGATCGAAGCTGTCTGCTGGGTCCAGAGGAACATCTTCGCTTTCGCTTCTGGTGTCAGTTCCACTTCCTGGCTCAAAGTAGGAAAAGGGCCTAAGAGCTGATTCAAAAGGCAATATTTCAATGTATGCTTTTGGAACTCTGGACTACTGACTTCGAAGAGATGGTGTAAACTCTAAGCAATCTGGCTCACCAGCGACTGGCTCTTAGCATTCGACCACACGCCCTGGAGAATACGTTTTTATTACTGATTGAGTTGCTCCTGGCTTTCAACTCGCAACATTAAAGACAGTTGATTACGATTCGGCCCACTTCTTGGTCATCGGTCGCCCCATGCGCAAGCGAATGTTTTGTCAAAGGTCCATCTTCCATCGAAACGGTTGCAGCCCTGCGTAAGTCGCTGCGTTCTGGCATAAGATATCAACAAAGTTTTTAACAGTACTCGCCGTTTGCGACTTCATCACGAAGCCTATAAGGCGCCGATGTAAAGTTTTGGTTGATTTCAATGCTCTCATAGCCCTGCATCCTACACCATGCCACTCTCAACATGCTCCGTCTATACATACACCTTCTACTCCTCAATCGGCGTAACGCCCTTTTTGAGGATAATGTTGCCGTACTTCCTCGTTTCACCCGTCGCCACAATCGCAAACGCCTTCTTTGCGCGCTCGTAGAAGGCAAATCGTTCCAACTTCTCGATTTCGCCATCATACTTGAGCGACGACCGGAAGTCGCCCTCGACACTTGCGTCAAAAGTGTCGCCCTTGACAACCTCCATCATGATGACCGGCACGACGCCGTAGTTGTCCAGCTCGAGGAGCGGGGAGATTCCGGCCAGGAGGCGGGAGACGGTTATACCTGTTGCATAGCTTAGCATTTCGCTCTCCAAGGGTCTGATCCTTACGCAGGCGCTGGGGATTGGAAAAAAAGCTCACCGTCAGCACGAAGAACGGGGATGTGAGGCGGGCAGATGGAGTGCGACGGGAAGTGGGCGTCGGCGAGAACAATCTCGTCGCCATGACCCATCTCGGCCAAGACCTTGAGGAGGTCGGCCGAGATGACGGGTGAGATTCCTTTCAATGGCATGTTGGCTGAATATGACTATAGATCTGGATGGAGTCGACCAAGATCTGAGATTCGATCGAGATTTGATTGGGATGATGTGTCGTTTTTGAGCTTTGATATTGATGGCGGTGAGTTGAGGTCTCCACGCCGTTTCGAAAAGGTGGGGTAGGACAGCCCCTTACGTGTGATTGAAAGTATGCAACAAAACTTCGCTCTAGGGAGTCTTCTCTTACGATACTTCACTTGGCAGTAACATCTACACAAACAAGCGCGCATGAAAAAGAGTTTCTTCAGTCTATTTTGCTTGTGCGACGTCTATTAATTTTACCCAATAAAAAAACCTTCTCGTGATGTGATAATATATTCCCTCCAGATATGAGAGATGCAATAACCAAGATGCATAACCTTGCTAAACAAAATGCAACCGGATATTTCAGCGGTAAGCCCGTAACATGCCCGCGAGATAGGTACAATCTAATATAATGCAGTTGAGTACTGGGCAATGGGCGTGGCATGAGATGTAAGTGGTGAGGAGTAGTGCGCGAGACCATCAATTGGACTGTAACATAAGTGAAATCCAAGCAACTGTCTACTCCGCTTTCTTGGAAGTCTTGGTACGGAGCTTCATGAGGAGGTATACCAAAGAATACGAGCTGATGGCGAAGATAACGACAATCGCCGCATCACGCCAGCCGTAGTAGTACTCCATAAGGTTGATCGTCCGCAAGTAGTCGCTGCCATCGCGGTACTGGCACACACGGCATCCGGCCGTCGCATCGGGGTTTATAAGATTGCTGCTCGAGCCCATGCCCTGCATGTAATCCGCCAGGTACTGCGCGCACGTCGTACCGTTAGGCGGGTCGAAGAGCGCAAATTCTCTGTCCTTGCACTTAACCTCGGTTCCCCAGATGTCGAAGACAAGCATGCTGCCCATGAGGTAGTTGAAGGGATTGAGCCAGTACATCCAGTACTTCCAGAAGGTCTGGAGCTGGGAGTAAGGCACGAGGACACCACAGAAGGAGACAAGG
This sequence comes from Colletotrichum incanum, assembly GCA_001625285.1. Taxonomy (NCBI): domain Eukaryota; kingdom Fungi; phylum Ascomycota; class Sordariomycetes; order Glomerellales; family Glomerellaceae; genus Colletotrichum; species Colletotrichum incanum. The sequence continues at coordinate 301,020 of LFIW01001807.1, forward strand.
ATCCCGATAATGAGCGGGTTCACCAAGGATGCGAAGACGGCGTTAGGGGCGTAGGCGGCGATGAATTGACCAATACCTGTGTAGACGAACTCGTACATGAGCATGACGAAGAAGGTCGCGCCGGCACGGGACGAGTCGCTCGGGAATCCGACGGTGTAGTACCAGCAGACAAAGTAGAGGACAGCGCAGATGACAAGATAAGGCACCTCAGAGACAACGGATCCCGTAACGAAGGCGATCCAGGAGTACATCTTGGACTTCTTCTCGCGGGTCTCGAAAATGTCGCGGCGGTCAATGAAGAGAGGCTGCAGCTGGGCGAGCACACCGGGGGCGACAAAGATGAAGTTGAAAATTGTGAAGAGACGCATGGTGATGTCGCCGACGGAATCGCCAATCATCCAGAAAGAGAAGCCGTTGAAGAGCGCGGAGAAGATGTGCAGCGCGAACTTGTTGTTGATGTAGTCGACGTTGCGGTAGAGCGAGACGTTCATGCGGTGGGTGACAATCTTGATCTGGTCCCACAGGGAGAGGGCGAACTCGTGACCGTCATCGATGGTCCCCGGTGGCTTAGAGGCAGCGTCTTCAATCATATGGTCGAGTTCCTTGACAACAGCTTCGTGCTCGGGAGAGGAAAGCCAAACTTCGTTCCAGTCCTTGCCCTTGGATAGGTGACCGGAGACGACATCGATCATGTGCTCGGCGGGGTTCGCTTCCTCGGGGCAAGGGGCGCCGTAGCGGCCAAAATAGTCACGGATGGTCTTTGCGTTGTCGCCAATGTCACCGAAGTAAACGGTCTTACCACCCTTAGCAAGCAGGAGAAGGGTGTCGAACTGGGAGAAGAGCTGAGCTGAAGGCTGGTGGATGGTAACGAGGACGGCTTGACCGACATCGGCCAACTTGCGGAGGAAGCGGACCGTGTTGAACGCAGATTGGCCATCCAAACCAGATGTGGGCTCGTCAAGGAAGATCAAAATGCTAGGCTTCGAGACCAACTCGACGCCGATGGTGACGCGCTTCCTCTGTTCGACAGAAAGACCGTTTCCAACACGACCGATGAGGGTGTCGGCAAGGTCATGGAGCTCCAGGAGGTCAATGATGGTGTTGACGTATGCCAGCTTCTCCGCACGAGGGGTATCACGGCTTTGTCTCAGCAGAGCAGAGAACTCCAGAGCTTCACGGACTGTGGCGTAAGGCTCGTGAACGTCCAGCTGCTCGCAGTATCCGGCCGATCGCTGGAAGGAAACGGGCAAGGGGCGACCGTCGACCATGATGGATCCGCGAATGGTGCCGTCGGTCTTGCGTTGGGCGAGGACGTCGAGCAGGGTAGTCTTTCCAGCACCAGATGAACCCATCAAGGCGCCGAGCATACCCGGCTTGACCCAGCCCTGAACATTATCGAGCAGCACCCGGTCTCCCGACGGGGTTTTGACGGTGTAGGAGAGGTTCTTCCAGGTGAAGATGGAGGTGTTGCGAACGAGGTTCTCATTAACATCGTCACCATTGCGCTTCTCGCTGTCGCTCTTGTCCTTCTCTGCGGCAGTCTCCTCGGAAGACTGTGCCTCTTCATCATCGCGAAGGACGCGGGTGACCTTGGCGTTCTCGCGGGGAATGAGGAGGGAAGAACCGCCCTCAGCCGACGAACGCCACCTGGAGGTAGCGATGACGGTGAGTGCGACAAAGAGAGCCCACCAAACCCAGACGATGCCAAAGTTCCTCCAGACGTGGCTGTGGCCGTAAGAGAGCGCCGAGAGGTACTGGTCGCCAGTGAGGGAAGTCGCTCCCTGAGTAGCACCTGCAACACCAGCGCATGACTGGTGGGCGGGATCCGTGTATCCCGGGCCGCTGGGCACAAGGTTGGGACCAACACAAGGAATCAACTGTTGATGAAATTCGGTCGCCATGAGCGCGTCAAAGGCATAAGCCAAAGGATTAATCCAAAAGATCCAGACAAACCATGGGTGCATTTGGGACTTCTGGATCATGTAACCACAGTACATGATCAACGCGGTGACCATGAAACCGGAGGCCTTAGAGGCACCATCGAAGGTTGAGAAACCAGCACCGATAGAGCGGAACATGGCCGTCATACACTAGGGAATGTGAATAAGAGTCAGAATTGGGGCTGGACATTCAACTTACCATTGTAGTTGCAACGACTACAACCCAAAAAGTGAAGAATGCCGCAGCTGTCGTCTTCAATCCGACCATGAAGTAGAGGACAACGGAGAAGATGGAGATTTGGAAGAGAATAACCGGGATATCGGCAGCAATCTGTGCAATGCAGAACGCGGCCGGGTGATAGTAGGCAAAGGACTTGTGCTTGATCAAGACCGGCCGACCAGTGAAAGAGTTGGTGACTTCGGACATGGACAGGAGACTGTTAAAGAGGAGGGCGAAGAAGAGCGCACCACCCTTCAGGAACAGACCACCAGAGGTGTTGGGGGCTTGGTAGAAGAGAGAACCGGCAATGAGGGCTTGGACTAAGGTAGACACCTGCGTGATGATAAAAGTGGCCTTGTCACCCCAAAGGATTTGGTACTGTCGAGTGATACAAGCCTTGACCTGTGTGGCGAAACTCGTCGTCAGAGGACTATTCGCGGGGAGCTGCTTATGCTTCTCGCCAGCCACACCCTCCTTGAATAGCCTTGTCTTCTCTTTAGTCTCCTCTTTCGTCGGGAAGTCGTACTCGGCAATCATTCGAGGGTAGATGTCCGACTTCTCGTACTCCGCCCTCAGTGCGTCGGCATTGCGAGGGAAGGTCTTCTCGTAGCCTGGTCGAACCGCGCGTTCCGTGGGCACCGTAACACCAGTCAAGAAATCGGCTACGTTGGCACCATCAGAGCAGATAAAACCTAGGCGTTCCATGAAGGGTCTGGCTTCCTTCATGGGTCCGTAGTACATCTCCTTGCCGTTGTCGAGCACAAGGACCTTGTCGAAGAGGTTGTAGATACCGTTGCCTGCTTGGTAGAGAGTGACGATGGACGCGAGACCGAGAACGTCAGTCATCGCACGGACAGCCTTGGTGTATTCCAATGCCCTGTGGTAATGTCAGCTCCAGCTAATCACAGATAGCTCCCTACAATAGCAAGCCCTCTATGAAACATTTCACGAGTAGTCACTTACGTGCTGGCATCCAAGCCTCTCGTGCTGTTATCCCAGCAAAATACCGAACCTCTCGTCGCCATACATTCGATGATGGAAACACGTTTCCTCTCACCACCGGAAACACCACGGACATATTCGTTGCCGACCTTGGTATCAAATGTGTGCTGGATGCCCATAGATTCGAGTAGGAAGTCTCGGTTTTCGACTCGGAGTTCCTCGTTAGAAGAAACGCCCTCAGGTAAATGAAATGGAATCTTGAGGCGGGTCGCAAAGTCCATGGTCTGGCCGACTGTAAGGGTGGGGAAGAACAGCTCCTCCTCGGTATTCATGACGATTTGGCCTCGGTATCGTTCGGCTTCCTCAGCTGCCATCGAGCCGTAATGAACATCGCCGGTGACTGAGCTGTAGCCCCGGCGATGATTCGCCAAGATATTAAGCAGTGTTGTGCATCCTGATCCGGGTCGACCGAGTACCAAGAGCATCTCTCCGGGCTTGACACACCCGTGCGTGTTGTCAAGGATTGTCTTCAAAGGAGGTTTGCGGCGAGACTCCTTGACGAGTTTGGGAATGTTGAACTGAGTGAGTACGTTCTCGTGTATCGATGCGTCAGAGCTGACAGCCTGAACCGTGAGGTTCTGCCATGTTACGCCGAGCTCACGAGGAGGAAACCCGGAGCGTTCATCTCTTTGCCGGACCGCTTCAACCTTGTGCTTGAGTGACCAGGTGGTGTCGTCGGGGATATTACCGAGTTCTATCGACTGCTCATAGTTGGAGCCGCTTGCCAGCGTGCCATCGGACTCCATGGCGCCTCCACGAGTGGACGAAGAGCTTGGTGCTATCTTTTTGGTATCAGGTATGATGGACATCACAAAGAAGTCACGATACCAAGAGCGGGTTGTCAGAAGGTAAGAATCAAGGACATCCAGGGTGTCGGATGTCTATATGTCTTCATTGCTTCGTCCGGCCGTACGGTCGACGGAGTCGGCATCATAAATTAGCTTGGTTCCCGATCCGTGGTTACCTGAGATCTCTGTGCGACCCCCTTTGATGCTGGAATATGGGGCTTAATCGGACCCCACGGCAAGATTGGCACCTCTGGAAGACAGTTGCAGGGGTATCATAGCGTCCCAGGCGTCCCGCCATCTTGCCCAAGATGACAAAATGTGTGGACGAAAAAAGCTTCTGGAACCCCTTGGTCAAGCCCGAAGCTCGGTGTCACGGCCTTCGTCCGCTGAATAATATGAATTCTTATCTGTTCTAACAGGAAGAACGACGTCTTGGCTATACGAACCCTGCATGTACCGTCGTGGCATGTGGTCCTTCCGGCGCTGGACCCTGTCCGACGTGCGTGGGATGCCGGCGGCTGGGCTGGGACCATCCCATAAACTGTCCCAGGAGTCGCATTCAGGCGCGTTCCAAGATAGGACTGAACGTGTCATAGGGTCGACGGCTCCGCTGACTAAGCGGCGAGTTCGCCGATTGAGAATGTCCTTTGGGCTAGTTTTAGCTGGTGTGGATGCGGTCCGCCCACGGGGTCGGCGCGGCTTTCGTTGAAGCGCCGAGCTTGCACAGACGATAAGCCTCGCGATGATAGTGGATTCGCCCGAAGTTTTGCGTCAAGGTTTTGCGTCAAGAGCCAATCACGGCTGTTGATCTAAATAGAGTTTGTTTCTTTTAGACATTGGCCGCTTAGTAACGAAGACTTCTTTGCCGCTGAGTCAGCGGAGATTTCGATACATGAACCAAAGGGGGGAACCAGCGCCGGTATCAGCCAGTTCTCGATCATTCGCGGAATGAGAGAGTCCATTGGCAAACCGGCTACGTTGCCGACTCGGAGATTTCTTGTTTTCCCGTTCCCCTCTTGGAAAGAACAGCGCGCCGCGTTGAGCGGCGTCCATCGTCAAATCAGAAGCCAAGATGAGGAAAAGAGCGTGTGATTCCTGTCACAGGAGAAAGGTATGGTTCCGGTCGGTCTTGATGTTAAGCGTCGTCTCACAACAAATGCTGATTCTTTGAGTGCAGATCCAATGCGATGGAGCTGTTCCGCAATGCAACTGGTGCAAACACCACGGGATGGCGTGCACCTTCAACCGGGCCACCAAGGTGAAGAAGCGCGTGTCCGCAGCAAGGTGAGTGCCCCCTTGAGACCCACTCGGGAATATTAGTGATCGAACGGGATGGGCAAGAAAGATTTATGACATTTGCAGGGCCGGATCAGAAAAAGACTTGGTTGCGCGCCTCAACCGCATTGAACAAGCTCTGGAGGCGGCTCGGCGGAACCAGGACGCAGGGGAGTGCCGAGATGGATCAACATCTCCATCGTCATCATCAGCGCCCTTGTCCGTCGTGACCGACCCACCCGCCAACGACGGCATCCCGGATACAACACAAGGCCGAGCTTATGACTCATCTGCCCGAGCTTCCGGCGCACCCGCCGGGAAGATGCACTTCGCCGGATACTACCTGGGAGACATTAGCTCTTACAATGGCATCCCCTTCTTCTCACCAGATGGCCAGGACTGGATCCGATCCAGAGCGGGAGAGGATGCTTCGTTTCAAACCCTATTTGGTATGGGACCGCTGTGGCAGGTTCAGCACCCAGTCCCAATTTTTCTAGACTTTCCGCAGGCGAATTCGGGAGGAGAGCTACCTGATAGGACTGTTGTCGAGGAGTATCTGGCGCTCTTCCGAGCGTCTCATTTCGGCTTGATGTTTCCACTCATTGACTATACCCTCTTCCTCGGGACCATCGACCTTGCGTATCAGTCACCTCAGAGTGCATTGACACTTGAAGTAGTGACTGCCAAGTCTTGCGTGTTCGCCTTCTTTGCTGTTGTATCTCTCTTTCAAGCGGAATGGAAGTCAACGCCAGAGATAGATGGAGAGGCGTGTGCCGGTGCAGCGCAGAACTTGATGGCGACGATCCTGCAAGATACCAATATCACCGCTCTTCAAACGGTCTTCATGCTGGTAATCTTTGTTGCTTACTGCTTCGCTTAGAAACTTACTGATGTTTGGCTCGGCAGACATTGTATCACCTCTTCTGTGGCCACCTGCAACAAGGGACCATGTTTCATTCCGCCACATGCCGAATCTTGTTCATGCTTGGCGCACACCTTGAGCCTGACACGAGCCACACTCCGTGCCAGTCAATTAGGGCCGACGACGACCATGCTTGGCGCGTAAAGAATCAACTCCGGAGACTCTTTTGGTTATCGTACAAGCTCGATAAGGACATCTCTCTCCGGAATGGCCAGCCTCCCAGCATTGACGACGAGCACTGTGACCTAACTTTGCCACATATGAGTTGGTGGATACGCAATGCAGATGACCAAGTCGGAGCCTCTCCATCTTTCCTTGACGAAGCGACAATCACGTCAGCTCTTCAACCAGACTCCCTGCAGCTGACCATCATCAAGTCCAAGATCTCAAGGATGTTGTACTCGCTCTCGGCGATGAAGAAAAGTGACGCTGAGTTACTCAGAGACATCCGCGAGCTAGACGACGAGCTTGAAAGGTGGCGCGTGTCTGTGCCGCCTTCGTATCGGCCAACGTTGACATTTCCTCGAGACAAAGCAGCGGTTAGGAACGGTCGGCTCGGCATGGAAGAGATCATTCTCCATTTCGAGTATCATTACTTGATGGCCATGATCCATCGAGCAAGTGGAAGATGCCGTTGTTGGGCCAGCGGCGAGAGCAGTGGTTTGGAAGGAGTAAGCTCCAGTCAAGCTCTGTCAGTGCAGGCGTGTCGATCGACACTATATTTTCTCCGAGCCGCGATTCATGGTGTGGAGCAGGTAGCCTTCTGGTAAGCACCAACATGCTCCAAGTCTTGATACTTTACTAACACGGGTCAGGATGGTGGTGTTCTATCCAATGTCGGCGATTTTGGAAATATTCTGCAACCTGCTACTGCACCCTCTGCATGCGCAGTCAGAAGAAGACCTTGACCTCCTCAAGTCCGTCCCGGTACTTATTGAAGGGATGCGCAAGCGCCATTTAACGCAACATGAAATAGCACATGTGAAGATTGTCAACGACTTTGTGGCTGAGCTGACCAGGCTGGGGAAATGTGCCATCGCCAAGGCGCGCCGAGAAACACAGGCTGTCTGAGAGAGAAAGAGAGAGAATGTGGGTGTGTGTTAAGGGGGTTCGACGAATTCTTAATGTCATGCGAAGCGGGTGCCGGGACTTATGAATATCAGTAGGTTTGTGGGACACGAAGCCTTCGCCCAAAAGGCTCCCTGAGTGTATATCTGGGTTAGAGGAGGGATAGAAGGACGAACAACAAGTTGTAACAACATTAGAGAGGGATGAAGGTAAAAATCACATAATAGATGAAGGATTCAATAAGCAATACGGACAGACCACCTCGAATCAGCCGAAATAGTATTGCGCAAAACTATTTCAAGTTGGATGCGATGAACATGGCCCCAGCGGGGAAAGACGGGGTGAAAGATGTTTCCACTGTGGCTCATGCCTTGCGGAAAGCAAGTTTAGCCGAAATTCTTGCGCCATGCCATGTAGGCAGGAATTATGGGTCCATCGACCGGAACCGAAATCAATCAGAGGCTCGCGCCATTAATTACTGCTTACTATGGTGTGCACACCACACCTGCAGAGGTTCCTCCGTACCGGCAAGCCATATTCCGCTGTCATCAGCCACTCGTCAAACGTCGGCACCACTACATCATATCGCCAACCCACAACCACCTCGATGTTGTCAAGTACCACCACGTCAAGCTTTACTTTTCGGCCCCCTTGCTTCATGAACTACTCGTGGCCAAGTCGGTTGAGCTCCACAGCGGGCGGGACCGGACATTCCCTACTTCAAACTCATGGGGTTCCTTTGATGGTATGTATACAGAGTACATACATTGGGTTGCGTCCACTTTCTAGTCTGAGCTGCCTCTGTGCCCACTCATCCAGAGGAGGCCCATAACGAAAACCGCATCTGCATTACAAAAGGGGTTGAAGGCAAGACTCTTTCCACTCTGGCATTGCCCTTTGCAACCAGTGGCAAAACCAGGTACTCCGACTATCCCTCGTCTACGGGCAACGGCCGTCTGGTCAGATGATTGGACAGACGACGTGCCACCTGCCACATCGTGACTGGCGATGTCGGACGACGACCTGATTTTGACCCTTGCATGTTATGTGTTGCTAAATGGCTAGCTCAGAGCCCACACGGTCCATCTTCTCCACAAAACACACATCGATCCCATGGATCTCTGCTCGAATGATCACCGGGGTCTTGGAAGAATGGCCGGTTAATTTGCTGCCGCACGCCCTAGCCCAACGTTCTCTGGGGACCCCAGAGTCCTGGCCACACCCAGAAGAAGGCTTGGTGCGGGAGCCTGTGTGCTACTTGGCATGTCACCGACTCACCGTTGGTCGTCCCCAAATCCGCCGAGCCTCTCCTCGACCCCTCGAGAACATCCCTTTCCCCTCACAGAAGCTGGGGTATTTGGGGAACCCTGAGCGTCCGCCTGTGGTGTGCCTTGTTAAAATACCACCATCTTTGCCTCTGTTGCCCGTTGCTGCGGCTGCATGTTTTACCAGAACTCATTGCCGATATTTGATGCGACTTGAAAGCGACGGGAAGGTTATTGAGCCTCCGTCTAACGATTCCAGACAACTGCCGTTTAACTTCTCCACCGCGCCCCATACCCCATCAGCCAGCAATATGCTCGTCAACCAGCCCATTCGTCCACGGCCGATCAAGACTCGGTCGAGAGCAGGTTTGTGTGAGCCTCTTTGCCGGAGTTCTTCAAGTGTCTGACATGTGCCTGTGCCATCTGCAGGTTGCAAGTATTGGTAAGTCAACTATTCGTGCCGGTCTGAGAGTTCTTTCGCTAACACATTCCAGCCGAGACAAGGTTGGTTGTCTTGCCTACTCTTCGGTCCGAGCAACTAACCGACGCTCATATTAGAGGAAGAAGTGCTCCGAAGAACATCCGCAATGCCTTCGCTGTGTCCAAGCCGGTGTCAATTGCGTATACGAGCCGATCAAGAAAAGAAAGCGGAGGGCATCAGCTAGACCAGTAGAGATGCAAGACTCCCCTGCATCAGATGACTCGGACAGCCCTACAGGCAACACCGACCTACAAACCAGTCCAGACACAAGCATACTCACTCCGCCTGATATACTCCAGCCTGGTGCTGAAAGCTCTCTCTCGCCGTCGACATCCGTGGACAATCACTTTTCAACCTCTATAGACTCCATTTTGCCTCTCAGCGATGATATCGACGATGTTTATGCCTACGAGATTGGATACGGGGAGTCGGATATGCACGAGAGCGAATACAGAACAGTTACGGATATGAGCCCCCATCGGAAATCAGCCGCAGCCCACCTGCCGCTTTCTCTTGCACCTCTTCACGATGGTGTGCAATCGACAGACGACTCTTTTTTTGCGGCCGGTCTAGACATGTCTTGGAGCGAACCTGCTTGGTCAACTATCTCTCCACCGTTGCTCAGCCTGCTTCCACCAGTATACCACAGTGTTGCTGAATGTCCGGAGGACACTGGTTTGCTGGAACACTACTCTAAAGCCATGCTGCCTACGATGGGGTTCAAGGAGGACGTCAACAATCCGTACGAGCAACATATCCTCCCCCTATCACATAGAAGCTCTGCTGTCCGAAATGCCATCTACGCTTTGGCCAGTGCGCATCGCGAATATGTTGGTCTTGAAAACACAGAGGGATCCGCATATTTCCACGAAAGAGCAGTGGCTGGATTGTCCGCAATCATCGAGGACGGGGATGGCTTCGAAGAAGCACTAGCAACGATAGTTCTACTCCTACAGTACGACTTGGTAAGAGAGCAATTTCCTCGTGTATTGGAAAAATACACTGACTGGTACAGCTCATGCAGCGAAGCTTACCCAACGTCATTCTTAACCACCTCCAAGGCGCATGGCATATTATCAGCGCTATGCCGTCCCCAAAACCCGCCAGCGTTGAGTTCTTCGAGCAGGTCAGTTGTTGGAAACGAAAAACCATATTTTGCCACTAACTAGAGGCAGGTGTTTCGTTACTTTGATGTACTCAACGCCTTGACAAATGGCTCATCTCCAGTCTTTGCCGCCCCTTCGTCGAACCGAACATACTCTCCTGGCAGTTCGCCACCCCCTATCGTGTTTAGTGGCATCGACCCTGTGTTCGGTATGGCCGATGACCTTTGGCCTACTTTGCATCGCCTCGGAGAACTCATCACAATGAAGTGCGAACTTCAAGCTACCATGGCAACAGGTCAGACGTCCAAGTTCGCCGTTCTTCGTACCGAATACCAGACGGCGTACAAGGCGATCGAGAGAGCTTTGGAATCGTGGAGCCCGATCCTACCGCCAGGCTTTTCATTGGTCAACCGCATTGTTGACGGTCCTGAAGACGCATCCGAGGCCGAGCTTGCCAACATCAGGTGGATTACAAGTACAGCACTTGCCTACAGACAAAGCGCATTAGTCTATCTGTATAGCACCATCTCCGAGTACCCTTCGTCACATAATTTGGTACAAAAGCATGCGCAGGCAGCTCTATGGCACTGTGCAGCGTCCGTTTCACACGGCGGAACAGGATTATCGATGCTCTGGCCCCTTTTCTTCGCTGCTTGTCATGCCATCTGCAGCCGGGATCGAGGCTTGGTACGGCAAGCTTTCACTGCTCTGAGCAGCAAAAAAGGTGTGGTCGACACGGAGAAGCCTTGGGCTGTAGTCATGGATGTGTGGAGAAGGATGGACATGCGAGCCTATGGCAAAGAGCAAGTGGGAACAGACGCCTGTCCAGACCTATGGAAACAGGTGGCGGCGAGTATGAAGTTGGGCCTCGTTTTTGGATGAAGCCAGACAGCGCCTACGGCAGGGGTGGCAATATGTAAGTTCACAGACATGGACATGTCCGAACATGCAGCTTCTACAGGGGACGTTGTCGCGACATCACGGCGACGACATGGCGGGTTGTTACGGCATTTACGATACCAAGGGAAAGGAAATTAGGCAACGGTGTGCTGGGCACAGAAAAGGGAAATCGGGTCGATGCATCAATACACCACAGTCGTTTTCATTCGAAACCCTTCAGCGCACACAGAGAATGCCAGCTTAAAATCTGCGCTCCAGACCGGTCATCGGTCTTGGGTCTGTGGAGCCAACGGGATCCCATGTCCTGCGGGCTAATGCAACTCATGATTGCATCCACTCGTCCATGGACCCGCCGCTCCTTCAGGTGAGTCTACGTGGCTCGGCCAATACCAACGCCACTGGCATGATTGTCCGCCAACCATCGTTGGGGAAGACGGAGCCGCCTCAGAGAGCTTGCCAGGGCCTCGCTCAACCCTCAACAGGGGGCCATTCAGCCTGATTGTCCTTCTGCAGATCCAGGGACCGGGGGGCACGCTGAGTACCCGCAACTCGTGATAGGACGCTGCTCTAGAAGTACATTTTGGACACTCAGAACTCGTTCTGAGTCCAGGGTGGCCCCAGCGGGCGCACCCTCCATCACGCAAGGCATGCGTCTCGACCGCATAATACAACCCTAGAGCGCGGTGCGAATACCTGAAGAGTGGTTAACCTGAGAATCGCCGTTTCTGGAACCGAGATGTGCGATGCACTGAACTTGGGGTCCGATCAAAGGGGTGGGACCGTGCAAGATGGAGGGAAACGGTCAAGTCACGTCTCACACTCGCCCTTCTTCGCCTCCTGGATTTAGATTGCGTTCGATGCAGTCTATGTAAGTAGGGCTGAGGTTCACGCAGAGTCCGAGGTGGAGTGTTGCCAGATGTGCGGCTTGTCATGAGACGCGGGACGAGAGGAGAAGTCTTGGATCAACCGCCAATCCATCCTGATGGGCTTGTTTGCTCCGCGTCCTGGGAACAGCAAATGATCCACGCAAGCCGCTCGCACACCGGCCGTCCGGTCTTGGTCACATCTCAGCGCGGCATTGTGTGGACCAATCCACCACAGTCGGTAACGCCAAACATGCGAGCATAAGTGCTCCGCCAACTAGTCTAACCATCACAAGCTCAGATGAAAGTCAGGCTACCCGTTGGCGCATCATGTGATGGATGCGGATTTGGGCTCGATTTGCGAGAGTTATGAGAGCCTAACGTAGGCTGACCTGCGTTGGCGAGGAGTATGTCCGCACTGCAGCTACACTAATTACCACACGGCTGCCGAATGCCGAAGTCCAACCAAGTTGTTGCGAGCGACTTCTCCAACTGCACAGAGATGAGGGGAAGGTTCATCTCACTAACCCTCTTCGTCCCATCGCACTTTTGGGCTTGCTCCCTGGGGATTAGCGATCCAGAAGGGCGGCCCATCGCCTTCCTCCAGGCACGTGGTGTACCTTGTGCCTTCAACGCCCGCAGGGACGGAGGCGCTCCTCCTCATCAGTCAAGGGCAGAAGATATGCTCGTAGGGGAAGAGGAGACCCCAAGAGAGGAGAGATTTGTGGCGTTCTCCTTTGGTCCCGTCTGCGTGCTGCGGGCGTGTGTGTGGGTGTTCTAGCTTCGGCTTCGCGGGCGGGTTTGCGAGTTAGTGATTCGATGCACCCCGCAATCCGGACTCTCTTTTGGTTGGTTCGGCTCGAATTACCCTGTGGAAGGAGGGTGTGGCTGGAGATCCGGTGGGATCGCCGTGAAGTTCGCCGGGTCCGAGCCGGAGGTGGGGCCGGCTTCACCGGGTCTGGCTCTTTGTGGCTGCTGAGCATGAGCTGGCAACTCTACTCCTCTGTAGCTATAGTCACTGAATTTCAGGCTTCCAGCTTAATTGTTTGTAGAAACTTGAAACCCCAAGCAGTTTATTTGGGGATGGAACGGTAACTCAGCCGCTAATTGCTGACGCGGGCCTCCATCGATGCGACAAAGTGACACAATCTCCGCAACGCTATTCAAAATCTGTCTCTAATGTGATAGAAAATTCAAGAAAGAGAGATTCTACTTGGAACTCACTATTTAATAATAAATTCTCATGAGACAAGCCTTTACTGGCAGCTAGTGCGACGGTCCGCTCAAAGACAATATATAAACAAACTTGCTATGAAGGATTGCTGCATCTAGAAGCAGTCGTTACTAAGGATGCGCCTCCATATTGGAGTAAATTTGGTAAGAATCCTAGAAGGAAATACAAACCAAGCGTTCTACATACGTCCCCATCATCATCTTAATCTTTTGTCTAACGTTCAATGCTGCGCAGCTGCCGCAGGTGATGAAGAGCACAAGGTCATGTTGCGGAAACTGATGCGTAGCCTCAGTGGTCCCTCCAATCGAAACTAGGTCGCAAAGTGAGATATGTGATTGTAGCCTAAGGTGAACTCATCAATATTTCCCGTGATCCAGTTCCTGGACGGGACGGCGTACTGGTGTGTGATTTACCATTCTTTGCGTTCCATGAGAACAGGGCCAATCAGTGCACAGACTGGTCGATTCTTGCGACTTATTGGTACGGAGTAGTTGTATTATCTACTAAAGATTCTATTTGGGACAGAGACGGCCGTTTTGTGTAAGGTAATAATCGATCTGGTCCATGATGTACCAGTGCTCGCTTCCGACAGCAGTGGTGGCGCACAAGACTCCCCAAAGGGTCGTACTTTTGCTTGAGCTGGTACAGATAATCGTAGTACTGCCACAGTAGGCCTGTTGCAAGTTGGGCTCGTTGATGTCCGCCTCGTTCAAGTACGCTGCCGCACCAGGGCTGGCCTCGCGCCAGGGTTGCACCTGCTCAACCAGCTTCTTGCTCGCGGCAGCAATCTCCTCAGGGATCGCCTCTTGGCCCCAAGTGGCGCCCAACATTATGTGCGTGAGCGTCTCGCGAAAAGATGGGTTGACGGAGGGGTTTACTCCCGTCTTAACATTGTATTCAAGCACGTAGCCAGCCATCTCGATGCTCTAGCGGATGGCTTTCGTCTGTGCTGCCAGCTTGACTGTGTCCTCCCAGTTAAAGCGCAGGAAGACACGAGACGCAGTGTGGAAACTCCATCCACCAGCAGACTCTGCCTCAGCGCTCCAGGTGTTGAGAACGGTGTCGCGCACGCCGTTAAACTCGGTGTACCTTACACCGTAGACGGCAATACTAAGGGCTGCAAGATTCGAGAATAACCGGGCCGACACAGTCTGGAGATTATCTACGTTCATGTCGATTCCCAGCTGGGGGAGCATAGAGACGGTGCAGTCGGTTGTGCCGGCGCACATGAGGGACTAGTGGCTGAAAATTACCGGCGTCGACGTACTTAGGGAACACGGCAAAGACAGCAGCAACGCCAGACCAGAAAATCTCAACAGAGACATTACTACCAGTATTGAATCTGTAGCTGAGGGACGTGATGGAGGTCTCGGGATAGGCGCGCATGTAGATGGAGGTGACGATGCTCCAGGTGTTGCCGCCGCCGCCATGAAGGGCGAAGAAGAGGCCTGGGTAGTTCTTCTCGTCGACGGACACAAAGAGGCCGTTGGGGAAGACAGCTTCCATAGAGAACTGATCTGCTCCAGTGCCATACGCGGATATTAGCGGTCTGTTACCACCACCAGCGATGTAGCCTCCGCCGAGTCCAATAGTCTATTCGTGGTCAACCTATTTTCGTGCGGAAAGAGTGCCTAATAACCAAAGCTTACACGGGAGATGCCGCCGACAGCTTGCAGACATTAATTAATGTTTTCGCTTTTGCTGTCACTGCGGGAAGCTTCGCCGTTCTTACCAATATCATGAGGGTTGGTCTTCCAGTCTATGTCTTCCTCGGGCTTAAGGTGGACTAGGAGAAGACAGTTGGGTTGATGGTAGTGTTTACGTTAAAGACCATGTGAGCTAAGTCCAAGCTGGTGTTTCCTTAGGCCTTCGACGCAGCAGGAGACGCCCTGTAGTTCATCCTAAGTTTATGTCTATTGCCAATCATTTTCGAATAGGGCCTTCATGATGGTATGAGGTCGGCAGTAGATATGAATCTGAAAGCAATTTCGTGGGTTGAGGATCGTTGAGACAACTGAGTTGCCTATCGTTGTCTTGGCACATCTCTACGTGGCGCAGCGAGTAGGCATCTCCTGCAGCCAAGCGGTACCGCCCACGCATCGCCCACTCTAAGCGAACGGGGCATTGCTCACATCAAACCCCACGAAAACAACGCTTGGGGCCATTGGCCTAGTTCACAATTAACTGAACGTGGCGCTTGCTGCCTTTGAAAGTGATTAATACTGAAAACAACCATTGATAGGAGATCGACGACGGATATCTCGAGCGTTCCTGTAAGCCTTGAAATTATCATTGTGAATTTTCATTCTACGCGTTCCCAAGCTTGGTGATTATCTACTAGGAGCTGGATTGTGTCTTTCAGAGCCGCCAGAGAGGGTGGTGTATTTAGAATGAGATTGGGTTCTCATGGGAAGTGCTAGGAACCGCCAACTTTGCAGTTCAGCCGATAATTCACTTTTGCTCGGAACAGCTCAACCAGCCTAGGATGCCAAGCTCATCCGGGTATCTTGCCGATGCGTTCCTTGGCAGCTTATTGCCAGGCTGTATGCCCCAGTCTTTCCCGCTAGTGTTCGCTGATTTTCATTGGTCGATTCAGGGGTTTAGGAATTAATCAACCCACTAGGTGGACCGTCCCGCCGGTTCCTGGCAATCCTACATGTATCTCGAGCATTTTTCTACACGGGAGCTTGCTTTGCTCTTGATTTAGAGATCAGGCAACTCGATTAAGCATGCTGCGCCACCATCGCGGCTATGGCTCTTCACGATAACCTCAGTGGCATGTTGTATGCTCGACCGGTGCCTGATCCGCAGGAGTGTTGTATGCATCCTTCGGTTTCCAACAATAGACCATAGTTGATCATGGCTAATGGTTGTTGAACCAGAGTTGGGTTGGAGTATAAGAGGCTGCGAGGGTTCCTTGAATAGCAGGTTCTACATCAAATCAACCAATAGATCCAGCCAACAGCATTGTAGTTAAAATTCTACACAATCCAACACATCACCGCGTCACGAAACACTGAACATTTCACTACCACCAATCTCATCTTCAACTCTCAATCCTTTCTATACATACTCACCATGGTCTCCGTCAAGAATCTTGTCTCGTTTTTCATTCTCGCTACTACTTCATCACTCGATGTTAGCGCCGCTTCAGTCCCTCGCCAATATGGTGAAAACGGCGTGATAGTCCGCGAGGGCGGTTCCTGGCTCCCCAACCCCACAACTTCTCTCAGTAGTCGGCAGGTTGGGTGGGACGACTACCACCGAATGACCGAGATGCTCGCCGACCGGGGCCTCTGCAGATACTTCCCCACTCCCAACGACCGCGACACCAACTGGCCCTGCCGTCAGTACTGCTCCAAGATGACCGGCGACTACAGTTCCAGATGCGACGGCAGCCATCTGCTCGATGGAAGCGGAAAGTTGAAGTCAGAGATCCAAACCCTACACACTCCCGACGGCCAGCGCTACACACCAGCGGCGGAGTGCGTTTGCATGAGCATTCCGCCTGAGCTCGCAGGCAAGATCTCGGAGGGTATTGAGACTGCGGGAGCCGTCATCTGCAGCGTCTGGTTGTTTTCCATTAAGCAGGTCCTCGAGAAGGGCAGCTACGCTATCCCCGGTGGCGGCCCTGTTGTGCGAGTTGTCAAATCTGTTGCCAAGTCCGTCCGCAAAGCCTTGAACTCTGGAAAGGGGAAGGAGGCTTGGGCTTCGATGGTGAGAGACACCTGTGGTCCTAAGGGCCACGATGTGACCATGGACATTGAGAGAGCTTTCGACATCTTCAAGGGTGCTCCCTCAGAGTAAGAAGAGGTGGATTGAGGAGGTATCGAAGTGGTAATCACTCAGGGATAGCATGACGCTAGGAGGAGCATAGTGATGTAGCACACGAGTCTGGGTAGCGTAACTAAAAATGAGATAGGTGTTTGCTGTTCCAATATTTGGCTTAAAAAAACCTTTAAACTCATAAGAAGCCTCTCACAACAATTATTGGGTTTCGTGGCCCTGCCACGCACCAATGATGGTTTGACACTGAATGCTTCACAAAGGAGATAAAACTAGTAACTTTAACTCTGTAAAACTACTTCATATCTCCTGTTCATCACTTTGAGCCAACTGATTTTCAGCCGCAAGTCACTAAGGAAGTACATGCATTGGTAAAGGCGGCAATGAAGATTAAATTATCTTGAGTCAACACGACCGATGAATGGAATGTACACCCATGCTTGATCTCTTGTGTTCTAAGTCTAACTTGTCCCGATTGAAAAACAAAAATGTGTTTTGTAAGTGGGACGGCCATGCTAGATACCTGCTGTTCCACCTATATGGTGCGTTGTGCTTTAAGTCTTTGATTCAAAGAGCAATGTCTCAAATAGCCGCTCCAAGTCCCACTATATAGCACACTAATGCTCCAGGTCTCAAGTCTGATACCATTTATGCCCTGATTACATCATAAGTCATACAAAGCAACGTGGATAACTTTACATATAATAGCTGTCTGGCTTATTCCACGTTAGGAACCGAAGCGGGTGCGGTGACACCTTCTTCATCTCTCTTGGCTATCCCGCGGTTCTTTTTCTCGCGCTTGTAGAGGTACGCCACAGAAGCTGTGATGGCAGCTTGAGCACCAAAAGCAACTGTCGAGAAGATGAAACCTTTCTTGAACTTTGGAGCGTCGACTTGAGGGTACGTCAAGATCGGCACCCACGCATTGAAAGCGTATCCCAACGAATTCATGATTCCAATGACAATTGCGCGCTCTTCGGCGTCAGCACCGCAAATCTCGTTTGTCCAGCTCATGCTGAGCGGTCCGTACGGGACAGAAGCACGCTGCAGCAGGAATGCGAACCACTTCAGGCCGTCTGGAACGTTCCAGATAGCGAGGATCAAGGCTGCAAGGCCACCGAGGAAAGTAGACACGGACATGACGCTAGCCCGGTGACGAATTGCATCCGAGATAATCGCGAAAGAGACGGTGAGAACCAGTTGGACTGCAGAGGCAGCTGTAGGAATAATGTTCTGACAGCCTTCTGTTAGCCTTTTGTGATGCCTGGATTTCATCGTCGTCGTGTAAACTCACAATCTTCTCTACGGTCTCGCCTTTTGCCTTCAGCCAGAGCGAAAAGGGGTTGACACTGCTAGACGGGCCGATATTGATGAAGATAATGTAAAGAATCGTCAAAAAATAAACGTGCCACCGCCCAAAGATTCGCTTAAAAGCAGAACGTCCCAACTTCGTCCGAGGAGCACGACCGACGCTCGCCATACGCTTGCGGGCTAAGGCTCGGTCCTTTGTCGACGTCAGTCATCGTGCATTAGGGTCGGGTATAAGTAGTGTTACTTACATTCTCGTTGAGATAAAATGCCCTTGTGTTCTCTGGGAGGTCCGGTAGGAAGAAAAAGCCAGCAATGCAGATAGGCAGACTGATAACTCCGTCCATGATCTGAAAAAGTTGACGTCGCGTCAGCACCGAAATGTCCCCACATCATCAGCACGCCATATGAAATGGGAGGGGAGCTTACAAATAACCATTTCCAACCCGCAAGGCCATGCACACCGTTGAGGCCACGCCACACACCGGCTTGGAGGTAACCTGAGAACATGCTGGCCGCAGCTGAGGAAGCGTGGAAAATGCAGGCTCTTTTGCCCAGCTCAGACGGCTTGTACCACGATCCCAAGATCGTGTGCGCGGCTGGGTAGAAGATAGACTCTGCCAAACCGACGAAGAAACGTATGGCAATAACATGATTTGAGGTCTTCGCAGCCGCCAGACAGAAAGTCAAGACTGTCCAGAGCAGCTCGCAGGAGGGCACCCAGATGGATGGCCGCACCTTTGTAAGGACGATCTGCGAGGGGATCTGGCCCACAACGTAACCAACGGTCCAGGCCGTATCGATGAGATTGATTTCGTTGCCGTTCATCTGAAGATCCTCTTTCATGCCGCTGACGAAGGCATTGCTAATATTTGTCTGGTCGAGGTTCTTGATGAAGTAGCCCAGGCTTAGCATCGTTATCAGAAAGATGTCGAGCTTTTGGATGAAGACGCGTTCCTCCGGTGAGCGTCCCGGCTCATAATCCCAGATATACGCCCACCATGGTACTTTCTTCTTCTCGAGCGTTGCTGAATTGTGCTCGTCTGAAAACGACTCGTCCACCGTCACTCCTTTTGGAGACGCCGATGCGTATTCGTGCTCTGACCCCATTCCGAGCAGAGGTGAGAGCTCTATTGAGTCCGATGAGTTAGCGTGGCGAAAGGAGGGCGATTCGGGCTGAAGATAAGGAGCAAAAGACATCTGTTTGTGAAAATGTCGGGGTAATCTCATACCTGATTTATGTATCTCGCTTCCTGATAAACTGGCCATCGCGCTACGCTAACGGAGGTTTCAAGTTGGCCACAATCTTCCTGATACTGGAAATCTGCTAGATAACACTCCGACGCTCATGTGGACTGTATGGAGTCCCGAAGCGGATGATGTGCTGCGAAGCGCTGATGATTCGCTCGTCCTTGGCGTGGGGTGTGTCGCCATCGCGGGGTCCTGTGTCGTGATCCGGATATCGCTACCTCAATCCCTCGAAAAAGCGACACTAACACCGTTGTCACCTCCGCGCAAGTCCCTGTTCCTACGGAGACTGGTGCGGCCAGACTTTTTATAGGGTAGGGTAAGAATCAGATCAATTAGAGAATGATTTTACAGAACCCTTGCTGCACAGCTCGAGGATATGGTACTTCGGGCTGGCTGATCGCATCTCAGGGCGGATCTCCGTCGGTCGTTATAATGATAAAGGACAACAGCTTTCCAATCGTTAAAATACATCAAGTAAGAAGAATTAGGATTTTGCAGTCAAACCACCGGAAGACAGCCGGGTGACGTAGAGCCGAAGCTCCGCAAACCCGGGACACCGGGCGCTGTGCGGCTGCCGGGCGGCCACTGCCCCATACGCGCGGTAGACGGCCCGATACGGTGTACACAGTAATTACCGTCTACCTGCAGATATGACCCGCCAAGGGAACGATGTCCAATCCGGATGCAGATGCACATACGGTGCAGTATTCTGGGGGTTATTGCTATCGTTAACTCATCAGTTCAGATAATCGCAGCTTTAAACTTAATTGTATTAGAGCAAGGTTCTGGCTTTGTAGATGCAATTGAAACTTGTTCGGCGTTTGGGAACTTGCCTTCGCATTAACCGCTCCAGCAAAAATTTATTCACGTGCTTGCGAACTTGGGTAGCAGCATAAGGCGGCAAAACTATCTTGTCAACCTTAGTCACGAGGCCAACCCAGGTGCCCAAAAACCACATCATCTGCAAGACTTGATAGGGCAGATATCGCTAGGCAGGCAGACCTTTCCCTAGAATCACTAACTTCCTAGAACTGAGATACAGAGTTCACAGCCATACAAAAAAACAGGGTAGCACCAGAGGCCCTTATATGAGGACCCCCTCATTCTCAACAGGAAGAAGGGGGCCAGAGCTGAATGCAGTCCTCACTTCATATCTGCCTTCTTATTGACTTTTTAAATCTGCACCACAGCACTTGACACTCGGCACTAGGCTAGTACTCAAACATATAAAAGATGACCAGTAGCTTGGCCACTTTACCCGTGTCTAGTGCCAAGCTTGTATCATCGGAAGCTCTAGAGTTAGACTAAGCTGAAATAAACACGTGGTTAAGACACTGAGTAGTAACAGGCTGAAGTTCATTGGATTTCAAGGATGGCCTTAAACCAACTGTTTCGTGCGCAAAAGTATTATCAGCAAAGAATCATAAACCAGGTGCTCTTTGATAGTACACTCAACGCAGCAGTAACGAAGCATAAAACGGGTAGGGAAACATGAAGAGATCCATTGAGTAGACTGAAAACTCACCTGGCTTGAAACCCTAATATTCCACCTTACAACAGCACTTGATTTTCAATGCGGTACTCCTCTCAGATGAAGTGTCGTCTGCTGGAAAGCTCAATCGACAATTCGGACCTGCCCCGGGGCTTGACTCTGAATATCAGTGCTGAATTCGATGATGATTCAGGTCCAGACAATGTAAGACTGCAGGTAACACACTGCAGATCCAGATTACTGAGTGTCGTTATGCAAAATAGCACTGACTTCTTACATACTGCATTGCATTGCAAAGCTCTTAAAGAAGACGGAAAGAATTTTGTGGCGTGAGATCTCAGGCTACAGAACTCTTCGAAATCTGCGACGGTTTCCCACCCAAGGTCGTACTTTTCCCGTCTTCCTCCAACTCATGTTATCCAATCCAGAATCAGGGCTCATAGGATTGCAATGCGAAATTACCACCGCAACTAACAACGCTTTGCCTCAACCGGCATGGCTCAGCCTGTCCAAAACGCAGTCTTTACAGTCAAAAGCGCATCATCCAGAGCTCAGCCCCGCCCTCCAGGCACGCGCCGTTCTTAATAAGTGGAATGTGGGCAACAGCCGCCTCAATAGGACTTTGCTAAGCTACACATCAACACATGTGTTGCTCTCTAGAGATCATGGACAATTTGGGAACAATGATGCATCAAGCTGTTCTTCCTTCTCCTTAGCGCGATGACGCAGTCCCGAAGCTACTTCCTCAACAACCAAAGTCCCCAAAACTTGACACAGCCAAGGAGGTTGGCGATCTTTGCAAGTTTAGCCCTAGTTGCAACGACAGCGGTAGAAGTTGCCGTGACCCTTGCCAAAAGGTTGCCCGAAGGATCGTATCCACAACCCCAAACTGAACTAATGATGTTTTTTCATGCTAACGAATCTTACAGGACTCGGCTCCAATGGTTTTTGTTTTTGATTTAAAGGTGGCACTGTCGAACTCGACCACGATGGAAGGTCACCACAACTTCAGCTTTGTCTTCACACACATATTATAATCCTGTTGAGATTGAATCGAGACTGGTACGACTCCTTGGGTGGGCTTTGATTACTTGTGATGAATTCGTGCCTCAAGACAGATCTAAACTACGAGGTGCGACACTGTCTCCAGCGCCGTTGTCGTTATAGCACTTAGACACTTCACGGCCGCCGGCCCAGTCGACGTCAAGCTTCACAATCGTCGCGCGACAATCAAAACGCAGGGTCCAAAACAAGCCGATATCCGCAGGAAGCATTTCGTCTGGTAACTGGTTCGAAAACTTTGAGCTTCAATGGTGCCGCCCCAGAAGCAGTAAGCCAGCTTCATCTCCAGCAACACTAAATCCAAACCCATGTGCAACCCAGTATCGTTCGCATTCATACCGGCTCAACCGACCTCGTCTTCCCTTCGTCCTCCTGCACAAATTATGCCTCCTAACCCCTCTTTAACGCGTCAAAAATCCACAACCTTCTGCCACTCCCCAGGCTACAAACTTAGAACCGCCTTCGGCACTGACGGCTCATTTCCCAGCTGGAGTCTCCCTAGTCAATACCGGCACTGTTTCCCTGCAGACCCCGGACTACCAGATTGGCAAGGGCATCTATGCCGCCATCGGTGAGGTCATTACCCAGATCAACGAGCTGGGTGCCCAAGGCGCGCCGTGCGACAAGGTCGAGAAGCTGGAACTAAAATTGACATTTACATTAGGGTATAGCGAGCAAGCGGTGAGCTTGACTGTACCGAAGGGCATATTCAACTTCGGCGACTACCCAGGGTATTGAGGCGTTTGCCGAACGTTGTGTCCGAATCCGTGGGAATTACTAGTCCGTTAGCACCAATTTGGGCCTTGGGTAGTCCGCTTTTGAAGGCTGTTTGGGACGGTAGCAACCCCGAGCAACTGCAGCTGGGAGTGGCAAAGTTGAAGGATAGCTTGGCGGGCGGGAATATCACTAAGCCCGATGCCTATGCTCACAGCAACCAATAGTCGAAGCTTCATTAGTCCAGCTGGAGGTCTAGAAGCGGCTACACTTGTAGCCATTTCATTAGTTTTCTAGACATTTGAAATAAAAATTGCATCTATTTGCGCAAGTACAAAGTCTACCACTACTAATAGAGATGAGCAAAGGCTCAGTGTGTATTTTGTTTGATGAAGTCCGCCGCTCTCTCTGCCACCGCATAGACCAGGGACTGAATATTGGCCCTTGGGATCAAGGGAAATACGCTAGCATCAACCACCCGTAAGTTCTTCACCCCGTAGGCCCTGAACTTTTCATCAACAACACCGCCCTTTGACTTTGGCAACATGGCGCATGTTCCGCATGGATGGTACTCGCTTTGCATACTAGTCCGCACCCAGTCCTCCACGTTCTGGGCTGTGAGCTCGTGATACCCAGGCTGAAAAATGGTACCGTTGCCCTGAAGTAGGTCACTCAACGGCTGCGTTCGCGCAACAGTTTGGATATGAAGAGCGATGGCCTTCAAGAGCTGGACGTCGAGTGGATTCGAAAGGTAACGTGGATCGATTTCCGGATGGATAGTCGCGTCGGCGGATCGGATGTGAATGGAGCCTCTGGATAGGGGTTGCTCGAGGGCTCCTAAAATGGAAAGAAAGTTGCCAGATGAGCCGGCATTGAAGAGCTTCGTTGTGTCGTAGGAGAACTGGGGAGAGATGCCGCCTTCAATAGTGAGCTCCTGGGTGACAGCCTCTGACTTCAAGTCTCGGAGGACGAGGCCGTACTGTTCAGCCAGGCCTGGGAGGTTACTTTTGAGAGAAGGGGAGATAAGATCTAGGGTGGAAGAGATTTGCTTAAGGGACAAGAGGGCCGAGCTTGCGCCTGACGAGGACAAGCGACCGGATTTGGTCTGAAGATACAGGCTGAGCTGTTCCTGGAAATAGGTTGCGTTGGCGTAATCCTCGTTCGTTGGCAGGCCAGGCTTCACAGCGAATCTGAAAGATGTCAGTCGAAGAACGCCGAAACAAACCAGCGAGTAAAATGACTCACCCAAGGGGGACATAGACATGATCCTGGAGGTTCTCGCCGACATTGGGGTTATCCACCAAAACCTGAATACCGTGCTTTTCTAAGACACTCTTGCTGCCGATGCCAGACAATTCAAGTAACTGTGGCGAGGCTATAGAGCCTGCGGCAAGAATCACCTCCTTCGTGGCGGTGGCCCCAGCCTTCTCGGTACCCTGAGCCCATGTAACACCCGTCGCTTCGACGCCGTTTTTGCTCTTCTTAAAAAGAATTTTGGACACATGAGCTTCCGTCAGGACCTTTAGGTTTGCCCTCTGACGTGCCGGCCCGAGATACGCATTTGCGGCATAGCTGCGCGTCGCATTCTTGATGTTGATCAGGTTGACGTAGCCTCCCAGGGCCTTGCCGTCTCGGGGATCGCCCCTGACGCTCAAGCCAAGCTTCTCCATGGTCCTCGGCCATGCCTGAAGAAAGGGGCTATAGAGCTTCGGGAACTCATTTGCGATCGATCCGCCGGTGCCGTGGACGCCCGGATCGACGTAGTCAAGGCGGAGATCGCTCGTCTGCTGTGCCGATGGAGCAACAAACGCCTCCGAGTTTCGGAAGTAGGGAGCGAGTGCGTCCCAAGACCAGCCCTTGTTGCCCAATTCGCCCCAGTTGTCGACGTCTCGCTGGGAGGGGTGCGTCCAGAACATGAAGTTCATTGCGCTGGAGCCGCCGAGCTGCTTGCCGCGGATGTGGGCGACAACCTTGTTGTTGGCAGCAGTCTGGATGCGTCAATAAATTGTACTTAGTACTCATAGCCGTGGTAGTGGTACCTGAGGAACAGTCTTGTAGTCCCAGTCGTAGTCCGGGTTGCCGTACATAGCGGGAAATAGACCCGGGGCCAGCACGTTCAGATCCTCGGAGCGGTCTGCGCCGGCTTCCAGCACGAGGACCGTCACTTGAGGGTCCTCGGTGAGGCGAGCCGCGACGGTCAACCCAGCAGTGCCTCCGCCGACGATGCTATAGAACTTGTAAGCAAACTTATAACATTTCTGAGGCTGAGAAGTTTACCTACATGTAGTCATATGTGTCGGCCATGACGCTCACAATGCTGACAAAAACGACGGACCACAAATGAGGCCTCCAGAGCATGCTTGAGGGTGATGGGGGTCTGCTTTGAAGGGAGGCTCAACTGCACAGGACAACTTCCTAGATAAAGACCACTCTATCTATGGGACGGACTTCAAAAACCTTTTATAACTTACGCGGGCTTATTGCAAGTCCTAGAGGAGCCGAACTATCGGCTGTAAAGACGAAAAAGTCATGGTGAACCCTATTACCTAGACTGTCCCGCAAGTTTTAGCTGTCCCAGCTGGACCATAGAGACGACGCCTGGCCACCAATATGCGGCGCCACTTTGCACGCTAGACCAAGATAGAGCTCATCCGACAGTTGATGGTTGCTTGGAACAGGCTGGGCCATGTAACGAAGCAGCCGCGCTACAACGCTGTTCACCAATACATCATGCACGCTGAGTAAGCTATGTCTTGCGGAGTTCCGCGTGTGAAGTAAGGGTTTGTGTAATAACACTTGGCGGGCGGGAAACAAAAATTTAGCAATACAATAGAGGGCATGTATCAAGGAGAATCTTGCACAACTTGTACCTTTCGTGTGCTTCACTGGATCGTCGTTGACGTAGCATCAACTTCAATGGTGCGATGATGGAGGCCGTATTCAGTTGCAACTTGATTGGGCAGTCTAGCAGAGGGCGAATGGACAGAAGATAGAATCAGAGAAAGCAGCAAGTCGCCAGAAATGCACCTATGAATCTCTACCCCACTGTCATAGAGTTATGGTTCACACGCACAGCGAGAAAGGTGTGGGAAGCATCTGCAGTTCATCGGGAGAACGTTCCAGTTACCAGAGCTAACAATTCGACCTTCCCTTCGACATGGAAAACGAGTATAAGCCCTCGGAAACAAGTCGGAAACCCGCTTTTGCCTATGGTCTCTTCTCCACTTTACTCTCATTGGTCTCCAGGAACTGATCAAAAGACAAGGTGGGATATGGGCATTTGCGGCCGCAGCACTGGATGCAGACTCGTGAAGATGCAAAACTTTTCTCATGTAGTCGTGATATGCCCAACACCCTATTATACAGATATCCATTAGATGCCGATAGTGCAGCATCTCGCCATCCTCGCGACGGCCTACTAGTCTCCTACACGATAATGTACAGGGTATTTTGAATGTGTTCCTCAAGCTTATTACTGGCGCTTTGAGTACTCGGAGCCGGGGCCGTACATGATGATGGGTCTCCGCTGGGCCCTGCGGAAGGCCTCGTTGGCGATGGGAGAGGCGTCAGATCGAATGACACTGCCAATGGACATGAAGAAACTGGGCAGGGTGTTAGCTCTGGTAACGGGATGGCCTGAGCATGGTTGATCTACCCGAAAGTGGCCCCGGAACCAAGCATGTATTGGCCGAGAGTTCTCATGATGCCATTAGGACCGGCACCGTAGCGCATGATGTTGACCGAGCCTGCGAAGGGGCCATGGATTAGTCTAATCGAGCCAAGGAGAAGAGAAGGCGGCACATACCGAAAACGAAGCCCATGACGGCTCCGACAGCTACAGAAATGTCAGTTGTGTGCCCAATCCCATGCATAGACCCGTGAGAACGTACTGCCACCCATCATGGCACCCATCTTGACTGCGAAGGATTAGCCGCAGCTTAGAGCAAAGCTTCGGGTGAGATTTGGGCGTACGTTTGTCAGCGACAGACGGGCCCATGGCACCGCCGTGTTGCGCAGGAACAGGAGGCATGTTATGAGAGCGTGTTACGCTTCGTTCCGGTCGATCGCGTGTCGAGTCGTAGGGGCTAGGCGGGCTGTTGCTAATGCTCAAGCTGTCGAGTCGTGCGAGTCCACGATGTTTGCGATGGTGGGCTGGAGAAGCTCTTCAATTTGCTGCAGCCAGTCAAGTCGGCGCCACTGGAGCTTTGGACGAATCCAATCCGGGGTACGGCAGTTCTTCGGCAAAAGACAGGCGTTAGTCCCGCCTCTCTTGTCAAAAAGGAGAGCGGGTCATATCGAGGGTCACCCGATGCACTGACCACCTGAGACTCTTGGTTGCATTGGTTGGCCTACCACAATCGGCCGGGTGAGATACAGTGCCAATATGGGACAGGTGACATCAGCCTTACTGTGGAATGCACTCGCTCACCTCCCATTTGCGCCGAAGGTGTCACGTGCTCACATTTATTCAGTTGCTCTCGGCACCAGCGCACTGCAACAAGCGCCGCAAATGGTAGCAGGTGAGGGAGGGTGGATCCCCACGACCCAAAAGGCAGAGACAGACCGCCTTCGCCCAGGATCAGCACCAGTTTCCCTCTCCTCTTTTTCCTTGACACTACTACCCTTCCTCCAACTGCTCCCGTTCATATGAAAATCGAGTCACCCTCTCGCCCATGGTGGAATCAGTGACACCCTCGGGGCCTGTGCTTTAGCTGAACCAAACACACAACCCAACTGGACGTTCAGCCCTCTCGTCTCCCGCCCGCCCTCCCATGTCGGCTCCGGCGCGTGTTTCCGAGCGCTGTTTGGTCCGTGACCGTCTGCAGCACTGAGGTTCCGTGGTTCCTCCAAGTCCACACACGCAACGACGCTAAGCGCTTAGCGAGACGGGGCGAGACCTTCTGTTCTCTTCCCAAATCCTAGGTTTAACCTCACCAGACAGACCAACGGAGCACCCCGATCCCCCCGACGTCTGCTTAAGCCATCGTCGAACGAGGTGCCCAAAGAAACGTATCCTTCTTTGCTCACTCCCTTTCCATTGCGGGTATGTCTCGTACCCTGTCTGACTGTCCCTCCCTGCCTGGTTCGGCCGTCTTCGCTGTGGCCTACCACCCCCCGTGGCAGGCCGCTTTGGGTCGCGCCAATTGGCTGTCCACCCCTATCCTTGCTGCGACATCATTGCTAACATATTTTTCTTACCTGCCAGCGCAGCCTCATCCCTTCTCAACCACTACAGTGCTTCCATCGATACGGACTGGCACCTTCGCGATAAACCTCGTCAACCCGTCCCTGCGATACCCTCTGGGCTGCTCGTGCGAATGTTGAAGGAAGGAGGCCTCGACGTCCCCTAGATCACCCCTCGAATATCGATAATCTACGTGCGGCATCATTTGCCTGCCTCTAAACCGCGTCGACATCTTGTCACACACGATCATTACCTAGCCACCAGCAAGACTCCCTCATGACTGCCGTCGCGAGCCCTCCCAGCTTCCAGCAACTCAATCGACCGGGATGGAATGTTAATGGCGGACAAAATCTGAATTCGATGAATCCAGAAGACGTTAGAGGCATGTTCGTGCCGCGGAAGACGCTGCAGCGAAGTAACTCATCCTCGTCGGTTGCCTCCACTTCGTCAAACTCCTCAACCACCACGGTCGCTACGAATGCCTCGCAACCAAATGGAACCCCAGCTTCTACGAACTCCGACATGAGCTCGTGGTCGAGCACCGCACCGCGGAAGCGCCCACAGCCCAAAGGCCCTTGGCCACCTGGCAAACCAGAAGGCCAGGCCGAGTTTGGCAGGCCAGTTATGCGTTCGCCGATGAACGGAATCAATGGCAATTCATCGCTCCAGACTGTACCAGGGCAGCCGCAAATGATATCGCAACAAGGGCTTGCGGCAAGGCCTGTGGGCGATCCGATGCCCAACGGCCAACCTGTACTCTATCTCTTGTCGCTCAATGGCACATTCGAGCGCAAGACCATTTCGGTGCCATTCTACCCGGAGAGCCTCCGTATTGGCCGTCAGACCAACCAGAAAACGATCCCAACTGCCACGAACGGCTACTTCGATAGCAAAGTCCTATCCAGGCAGCATGCGGAAATTTGGGCAGACCGCATGGGTAAAATTTACATTCGCGATGTTAAGTCGTCCAACGGAACGTTCGTCAACGGGACGCGCCTTTCGCAAGAGAACCGGGAATCAGAACCACACGAACTGCAGACAGGAGATCATTTGGAGCTGGGAATTGATATCGTGAGCGAGGACCAAAAAACCGTCGTCCACCACAAGGTTGCCGCCAAAGTCGAGCACGCTGGCTTCATGAGCCCCTCCAGCAACGTCATGGACATGAACTTTGGCGATTTGGATCCGGCTAACGGTGGTATGATGATGCCTGCGCCGGGATCCATGCCGTATCGTGGCCGGGCGGGAAGCAACGCGTCAATGGCCAGCAACGGCCGTATGATGGCTCCTCAAAACATGGCTGGCATGGCCCCCAACGGTGGAGCGGCTCGTGGATTCCTGTTGACGCCCATTACGACGGAGCACATTGTGAAAAGGCTACACGTGAGTATCTCTATTCTCGAGATTTCTTCCCACAGCACTAACATCAACGCAGAACGAGATGCGAAGCGCACGATTGCAATCTCAGGACTTGTCGCGGACAGGTCACTTCATTCATGCCCTACTGAGCAAAGAGGATGTCAAAGATCTTGAGAAACCCGAGGCACCCGAACCTCCTAAGCAGCTCCATAATGGCAACGCCTTGCCCTTCCGTACCGATGCGAAGACGAGATTCTCCGACCCGCCTGCCCCTCCACCTCAACAACCCCTTCCAGAGAAACCAGATGTGCCTTCGCTGAAACGAGGTACAACTGAGCGACCAAAGACTAACAGCACCCCATCGCCCGTTGGACGCGACAACTTGCACCAGATCATCCAATTGACCGAGGCTCTGAACAACGCTAAGAAAGAGATGGACACCCAGACTGCCCGGATCAGGGACCTGGAAGACATGTTACGCAAAGAGCGCGAAGCACGTGAGCTTGCCGAAGACATGGCGAAGATCCTCGAGGACAGCGCTTTGAAGGAAACCAACGGCGGGCCTAAAGAGCATGACACTGAGACCATACTCGAAGAAGCTTTTGAGCCTCCTCGCGAGGCTCTAGAGACTCACGACATCGAAATGACAGATGCAGAACCACTTGTCAAGGAGCCGGCACCGGAAAGCGCCGAGGAGATTGCCGCTCGTTTCCAGGTTAAGATTGACACGATGATGACGGAGATGAGCGACCTTAAGCAGCAGATGGACGCTTGGAGGCAAAGATGCGAGAAGGCCGAGACGGAACGCGATGCCGACCGGAAAACCCTGGCAGAGATGGTTGCTCAGATCCGAAGAGACGAGGAAGCTAGGCAGGCGGTAACTGCGGCAGAGAAGAGTCGGTCCCCGTCCCGTGGGCGACGCGGTCGTAGTGAGAGACCCACCGAGAAGACCACCAAGGTCGTCCAGATCGACGGATCTGGCGAGTCGACGCCCCCCTCTACGCAGGCAGAGCCTCCCATGGACGATCCTAGCGATAAGCCTACACTATCGCGAGCCAACACCATTACGCCACTCACCATACCACCGGGTAAGCTGGCAAAGGATCAGGCCATGATGGCCGGCGTTCCCTATGCCTCTATGCTTGGTGTAGTGATCATAGGCATGGGCCTCATGGCCTACATCAATGGCTGGCAACCCGAGCCGACTCCCCGTCACTGACGGCAATCGCTGAAATTCTTCTCCCTTTGGTTCTCTAGACACCCAATTCCTCGCTGGCCTTGCACATACCTACGGCGTTTCCTGCATTGAAAGCGTTCAATCGTTCCCACTGAATTCTACACCCGTCTTTTTTTCCCTATGTACCTACTACTTTTCTTTGACTGTATGAATTGCGAGAACGACGTTTCTTTCCCTTTGTCTCTATTTCTCACGGGCAATAGGGACGGCTGGTGGAAACATGGGTGGGGAAGGCGTTTTGCTTCTTCCTCTTTTTCATTTTATGCCGAGCCTTCATTTCGAGGTCTTGCTATGGTACTCGATCGCGTTGCAGCACGGTGTTCTCTTTGTGAACTTAGGGCCAACCAGGAAGGGGAAACGGGATGATGGATGACGACGACTTTTCTTTTTACTGGGCACAAAAAAACCAAACCGAGATGACTCTTTTTTTTTTTTCCAGTTGCAGAGGGCACACGTGCTTGCAGCCCCCTGCACCAGCTTGAAGGGACAGACTCATGCGCTCATGCGCTTACATGCATGTCTGCGGGCTTCTAGGCCTCTTGGCTTTCAGTGTGCATGAACACAAAGAGGGAGGGGCTGTAGATTACCAACGGTTCAAGGGGAGGATGACGAGATTAATGTTTGCATAGGTTGGGTGGGAATATAAAGACCCTTAATCTTCAAAGCCTTCACCATTTGTGATTTGATGTTTGCACCGCATTGCCTCGTTGTTGCTTCATTGTGCCAATAGTTATGTTTAATCTAGTCGATGACGCGGGTGGTAATGGATCAATAATAAGCAATGCGTTTGACAGGTAGTTGTGACCTCTGGTGTAATAATAGGGTCCGGAAAGGGTGCTAACTAGACGAGCAAAATATGAGGAGTACATGGAGCTTTGTGAATATTTGGAAATGTACAGCGAAGGCCATTTTGGCGCAAGCCCTGGTACTGTCCCTGGCTGGCTATACTTCCACCTGATACTTGAGATACTTACTCGTTGATGACATCCAGCGTATATGAGTGCATGTGACATCAACCAGAAAAGCATCCTCCAGGTACGACTGTACCCTATATTGACCTTTTTATCCTCAAATGCTAGCGTGAGTCGTTCTCTAGGTCTGCGGGACGGTTTCGGTGGCCACATGTGGAGGAAACAATTTGTCAGAATAGTTGTCTGTCAGACGGAGTTCCTTTCTGTGGGAAGAATAACGTCTCAATTATCAACTGGTCGAAAGTGCTGCCACCACCGGTCGACAGCCCATGAGCTGTCTAAATACAAAATTGGGCTTCCTCCAGAAGACTTCTCCATCGGCCTCCATGTGCCTTACTCCACCGAGCCGTCAGAGTACCTCGAAGTTCGCAGATGATATATTATATCCCTAATCAGTAGGACCGGAGGTCTGATTTGAATTCTTTTCGAAGGAACGTTAATTAGATATATGCTGAACTTCAACCTCGAACTTAAATTTCAACTCAGAGGAGTGGCACAGCAACAGGACAAGGAGTTGTTTTGGACGAACCACACTGTCTAGGCATATCAAAAACCACGACGATTCATAGGCGTTCTATCCATTGTCGTATAAATATGTGTTCAGAGGCGTTTTACATAACAAAGCAGCTATCGTAGTCGAAAAAGAGCGTCAAGATGGAAACGTGAGAGTGATCTTTGAGCCCATTCCCATATTTAGTTACCAAACGAAGAGACCCGAAGCAGAATTACTATCTCTACGTTACTTAAATCTTCATCGCTTCCAGAAATGTATCTCAAAAGGATCCCGCGAAAGCGATACTAGTTTCTAGGTCACATCTCGACACAAGGTGCTCAATATACGATTCTCTTTCCGCCTCTGGGCGTCATAAATTATCATAACCGCTTAACATTCTGATGTTTGCATGCGGTTAGGAGGAGTTGTCGGTAAGACAGATGAAGACTAACTAAGGGCTGGTGTATCCCTTGGCATATGGTAATTCATAAAGCGGACGAAAACATGTCTAGGGGATGTCCAGTGCAAAGCAACCGAGGTTGTAGGAGACTCGACAAAGTGTTCAGGGAATGCAAGAACAAGCTTATCTGTAGGAGATCTCACCATTGTATCATCATCTGCACCCAGGACGTCGTGGAAAGGGAAAGTGGAGAAGGTTAAAAAGACTATTCATCTTGGGAACGAACCTTGTCTTTGTGAAAGTACCAGGGAGTCTTTACCTATTCACTCTGTCAGTAGTTGTATTTGGATGATAGACTGGAGTAAAGTTGAATCATCACTAGTTAAGGACACGTTCTCTTATCATTCCATATGAACTTGAAGCGCGGATAATGATGTCTAATAACGCTTAGAATTTAATACGAACTGTTTTCGAGCAGAAAGAAAATAGCCGTCAGATTTGGCTCTACAGACCATTTTCTTGAGCACAAAATCATCACCAGAAAGTTTTGAGGATGGTAAACGATTCAAGTCACATGGAATTTCAGTCCGAGACGTCAGGGGCCCTCCTCCGTTCCTTAAGGAGTCTCAGTGTGTAACTAAAGAGAAACGGGCGAGAACACAATAACAATAAGAAGATGAAAGCTTGAGTATCTTAAATGAAGGTTTCAAAGCCGCGGTTTGGGGATCAGAAAACGACCGGTGGTGTTTATCCCAAAATCCGAATTCCCAGCTACCCTCTCGCGAATTACCTATACTTCATATTTGTGGGCGAGGGCCGGCAAGGGTGTTTCTAGGCTTTTTGTAAAAGAATATGGCCCTTCTGTTAATGGCGTAGGTTTATAGCTAGGTAATATTGTCATGGCCCTGAGTCACTGACGCGGATTAGTGCAGCTTATTAGATGAAGCATTCCAGTGTCGTCGCATCTCCCTTCGCTCATCTTCTCCCTGACAACGCACGTGTCAGCCAAACAATCAACAAGACTCACTAGAATTTGATCATTCATCTTGGAGCTTTAGCACCTAGTGATATTTAGCTTTTGTCGAACGCTCAGCACGAATCAATTCGGCGGCCAACCACGATCAAAAGATTGCCTCGTGCACCTCATCTCTTCCCTGCTCTTTCGCCCAACCAAACAGACCCTAAATACGGTCTGACAATATTTCACCATGAACTTTGCGGATCACTTCGGTAAGCGTCAAGAGAATACCTTTGAACCCACCGCTGCTCACTCCTTGCTAGACGGATGCTCCTTCATCTATGAAGATGACCGCACAACCATCACGAATGGCCATGCGGTGGACATGGAAGGCCGTCCAACTCTCCAGCCACCCAAAAACCACGGAGCACCATCTAAAAGCCAGCACGAAAACATTCGTGAGTGGCTATCCGGAATCGTTATCGACGAGGAAGACAAGCCTCTCGTCACGGACGTGCTTTATGCACTCGGCAACCTGCAAAATATGGACTCAACGCCCCAGCCGGCGGGAAATCGACCCACAAGGGAGCAGAAACAGTCTAAAACGAATGTCAAAGTCCACACCATGGGCCCAGGATTTATCGGAAGAGCGCCGCCGTTTGCATCGTCGGAGTTCTTCGCCAATATGGTCGTGGTAGCCATCCTCCTGTTGTTTGCGCCAGGCTTCACAATCCTGGCGGCTGGCGTGTTTGTGACTTCGCGGTTTGCAGAGCGGTGGGCTGGACAGGATCAATGAAAAATCAATGGCAGTGGCATGAGAAATGTTTAGGACGAATTCTGATGGCTTACGAAACTTATACGGTCAATGTTAAGGTGTTTTTCAGGTGCGACTGGTAGTCGAGCATTCTGAGAAGTGTGACTGTTTGACAACGAGGAAAGAGGTTATTTAGCTTGCAATAAACCGCAAGGTTGTGGCTGTGAATTGTGAGTAGCTACTTGTGTGGACCTGTGGGACATGTGAATACCGTGTGACGCTTTTTGGGCTGGGCATTGTCCGGTGCTGTCCGCGGGATAGTGGGTCCTTGGCCGGTACCCACATCGGTAGATCCGGATCTGCCCCTTTAAGTTCTGAAATCGCGGCTTCCGCGCGAATCCCGTGCGATGCATGCCTACAAGTACTTGACAGCTAGAACGCGGGATTTATGCTGGCAACACAAGACGTACTGCCAAGCTCCGGTCTAATCATTCATCGTATAGTTCAACTCCCGAATCCTCACTTCATTGAACCTTCTATCCGCGCGTGTCGCCCACTTTCTGATTGTTTTCGAACTGAGTTCGTCTCATCGCCGAGTCGAGAACATTAGAGCTTCAAGATGCTTTGTTTCTAGAGTCTTTCACCTGTTTTGAGTCCCCGTGTGCTTTCTTCTGTTTATATTTCAATATAGTCATCTGGTTTATGGTTCAACGAGGCCGCCTATCCACGTATGCGCGTGCGGTATGTCCTCGATTCAAAACGATCGACGTGCTTGATCATTGCCGGATGCCATTTTCAGCTCGAAGTGAACAACAAACCGCCTGACAGCACAATTAGAGTTTCACTGGGGCAGTAAATACTTACAGGGCCAAGCGGTCGGTAACAAGACCTGCAAATACCAGTATCGTGGTACGAAATCGGCAAGGCTGGAGCTTATCGGAACCTTAGGCCTCTGGGGCTAGAATTCATAGGCCCTAATTGATGATTCTCCATACTAACCTGATGAGCGATCTTTCGGGTTCGCGACGTTAGGGGCTCTTGCTGGTGGTTTCTCTCTGTACGTGATTGGAAGGCCCCACTTTCGATTGCGCTGACAGCCCCTCGGCCGTCCGCGGCCGTCCGCACGACATGGGTCGCCGCGACTGACCCGGTTCCATCACGCTCGGCTTGGATACGGCCAGTCTCCGAACACGCTTAGAGGTTTCGTAAACAAACGATCCTTGAGAGATTGGCTGCGGAACTGCATCCTGCTTTCGTCACCAGGGCGCCTCCCTAACGCGGCCTCGGACGGTGTACCGCGGGACACCGACCAGGGCAGTGTCTAATTTGAACACACCATATAACACACCATGGCCTCTTTTCAGCATTTGAACATCAGATAAGTCCGTGGAAAGCAAACCAGAATCGTCCAAACAGCGGTTCATTAGAAGTTTCAACGCCCTTGCCAAAATACACTTTCTACTCTCAACAGGAGCCCTCGACCTTGAGCCCACACCGAACCCATCCTCTACTACAAAAGCCATGTCAGACGACCAAAACGTTGACACTTCGGACGCGTTCGAAGGTAGTCTTAACTTTTCGACGTCAACAGCCGCGGAAAGCATGCATCAAGAGATCGAACATCTGGCCCGTCGAGTTACCAATGCCTCCCAGCGTCATGCCGCCAATGCTCACATCGACGTCCTGAACCCTCCCAAAAATAGTCATTTAGACCCTAACTCGTCAAATTTCGACACAGCAGCATGGACGAAAGCATTCATCAAACTTTATGAGTCCGACCCCAATTCGGCACCGAATAGACTCACTGGCGTCGCATTCCGTAATCTTAATGTCTTCGGCTACACATCCGGGTCCCAGTACCAAAAAAGTACCGGCAACATTCTACTCAGCAAGGCGTCTGATATCGTTGGACTTGCGACAGGAAGGTTAAAAAAACGCATCGATATCCTGAAGGACTTTGAGGGCCTTGTTGATCCCGGCGAAATGCTTCTGGTGTTGGGGCCTCCAGGATCAGGCTGCTCGACTTTTCTCAAGACGTTAGCCGGCCAAACAGAGGGGCTGACTGTTGCCCAAGACTCTTACATGAACTTTCGAGGTCAGTAAATGTTTCATCTGCGATGACAATCAATCTGACATGGGTAGGAATCGAACCGAGGTTGATGCACAATCGGTTCCGAGGCGATGTCCTGTACAACGCCGAAGTGGACGTCCACCTGGCACCTCTGTCAGTTGGGGACACCCTGGAATTTGCATCGAGGGCCAGAGTTCCATCACGGGTCCCCGGTGGTATGACGAGCAATGAGTTTGCCTGTGTCATGCGCGACGTGATGATGGCAGCATTTGGCATCTCGCACACTGTCAACACCAAAGTCGGCAATGACTTCATACGCGGCGTATCTGGAGGCGAACGCAAGCGAGTCAGCATTGTTGAGGCTGGTCTTACTGGTGCCAAATTCCAATGTTGGGACAACAGTACGCGAGGTCTCGACAGCGGGAATGCTATTGCTTTCTGTCAGAATCTCCGCACACAATCGGACTTGTTGGGTGTTGCGGCTGTTGTGGCGATCTACCAGGCGCCGCAATCTGCATACGATGTAAGTGTTGGACGTCTTATTACAAGAATGTCCATCGGATGTATCAATTCACTAACTGACCGTGAATAGCTGTTTGACAAAGTAACGGTTGTCTACGAGGGACGGCAAATATTCTTCGGCAAAGTTGACGAAGCGAAAGAGTACTTCGAAGACTTGGGCTTCCAATGTGAGTAGAATAGATGGAGCATTTTCTCTGTTTGACCCCGACTTGACGTTTTTTAAGGTCCTGAGCGACAAACCACGCCCGACTTTCTCACCTCAATGACCTCTCCGAGCGAAAGGAAGATCAAGCCTGGCTACGAGAATGTTGCACCACGAACTCCTGACGAGTTTGCAGCGCGGTGGAAGCAATCACAACATCGTGCAGCTCTCATTGCAAACATTAGTGAATACGATAGCAAGCACCCATCGCAAGATCGTGTTGAGGCTTTTCAACAGAGCATCAAGGCCGAGAGGAGTTCGTGGGCAAGGCTGAAGTCCCCATACACGATCCCATACCTCCGTCAAGTCAAACTGTGCCTGTGGCGCGGATGGAAGCGCTTGGTGGCCGATCCCGAGTTTACGATATCCTCGCTCGTGTTCAACATCATTGTGGGACTCATTCTCGGGAGCATGTTCTATAACCTTAAGGCCGACACTAGCACGTTTTACTACCGTGGAGGTTTGATCTTCTTTGCTCTACTTTTTAATGCTTTTGCCAGTGAGATGGAGGTAGGTACCTATATACTTTAATATTTTGACCTGTTCTAGTGGTCTATTGTCCTCTTCGCATAGCGGCTAATGAAGATGCAGGTTCTCACACTTTACGCTCAGAGACCCGTTATCGAAAAGCACAACCGGTATGCGCTCTACCACCAGTCCGCCGAAGCGATCTCCAGCTTCATCACCGAGCTGCCATACAAGATCACCAACGTCTTCACCTTCAACTCCATTCTTTACTTCATGGCGAATCTGAACCGCCAAGCCGGCCCCTTCTTTTTCTTTTGCCTCGTGTCATTTGTGATCCTTTTGGCGATGTCTGGAATCTATCGAACCATGGCATCACTTGCACGTACTTCGCATCAAGCCATGGTTCCTGTCACCCTAGTGACTATGGGTCTCATGATGTACGCAGGCTTCACCGTTCCGACATCCTACATGCAGGGATGGTCACGGTGGATGGGTTACATAAACCCACTCTCCTACGCTTTTGAGGCACTCATGGCAAATGAGTTCCATGGCCGCCAGTTTCTGTGCGCTGGCCTGGTACCCTCAGGCGCTGGATACGATGACCTTCCCATGGCAGGTCGCACCTGTGCTGTGGTCGGAGCTGTTCCAGGATCGGACATGGTTGATGGTGACCGATACATTGAGCAATCTTTCAGTTACTCCAACGCTAACAAGTGGAGGTAAGTGTAGTCAGCAGTCTCCTCGAATGATGATCTGATTAGTATTAGGAATGTTGGTATTCTCTGTGGTTATGCGGTCTTCTTCTTTATTGCCTACATTATCACAGCAGAGTTTGCTAAGCCACCAAAGAGCGAAGGCGAAGTTTTGATTTTCCGACGCGGCAAACTGCCTGCCGGGCTGAACGAGAAATCAGGTCTGGACGAAGAAACTCAGTCTCGTGGGGTTACTGTGACCGAGAAAGTGACCACATCACCGGAAGAAAAGACAACAACCGAGACTAGACCGAGGCCTAGCGCCTGCGGAAAGCCTATCTTCCATTGGGAAGATATATGTTACGACGTTAAGATACAAGACCAGGACCGCCGTATCTTGGATCAAGTAGATGGCTGGGTTCAACCAGGTGTCATCACGGCCCTTATGGTATGTATCTTGCAGACTAAGTCTGGAATATATGCTGACAGCTTCGCAGGGCGCTTCCGGCGCTGGAAAGACCACACTACTCGATGCCCTTGCGAGTAGACTTACTATGGGCGTTATCTCCGGTGAAACCATGGTCAACGGTCAGCCAACCGATAGATCGTTTCCTAATCGTGTGGGCTACGTTCAACAACAAGATGTTCACCTGGATACCATGACGGTCCGAGAAGCACTTGAGTTCAGTGCCTTGCTACGACAGAGTGCAGAAACTCCACGCGAGGCCAAGTTAGCTTACATTGATGAAGTCATTGAGTTGCTCGATATGAGCGATTTCGTGGACGCCGTCATTGGAGTCCCTGGCCAGGGGCTCAACGTCGAGCAGCGCAAACGCTTGACCATTGGCGTCGAGCTTGCAGCCCGGCCGCAGCTTCTAGTCTTCCTTGACGAGCCGACATCAGGACTTGATTCCCAGACATCCTGGGCAATTTGCGATCTCATCGAGAAGCTCGCTAAAAGCGGCCAGGCAATCCTCTGCACCATTCATCAGCCGTCTGCAATGTTGTTCTCTCGCTTTGACAGGCTTCTTTTGCTGCAACGTGGTGGCAAGACGGTATATTTTGGAGGTTAGATAACCTCTTTCATCTCAGGGCACGGACTCCCACTGACAATACCAAGATATTGGTGACAACTCTAGGACCTTGATCGACTACCTCGAGCGTAATGGCGCGCCGACTTGTCCTGCTAATGCCAACCCCGCGGAGTGGATGCTCAAGGCCACTACACTGTCTGAAGACGGCCCGAATTGGTACAACATTTGGCGGTCGTCCCCAGAGTACCATGAAGTGAAGGAAGAGCTCAAGCTTCTGCGTCAACAAGGCACAGATCAACTCCAGATGGATGAGGCTGGCCATGAGATTGCCCACCAGGAATTTGCATCTTCGTTCTGGACGCAGTTCGTGCAAGTCTTCATGCGCACTGCCAAGCACTTTTGGAGGTCGCCGGTTTATATCTGGTCGAAGCTGACTCTGACAATTCTCTTGGTAAGAAAATCCCCCTTCGGTGTGTACGAGGTTACTAACGATGGACATTCAGGCTCTCTACATCGGATTCACCTTCAAGCCAGATAACAGCTTGCAGGGCCTTCAGAACCAGCTTTATGCCTTCTTCATGTGCCTTACTACTGTGAATGAGTTCAGCAAGCAGATCATGCCAATGTTCATTCCGCAGAGGGCGTTGTATGAGGTGCGGGAGCGGCCATCGCGCGTCTACCGGTGGACCAGTGAGTTAAGATGTTGCCCATGATGTGCACCACATTGCTAACTCTTTCCAGCGTATCTTTTATCGAATATTGTCATCGAAATGATTTGGAACACCATTGCGGCCGTCATCTTCTTCTTCTGCTGGTACTACCCCGCAAGGTTTTTCCGCAACACCACCGCTGATGATGTCACCATTCGTGGCTTCACCGTCTTCCTGTTTATGTGGATGTTCTTCCTCTGGTTGAGCACCTTTTCGCAGCTGGCCATCGCGGCCATCGAGACAGCCGACGTGGCCAGTATTCCAGCCAGTCTATTCTCTATCCTCTGCATGTCTTTTTGCGGC
Organism: Colletotrichum incanum; assembly: GCA_001625285.1. Taxonomy (NCBI): domain Eukaryota; kingdom Fungi; phylum Ascomycota; class Sordariomycetes; order Glomerellales; family Glomerellaceae; genus Colletotrichum; species Colletotrichum incanum. Next base: position 341,056 of record LFIW01001807.1, read on the forward strand.
CTGGGTGTCGTCCGTGCCGACCTTCCTGTAATTTGGAGGGATTTCATGTACCGGGTCAGCCCAATGACATATCTTGCCAGCGGAGCATTGTCGACCTGCTTGCATGGGTCCAAGGTTGTTTGCACGGCCAAGGAACTCGTCTCCGTCCCGGTGCCGGCCAACTTGACATGTGGCGAATTCCTTGGCCCTTTCGTTCAAAGTGCGGGTGGATATCTCCTCAATGATGCCGCAACAGATGTCTGTGCCTACTGCCGGATGAGCACCACAGACGACTTCCTGGCGAATTTCGAAATTAAGTATGAGGACAGATGGAGAAACTTTGGTGTTATGTGGGTATATATTGGTTTCAATATCGTGGCGGCATGTGGTCTGTACTGGCTAGTGAGAGTGCCGAAGGGTCAGGGAGTGAAACGCAAGTAAACCTGCTCGAACTAGGTTTGTCGGAAATATCAACCAGCCATGTAATTGAATTATAGTACCAGTAAAATAGCAGGGCATCCTCGGACGGAGAGACTCGGGGGACAATCGCCAACAGTCAATAGCAGTAATGAAGCTGAGTGGACCTACTTTACGTTCGATGCCGAAGACCCACAATAAAGGACATAGGTAACTAACTGACCAAGCTGCCGGTCCTGCCTCAGTAGAGCTCCGCTCATTGGCGCCTTACTGGTGGAAACCGGTGCTAACGGATGAAGACTTTGCCGCCGGAGTATCACAGGGTCCCGCATCTGCTTCCCCGCACCAACCTCCAGAGTGGCGGAACAGACGGGATTTATGTGGAGTTCTGAGAGGGGGAACCGGGGAAATCATTTAACCATTCAAATAATTACTTCAATCCTCTATTTCTCCAAGGCTGTCATTGAAAGTGTTATCTTACCCTACGAATTTGAAGCACTCAAATCTGTGAAGCAACTATCACCATGACCAAATCAATCCTCCTAATCAACGGCCCAAACATAAATCTTCTGGGCACACGCGAGCCACACATTTACGGTTCGACTACGCTGGAGCAGCTCGAGTCATCATCAAAAGAACACGCAAAGTCGCTCGGGGCAGACTTGCAATCATTCCAGTCCAACACAGAAGGCGCCATCGTCGACCGCATTCATGCCGCAAGGGGCAATGTTGATGTCATCATCATCAACCCAGCGGCGTACACTCACACGAGTGTTGCGATCCGCGATGCACTATTGGGGGTAGCCATCCCCTTCATCGAGCTTCACATCAGCAACACGCATTCAAGGGAATCGTTTCGGCATCACAGTTACTTGAGCGACAAGGCAGTGGCGGTTATTATGGGCTTCGGAATCCACGGCTACGGGTATGCGATTGACCATGCGGTCAAGAACATCTAGCCACAAGCATGACACAGAAATCTCACGGAAAAGAGCAAACATTAACCCGAAATATTGGCTAATCATGTAAAGAGGGATAAAGAAATGATCATGTTGTTATTGTTGTTGTTGTTGTTGTTGCTGTTGTTGGTTGTGCAACTCCGATGTTTTATCGACTCGATGTTGTGACACAAACCGTTGACTATCACGCGCTTTGTATCAAACTCGCACTAATTTAGGAACAAAAGCGAGGCCGCATCTTGCGCACCATATCAATCTGTATTTACTCGAAGTTAGTGACATAATGTCAAAACAACCAGCGAAAGTGATTTCGTGAGATAGAGTTTCACAAAGTTGTTGCCCTTGTATCACGAATTTGCGAGTGAGAGTTGCAAAAGATATCAATATCAGACAAGCACGTGAACAAACCTTTCAATTTTAGCTGTCGTACTCATTGAACTACGGCCTTCTTCCAGTGGACATGTTCACGTACCCAGCCTTGTCAAAACTGTGTGACAGAAGAGCATCTGATTATGCAAGTACCTCGAGGTGGACCGAAAACGTAACCAACAATTCATGAGCATGTCGACGGTCGAGAACATAGTTTGGTGCGGCTTGAGTCGTTTGTTAGCCGGCCTCAGGCAGCACCGAGCGATGAGACTTGGTTAGTATGCAGGTTGTATCCATTAGAAGTCACCTCAACCACGGAGTAGCATTGACGCCACTGGAACAAATGACGCATGCAATCGTGTCAATCGCAAAGGTGACGCATATTTGAAAATCGACCTCGGAGAAACCCTTGATTATCACGGAGCGAACAGCATTTATCGCGCCGGCCTTGGAAGGTTTATCGTCAAGTACCATCGCCGCTGGAGCCATTCCTCCTTTATCAGCGGCAAACACCAGCTACGACTCCAACTTCGAGCACATCAAGGAACATTCTGTTATCAATCTATTTGACGAATAGGTGCTGACCCTTTGTCGCAATTTTCCAATGGCAGTATCTTTGCTCGCTTCTTGTTCACCTACCATAGGGCACCATTGCGATCTACGCTCTGCTTCACCGTCGCTTCGCGCTACTCCGTGACACCGCCGTGCAACCGGCCCGGCAACACCGCAGTCCAACCCTCTGTCAGATTCGGAACGGCTGCCAGAAGGACAGTGTCGAGCAGACCTTACTTGAAAATCGGGCTGGATAGCCCTTAGAGAAGCTTTCCATCTCATTGGGCTGCTCAGATATGTACCACTACATCATGGTGATTGCGAAGTTCCATCATGGGCTTGAGGCTTGCCTAGCAAGACCGCCCCACGGCTGTACCCAATTCTCTGCTCTTTGAATTCAGGCTTTGGTGGTATACTTTGCCGGCTAGCGCTCAAAGGACGGGAAGCCGTTACTCTTGTCTTCGTCCACTATAAATTAGTCCTGATATGGAGTCTCGGTGCACACAAAAAGAAGTCTCGTCAACAAGCAATAGTCAGTTCAGCTGATACTTGGAACGAAGTCTTACAAATGGTGGGTACTGTTTAAGGAACATGAATTCTTCAAGAAGTAGCGCAGAGATAAGAATAAGTACGTAGTAAGAGGTTTAAAATATTCTCCATCAGCCAATGTACTCCTTCCCCATCTTCCATTCCTCTTTGTTGTAAGAACTTGGCCATACCCCACCTCGCCCAGGTGCTAAGATGCCATTGGGATCGAGAGTGTCATGGATCTGTTCATGCATCTTCCAAAGGGCACCCTTGTTGAAGTCGTAGGCATCAGCTACCTGATCCATGAGTCCCACATGCGTCCTGAATACACTCCAGCCGCGGTCTTTCCATTCCTTGACGAGGGTCCGTGCCAACCACTGCGCACGGCCACGCATGTCTTTATCCTTACGGTCATAAGGGATGATACACACGTTGTCTATCAGGCAAATAGGTTAGCGAGAAATACTTGGGCGGAAAATCGAGACTCGCTTACGCATAGTTCGGAAGTATGCAACGTAGTGACTGATGTAGTCGATGCCCGCCTTGGCAAACAGTTCCTTGGCCAATGCGTACTGCTCCCAGACAGCCTTACCCTCGAGTCTGGAGATCGCTGCGACCATGATGACGGAGCAGTTGGGTAGCCACTGCTTCATCCAGGCGAATTCACCCATGGAAGAGATACCTTGAAGATACGTAGCGCGCACACGGACCAAGTTTTGCTCGTCCGGTGTATCCTCGAGCGTGGCCCACTTGCTGCCAGGGACTTTGGTCAACTCACGTTTGATGTCTTCAATGAGCGCCTCGCGGACCTTGTCCGAGCCGAATACAGCACCTATGTATCGCCAACGACCCGTGTTGAGCTTCTTGGCCATTTTTTCAAAGTCTTCCTCCGGAATCAACTCCGCATGGGATGCTTTGGTGTAACTGGACCGTGGGCCGTAGTGTGCCGCCTCCAACGTGAGATTACGCAGACTCACTGAGCTCTGCAATGTGCCGTTCTGTGAAGCAGGTCAGGTCTTTGTTCAAATACTAGTATCATTACCAAGAGTATCCACAGCTCCTTACCAAGTCAAGTGGCTGAATGGCGTCAACCAGAGCTGCAATGTCGGATTCCTTCTCAAACGTCACAGAGAAGGGTGTCATGCCCTGGGGGGCAGGCATAAGCTGATGTTTAAAAGTATCGTTAGCGTTTGATCATTAAGAAAAACCATATAAGGATCCTCGTAAATGAAGTTACTTACCCAGAAGCCCATCTTGGTTACAATACCACTATTGCCCTGGGAGAACAAGCCGTCGTTCATTGGGCCCCATCCGTACGGAAACAAAGCAAAGCATTCATTAAGCTTCTGGTCGGCCGGATGAACACCCTCTGCGGCTTGCTTGCGCCCTTCTGGATCCTGGATGGCACCCATGCCCATCCTGACAACCTCGCCATTAGGCATGACTACTTCCATGCCGCTATGCTTTCCCCATCGATCGCCATAGAGCGAGGCACCTCCGCCGCGATCCAGTGCATTGCCAATCATGGATCCCCAGCCGAGACCTGAAGAATCGACACGAATCTTGTCCAGCAAGCCGTGGTCACGAAGATACTCGCTCATCTGCATAAAGGTAACGCCGGGTTCCACGATGCAAACGCAGGCAGTAGTGTCTACGTGTAGAATTCGGTTCATGTGCGTGCTCAACACCATTACCAATGATCCGGGAACCTATCAGTTTCTTAGGTCAGTATTCGACTCAAGTGGTAAGCCCCTTGTGCTCAAATGTGTACTAGCAGTGTAGCCACAACAGAAGAACAAGCGGGCATAATGATAGGCAGGCATACCCTTGGTGCTGAACCGCCATAAGCAAGGTTCCTCCCCGTGCTAATGGGCCACAACGGTATGTTGTGCTCGTTACATAGAGCCAAAACGGCTTGAATGTCTTGCACATGTCGTGGGTGGCAGATTGAGGAACCCACTAGCTCTACCTCGTCGTCAAATGAGCGGTAGTAGTCATGTGTGCGGCAGTTGCGGCCGAAATCATCGTCTTCGTAGCCTTCCAAGTCGTAGGAAGGTGTGATGACAGTAAAGTTTACTGCACCGATGGTAGACACGACCTTCTTGGCAAATTTTGCAAACGCCGATTGTGTCACGTTGGGGGGTAGAAACCTAGGCGCCTCTATATCAGGTTCAATGCCACCGTTGGTAGCCTTGTCGCTGGTTTGCAGCCAGTAGTGGCCGCTGGCAGCAATTGGAGGAGCCTGCGTGGTCGTCATAGTCGAGGACAAATAGTTGAAAAAGTAGTAAAGGCCTAGAAAGAACGATGATGTAACAGCGAAAAGCTTTAAGAAACAAAAGCATAGCTTCGATTTGAACTAATAGATCTCGCCGTCAAAATACGCTTCTTTATACACAGTCGTCTTAACCTCTTGCGGACATCACTACCGGATATCCGAACATCACTACGACCGGTATGTGATATTTTCAACAAATGTTTCGACGCGCGGTTACAAACTCCGGCCGACAACTGCTAATGGCAAATGGGTATGTTCACACGTATCGCCGCGTGATACGCTTTCTCCATCGACTTTTCTGCATGCTTTTGGGACGAAATAATCATCATTTCCGCATTAGAACTTTGTGCAGCCTTTTGAACTCTCCGGTTTCGCGTTATCAAATTTACTTTTTGGTTTTCAAAGCTTCTGGCTGTTGTTTGTCTTTGTGACTTGCCCAAGCCTACCAAGCCCGCACTCACACAGGGTAGATCACATGTGTCCTCAACGGTCCGAAGCTTATTATATCAGATGAATAGTTCTCGGCGGCATTGCAATTCACCGACCGTTACTTTATACCAATGATTTCTGCAAAAGGAAGGACTTAGGGCCCAAAGGGGCTGTGCGTAAGGCTCAGTCTGTGCGAACAACAATACCTGCTTCCAAATGACCATATGTTTAGTCATTGTATGAACGAGCTTTTCAAAGTCGACGAAAATAGCCGAGGAACGTTGATATTGGGTGGACGATAGCCACTTCTTAGCTATTATCATCTTACTGAGGATCTCAACGGGTAAATACAAAGATCCTTACCGGGTGTCGTATCTCGGACAATCCGTTCTGAGTATCCATTTCGTTGGGTGAAGCTAAAATTCAGAAGGTGAAAAGATCAACCACTTGTGGCTGACGAAAGTTTGTGATAGTTGCAGGCTTGATGACAGAAAGCTTGTGAACGGTCGCCCACACCAAGTGCGTCATTTCTATTTATTTGCACTAAAATTTAGATTTGGCTACGACCTCGTGTGTCTGAAAGGAAGCATAGACATAGAAGAAGTGGTGTGAAGCGGCGAGCCGGGGAGACAAGCAAATTCCTGTTCGCCGTTCTAGCCCCTTTCGGGCAATGTACCTCTTTACAGGAGATATAACCGCCTTTCAAGAAGTTTTTCCACGCCAGTGGAGGCATCTCACACCCACAAAATTGAAACTTGCTTTACCGTCGGAGTGCGCGCATACTCATTCCGCTTTTCTCTCGCCGAGGTACGGTCCCTTGGGTTACATTACCCAAGCCAATGAGTACAATCTAATTGCTGTCCGGCAAGAGCAGACAGCTACTTGTCACTGTACATGGCATTTCCAGAGAAGGATATGCTTTGTTAGACTTTGTCTCTGTCAATATACAAAATTAGGTCGGCCGGAATTCCCCAAATGCTAGTTATTGAACCTAAAGCAAGAACAATACCGGCACAGAGAACGAGATTCGGTATTGAAAGTGTTGAATTCCATATCACAACAGCTGTAGACAACAACGGTATTGTGGAGGCGCGGAGACCATCAGGTGACCTCCGCCCGTACTGCATTGTTCTTAGTCAGACCCAATCAACAACATAGACCCCTGATGAGGATAAAAGACATACATACAGCTTTAATGTTATATAGTGGGCTGAACACCCACTTCTGCTCCCAACAAGCTTTGAATTAGCAATCAGCGGACCAGCAAAAGCATCGCCATCCTGCAAACTACGACTATCAAGTAGACACCGCAAGAAATCTTATCATTAATCAAACATCAACTTATCATGTCGTCATCAGTTGCTCAAGCGCCTGTTTCTCTTCACCCAGCTCTGTCACGCCACCTCGATACTAGAGACAAACACGCTCAAAGTTGCACGCGCGAGCAGATTCTTCAACAACTCCATGGTCAAAATGTACGGATTCCTGATTTAGGAAAGTTGATGACCGACTGGCCGAAAGACCAAAGTCTCCATGTGGAGGCAGTGAACAGCAAAATCCTTCAAATTATTGAGACGTAAGTGGAATGTTAAGACAACAATGGTGTATATTTGGACCGAATAGGCGCTCATTGACTCACAGCCATGCGGTCAACGACACTGTTCGCATGCGGCTTACCAAGGCTATGCTGTCAAAGCAATTGGCAGGATGGTACCCATATGCATCATGCGATCGAATCGAAGCCTTGACATCCTTCCAAGCTTGGATGTTCATCATCGATGACATGCTCGACCAGTATTCTCTCGTACAAAAGTTCGACTTTGAAGCACTGCATGTAATGCTTGCCGACTGCCGGGACTTCGTCGAACGCAGTCTCGGTGTTCTTACCACAGCTGAGACTTCCACGATGCAATATCGAGATCATGACGCCGTAGTGTCTTTTGAAGAATACGCCAATGCAGTGCGTCGGTTTTATAGTGAGAACTACAACTATCGTGTTCGAATCGCTAAAGAGGCTACTGCAACGCTGAACGGTTACCGCCAGGAAGCTCTGAACCGCTACGCAGGCCGAGTGCCCACACTTGAAGAATATCTAAGCTACCGTGAGGCTTCTTCGTGCATTATGCAAGTCGCGGTAAACCTGGAGTTTGCCAACGGTATCAGTCTTCCTGAGGAGGTCATGGCTTCTGAGGAGATGCAAAGACTATACCACGCCGCCGTTGCTGTTGTCTGGATCGTTAACGACATTGTCAGCATGCGCAAGGAGATCAAGGAAGGCTTTGTTGAGAACCTCGTTGTCTTGCTTGCTAACGGAAACGTACAAAAGGGGCTTGACGCTGCTGTGGCACGATTGGAACACGAGATTGCGGCGGTCAATGAGGCATCTGAAGCTGCTATCAAGCGTTTTGCCGATACGCCGCACAAATATCATATTTCATTGCTGGCAAGGAACTGCAAAAATATGTGTATGGCTAACTGGCTCTGGAGGTATGTGTTTTCTAACATCAATCCATGGGACATGAAACTACAAAGACAACCCAGAAGCTGATAACCTCGTGCTGTAGCTTGAAAACCCCCCGATATTGCTTGTGGGACATTGCTTCAGATGCCGAGGGTGGATTCGCCTTCACTGTTGATGCTCATCCCGAGGACTCCTGATTCATCTGGTTCAAGACGTGGCAAAGCATCGGTCTAGGGATACACACTTGAAAACATTGTCTATGCTTTCGTTCTGTCAAATGCTATTAAGAAGGTTGGAAGTTGCATTGAGAAACCACTGAGACGAATCTGTTCATTGCAAAGGCATCGAAGAAGACTTTTCTTATCAACATCATGCAGTTTGTATAAACTATTTGACCTTACTCCTGGGTTTTTCCCTGCTAGTGTGATTTGCGGTTACCGTTTCAGGACCTCTCTTGAATTTTGAGTGGATGTGATATCGTGGGCTGTACTTATGCTTGCAAGACGAGGGATTTCTTTCCTGGATGCGCCTGCCAGCTGGGATTAAACATCATCGCTGTTCGACGACATACTAATAGTCTTTGAAAAAAATCAAATGTCGTAGATGATTGGCTGTCTCATATGGTACTCAAAGTCGACAGCTGCGATAAGTTTGTTTGCGGTATTCGAAAGGTTGAGCACACAGGTAATAGCATTTCTCTGATTCTACACAGCCCGTCAGAGCCGATCATTCAAAGGTGACTGAGAAGAATGGGAATCTAGAGCTACGGTTAGATAGAGAACACAAGCGCTACAACCTCCAAAGGAAACGCAGATTTCCTGATCTGACACTATTCAGATGGGTTCAGATTAGATCCAACCATGCACGCCCAGCCCATCTCCTAGCCCAAAGAGCAACAAGTTGAGGAAGTCGACTCCCAGATTCCCGTTTCCCGAGGCCCAATGGTAAAACTTTGTAACAGAATGCCATACGAGTGAATAAGCGCTTCATCAAATGACATGTAACTAGGGGTCAAGAACCTGCTGATAAGTCTGGAAGAGCGGTGTTGATTGTGGTTCTTTAGCTGGAGCTGATCAGAGCCTTGAAGGAGACACCCAGAGTCTTTGACCAGACCCGTTTATCTAAGAGCATGCTGAGAAAAAGAAGAAAACATCATATTGGGCGCGCAACGCCTCGCCTCGTTCCTTATCTACCAGGGTTGGTGACGGAAAATCCCTTGATAGGGAAGTTGAAGTTGATATGATGACTCTCGAGTTCTCCAACACCGTGCGGCATATAAACCGATTTATCTGCCTCCTCGCTCGACTCATAGTCCCTCCATCCGACGAATCCGATCCAGACAGTGCCCTGATCGGGCGTGTTCGATGCCCCAATACCCGAGTGAGCGGCATAGCAACCTGGCAGGGCCTCTGCCTTTTTGAGTGTCGCAGCCATTTCTTTTGGGTCGCCAGTACAATGGCGAACTGTAATAACCTCACAGATAGGGCTATTGATGAGTTGGGGCGGCGGAGGCACAAATGTGCTCACGTCGAGATCGAACCTAGGACATTTGGTGGGCACAGGTCCCGCAAGCACTGGCTTCAGAGCCTCGATTGCTTTCTGGTGCTGTGGGGACTTTCCAAATGCCGCGCGCGTCTCGAGAGGGGCCCAAGCTATTCACAAACGCACGATTGTGAGCAACGGAAGCCACTTTTTGATAGTATAGGGAGTTGAGGGAGTTGATAAAGGAAAATACTTACTGGCCAATATCTCCAGCTTACTTGGATCCTCCTTCCATGGACCCCAACGATAGCGGAAGTAACCCTCAGAGTCCTTCACGGCCAATAGGAACTTTTTGTACTCTTCCTTCCAGTCAGGCACATCTCCTACCACGTCGAGAATAACACGTGTGGGCCCAAGACTAGGTGGACCAGACATTTCGACTTATTTATTTGGTTTGAAATGATTCGAGTCGCGTAATCAAATGGTAGGTAGCTTGATGAGCGATCCGACATCTAGGTTAGAGACTGGTGGCCCTTCTTATACCTGCAAGCGATGGTAATCCTACAGTGACGAGATTTGTCCCTTGGGTGTCAGATCAATAACGCAACTTTCTCAATGTGCGACCTTGTCTACGACTGCTACGCGTTTGGGAAACCAAACAAAAGTGTTGGCCTAGCCCTGTATCATGCATGGATCTGACGTGGCGGCAGGCCGCAACGCATTCCTTTTCAGACACGCCGTTCAGCTTCTCTGCGTGACTACTGACCACTTATGGAAGGCATGCGTCCGCACATGAATTGGAGAAGTGCTGGGTTCGTCCAAGCCGAAAGTCTGCGGAGGCTGCATGCGAGTTGTTTGCTGTTATGACGCCCACACCCCCGCTTTCGTTGGCCTCGTGTCAATAAGCTCAATCGGCGCCCGGGCAGGTGCCTGCAATAACGTTTTGCATCTGCAAGACACTTGGAGAACCCCAAACCTTATTATGGCATTGAGGCGCCCGACGGTAGGCCCAATGGCCGCAAAGGCTGATCAGAAGGAACGCGTGGATGCAAATTGAACTTGACAAAGACACTGAGATTCAACATGGACAATGTACTCTCAAAATTGAACCGTTGAAACATTCTTGGCCCGCTGATCTGCAAGTAGGTTGGCTACAATTGACTGTCCTTAATACCAATTGACGATGTAACGGAGCTCCGGAGAGCTATGAGCAAGCGGAAACTTTAACAGTCAATGTTTGCGTTTCCCGCAGCATTTTGAGTAGGTCTGCGAAACTCGGGCGTGAACGTGTTTGCTTTGATTCCTTTTCACTAGTTTTGCATGATGAGTCTGATGCTCCTTAGCATGTTGCATAGTAGACGACGGCAATGGGAACCTCTTAGCTCGGCCATGTATGGGTGGCTTTGGCTGCACATGCTCTCGGACATGTCAGGCTGTCAAAGAACCATCCAAGGGGGTATCCGCCAACCGAGAAGTAGACCTCTGCAATGCCTTGGAACATACAGCCGATCGACCGGGGTGCTTGGCCGGATGTGCGGAGCCTAACCCCAGCTCCTAATTAGTAGCTTCAGGCGGCTCAAAACGGAGACTTTTCCCCAATCATAGGCATGGTTTGGATGACTGTTTCTCAAAAGGTTCCGGCCTAAGACCACAACAGAGACTGACGATAATCTCCCGTCTTCCGAGACGACATATAGCACCATTTGAGTTTTCTGCACACGTACCAAGCTATCTTTGTGCCCAAAAATGAGTACGAATAGCCGTATTGTATCGCTTAGAATCCCAGGGCTTCGGCTGTCGTGCGACTTCTGCCGTACGCGCAGCCCTCCCATGCACTTTGGGCAACTCTGACGTCACAAATTAGGAAACAAGAAGATCAAGTGTTCTGGAGAACACCCGACGTGCTCCAGATGTAGCGTCGCCGACAAAAAGTGTCACTACTCTCTGAAAAAGCCAATGGGGAGGCCAAAAACCAGGCGCGCACGGCTGCAGTCTCCCCGGACGGACCGTCGGGAACAGCTCCTACCACGGCAGTGCCCACCGTTGCATTTGTCTTCTGCCAGATGTAGCGAACCTACGGACGCGACTTTAGGCCCAAGATGTAGCAGTATACAACATGCCTGCAGCGACTCCTGGATAAACAAGCCTGCATTTACATCTCGAGGCACAGTCCGTCCGAAAACTTTTGGGATTCATTTGGGAGCTATCGACGTGGAAGAGAACCAAGGGTGAGTGCTGCTTGATACTGCACAGTACTAAACTCGATCCCTTGAAAGAACTCACGTAGCTGATACTCAGTAAAGCGTTGGCCAGGAAATTGTTTCCGAAAGCCTTGAGACGTTTCCACCGCTTGTTTCAAACTCACAGCCAGCCGCCGGAAACTGTGCTTGTCTATCAGTGCTCTATCTTTTACTGGAAAATCTCCGGACGAAGGAAGATCTAGTAGCTCCGGACGACTTCGACTTTTTGAGGAATACCCTCGATTCGGCTACTCAAGTCCTCAATTGTGACAGATGTCCACATCGATACTTCTCTATCATACAAAATGCTGCTCTGCTTGGTGTCCTTTGTTTGTGTCTCACTGAGTCGTTCAGGAGAATCATAGCCTCGATTGATGCTGAGGCAGACCGAGCTATAGAGGCTGGCGAGAAGAAGCGTCTTGGTATCCATAGCGGATCCCGGAGCATTTGTGGCCACGTGGAATTGCCTCTGGGAGCTCCACCAGCATTGTATTCGGTCGAAATTGTGCCAGCGGAATGGAAAAGGATCATGCGTACCGTTGCAAAAGCAGAGATCTTTGGAGCCGAAGGGAGCGACAAGTGCTTATCAGCATTCATTGAAAAACTGGAGCAGCGGCAGAAGCGATGGCATCAGACGCCTCCTGCACCTGATTGTCCGCCATGTTATCAATCGCTTTGTGGACCTTCTGATCGAGAACCCACTTGCTTGAAACTTATAGATAACTCCCGCAGCTTGTTAAGTCAGCTGGGGCTGTAAATTCAGGCTACTGTAAAACGCTCCTTGTCTTTAAATGTGTAGCTAGAAGCACCCATTCCATCGCCAACTTTCCGTGTCATCACCCAGTAATGTATACAAGCGCACAAAGAATTTATAGGTCAATTCTATCTAGATGCACTACATCTTCCAAATACAACCCCTCCAAATATCTATACAAGTATTACACAATCAAGAAAACCATAGCTAATAAGATGTACTATGGACAAGAAATGGAAGGTTTGATGTTTACTGACCACTGTCAATCACTTCCGGGATGTTGCTCTGAGTCCACAATTGCCAGTCTTTGCAAGTGTCCGCGACCTTCTGCGGAATCTTCAGTTGCTTGACCTTCTCCGGTTGCACCAAGAACTGGGCAAACAGACCAGCCGACGCGTGCCAAGCAATGTGGCAGTGGAAAGGCCACACTCCGGGATTCTCGTTCGAGTCGAACTGCATGACCATGTGCCCGTTGGCGCGAACCTGTTGGACGTCACGACGCTGCGGGTTCTCGGGGTTTGTAATTGTCCCATCCCAGGTAAGGCCGTCGCCTTCGTGAAGAATATACATGTTGAAGCCGTGCAGATGCATCGGGTGCCTAGCGAAGTGTCAGTTTTTGGTATCCATCATCAATAGTGAGGAAGATTGGACTTACGCTGCAGGACTATTGTTGCTGACCACTACACGGATGCTACCATTGTTGGAAAAATTGTCGACATTCCAATCGGCATCAAAAGCCAAATTGCCCTTGTTGGCTTGAAGAAGCGTCGGCTTGTTGAAGTTGCCACGGAAGTCCTCACCATCAAGCGACCACTGGATGATGCCGGAGTCATTGCGGAAGACCTTGATTTCCATGGTCTTAGTAACAGCAGCCGCAGCCGGCTTCAACTTCATAATCGGCTTGGTAATCGCAAGATCATCATTAACGCAGTTGCCGGGGTCGGGGACATCCCATGCCGTGCTGGTAGGAGCCTTGTTCTGATCGGCCTGATCGTAATAAATTGCAGCAAGCCCAAGAGGCTGGTTTGTTAGACTGCAGCTGGTGATGTTACTGCGCATCCAGTATGCGCCCTTTGGATTATTGTTGCCGGCGTTGGCTTTGACCAGGACATCAGTTCTCTGGCCAATACCTAAGGTGACAACTTTGGTGTCGTAAGGCTCCACCTCAACGAAGTCGTTCGCAATGACCGTCATGGTGTGGCCATCGATGGAGAAGCGCTGGACAGCCTCGGCACCGGAGTTGATGAGGCGGAGGCGGTGGGTCTTGCCGGTCTGGAACTTGAACTTGGAAATGCCGGCGTTGTTTGTACATTTTGTTTTGTCTCCAGCAGCGACTGTGGAGCAGTTGAAGTTACCTTTGCCGTTGATGAGGTTGTTATCCGAGAATACCAAGCCGTTCCCGCCCACCTGGAGGATGTCCTCGATCAAGTCAAAGTACTGCTTATGATACCAGTCTAGCAACGATTAGCGACTGCGTTCAGCTTGTAGAGGTTTTCTTACCAGAGAGAATAACGGGACCAAGATCGATCTCTGGCTGAGACTTGCATGGACCATAGATCACCATCGGCCCGAACAAGCCACCGGCGTACTGCGACGAATAGTGAGAGTGGTACCATGTAGTACCGTACAGCGTCGCCTGGAATCTGTACGTGTAGGTTTTTCCCGGAGCGATGGGACACTGGGAAACTGAGGGAACGCCGTCTTCATACTGAGTGTTTCTCTGTTGGAACCCATGCCAGTGCAAAGCAGTGCCCTCAGGACCGTCGGTAATGTTGTTGGTAACTTTGACTTCGATCCAGTCTCCCCAATTGGCCTCAATGGTCGGTCCTGGAAACGCACCATTTACCAAGAGGACTTTCCGCTCGTACCCATCAGGAGCTATGGTTCCACGACTGACAGTGAAATCGTAGTTGCGAGTGACTCCAGTGTTGGGCCACTCCTTATAGTAGTTGGTGCCGTCCGCGGTCAGCTTGCCCCACGGAAAACCGTTAGGCAAAGGGTTGTTCTTCATAAACAGCGGTAGCTTGGCAGCATTAAAAGTTCCGAGAGGCGATTTCCTAAGACACAATTAATACCACTTGCTTTTTTTCGGTTATCTATTGGAAACTCTGTAGTATACGTACCCGTTAGTCTTGTCTTGGCTTAAAGCGGCTTGGACTGAGAATAGCCAGCCAAGAACGCCTTGCATCACGTCCTTGATGACTACCATCTTGGCAGCTAACCTGATCGGTCAGAAACGAATGTAGTTAACGATTGTTGTCAGACGGTCTAAATGAGCGGCTGCTGATGAGTTCTAACAATCGAGAAAATGGGTGAGCATGTTGAGCTATATACTTGTGAAGAAAAAGGTAGATTGCACCGAGCCCATATCGGAGTTCTCCAACGTCCAGTCGACAACATTTCAACCAGGGGAATATTCCATGGATCCTCGTTGCTACCTCTAGTAGGGCTCGGGAAGCCTCTGCCGGTTGCCATGCTGGGGCTGATCTTGATCCGATCATCATCAGCATTGCTGCTCCTTGACGGCTTGTTTTTGCGCTAGCATATCACGCATGGTCTAAGAATGGTGCAAGTAACTAGCGTGGCCCCTGTTAGCGCAGCGCGATATTGTGTGCCCGTGCTTGGACAGTTGAGATCGAGGCTCTGGTAACTTCTGTCTGCCGATGAGTCCAATCGGCAAAAGTCTTTGTCCTTATTTCCAATTATGGAATGCGGGATCTTAAGGTTCCGGTAACTTATTCGTCGGATGATCCTACATTCGTAGTTCACGAACCTCTGCTTAGCAGCCCAGTTCGTCACCTAACACAACAAAAGCCATAAGCAGTAACGAGTCATGTGTAGCACTGGACAGATTGTCCCACGTAAACGGTTCGGGCAGGTGAGCCAATGCAGAACGGCTGTGGTGCAGGTGAATTGATACGAAGGGCTCAGATAGAGTTTATGCAGTCACACACATATACGCGGACACGCGTATGTTGTCTGCACACGGGCCAGCCAAAAATACAGATGGCAAACAACACTTTGCTTAACTCAAAGTTGAGGACCCAGCCTGTGCCACCAAGCTCGGTCTGTATTTCATCAAGGCAGCAATGATTTGTGACTACCTTCGAATGCAGCTATTGTTGCCATGACAAACAGGAATTGTATTCAAACGAAATTGGCCTTCATTCGAGCCGACGACGAACACGATGATCAACACCATGAAACGTCGCATCATACTTTATCAACGCCAGGCTAGTCTAATCTGGAAACAAGCCTGTTTCGAGACATCGGAAAACTCCCAGCATCCCATAGGCAGCGCCACCTGAAAAATATGTTTTCTAGCTAGTTGGGTACGGATACCGAAAATTCAGCCTAGCGGTGGAGCTCAGGGGTAGCAGCATTGGCGGCGACCTAGCTTGACTGTTTTTGTATCCGAGTTTTGACCTCAAGCTAAGCCAATACGGTGGTGGTTAGAATACGTTCAACATCGGATTGCGTAACCCGGGTATTTGGAAACAAGCTTGTTGGAATACTTGCGCAACAACCCGTATCCAGGTTTAACCAATTCTTTGTCCCTAGAAAACGGTCGCGTTGCATGCAAAGTAACTCGCCGTACCACAGTTCAAAATAACATTTCCAATCTCTGTACTGACTCGCTATTTTGTTGAAACATGAACACGAAGTGTTCATCAGATTTCAATGTCTATCATCGGAGATCAGCTTCAATGTCAGTAACTCTCGCCACAATGACTCTCCTGCGCTGAATTACGTCACGTTGGCACTCATTCTCAGTCAAACCATTTTGCACAGATACCTCTCACAGCTTAGGGTGCCGCGAATCCGGGACCTCGGGAACGAATGCCAGACAAGATCTTGATACGGCTGAAGGGTTGTCAAGGTGACCGGGCGAACTTGCCTAGTGCACCGCGTATCTCCAAGGACCAACAACTCGTCCCACAGACTCGTATGACGCCGGTTCGTGCGTCGAACCGTGCAATACGATGAACGGATGACAAGCGTGACTAGGTCTGGTCGCAGCTTCTTTGGCGTAGGACGTAAGCGGAGCTAGGTAGTGCAGCTCATGTCAAACCATTCAATGATGACGACGGCTTCTGCAAAGGTACCCAAAAAGGCTGTTCCATACACAGCGGATAGTGATCAACTTTTCCGTCCGTTTGCTTGGTTGAGGTTGCTATGCAACACCGCTCAGGCAGTCATAACGAATCCCATCGCAGGTAGGAACCAAAATTTATCTTGCGTTTTATGGTCAGTACTACTCATTGATTTGAAGTTCAAAAGGCTTAGTAGTGGACGTTCTTGGTGCCCGGTATGAGCGGCGTTCCGGTCACCACAAGATGAGCAGTCGCATAGTGTACAGCCTAACTTCTGTAAAGTTGGCCAAAAGAGGTCATCACAGCCGCGGAATCTTGGCAATAAGCATATTGCACGAACTCCAGACGGTAGTTACATATTTGATTATGGAAACGGAGTTGTTGGAATAGGGCAAATGTGAGGCCAATGGGATATAGATATCCACGGGCCAGCACCAGCCACGCAGGGCAAAGTGGGGTCGTCCGCTCAACCACGAGGGGCATCCCACTTCACTTTGCGGGCGGCCACCTAGATAGATCTCCCATCTTCATACCTGACAACGACCAGTAATTATCACCACTTCGACGTGATCATTGGCTTTCACTCGTACGAGTATCCAACCGCCTGTAAAACCAACAGGAGTATTTCGTTGAAGCCATATACCTTTCACAGCCAGCTACGCGCTGAGAGCACTTAAATCAAGCCAATGCCCGAAAGCTTGGTACTAAATTCTCGTTGCATGTTGTGCGGAAGTGCTCAGCTTGTTTAGTTCTTTATCGCGGGAGCGATTGCCGTGGTGAGCCATATAGCATTATTCCCTATGAGGACGAGCTCATTTTTCATGAGTGGCTTCACCTCATCGATTCTCGGGAGATTTTTTGTCTCGATCTGGCGTTTGCGGGGACCGCTCTTGGTCAGATTCCTCCTCGTCGTTTTCGTCCTCAGTATCGGGCCACTTCTACGCACCTTACCGAGTCAATAAATGGCATAGAAATTGGGCGGTCGAAGTCATTCAGCTTCACCGGAATCTATCTAGTAAGCCATATTCAATTAGAATGAGAACATTATGTAATTTCGATCTCAGGTTCCGCTAAGTGTTTGGCGCTTCCCCCGGCGAGGCGGCCGGTCATTGAAGTTCTTGAAGATCTTCGACTGCTCGAAGACCTCGAAGCACCTTTAGTGCCTCATGTACTCGTTTTATTGCCGGGGAGGTGGTGGAGGGGCGAAAGAAGCACAGAAGGACGCTTGGAGAGAACGATAGTGATGGAAGGGAGTGAGTGACGGGCCAGTGTGGTTCGGAATGTGTTGCTGACTCAGCGTAGCATTGCGAAACCTCGTGTCCACGCTGATTCACATTTGATGTGAGATTGGTTGCAGGGCTTAAAAGCAACATTCAAATGCCGGGTGGCTTTGTATGATTAAAAAAACGCTCTTGATAGTTTGTGTCAATGGCTTGGCCTATTTTCATGCGTTAAATCCATCCAATGATGAAAGTTTTACTGCGTGTTCACAGAAATCTGCACGACCGATTCAGAAGGTAACGGCTTCACGGGCAATAGTTCCCAGTTTTCATCAATCCATCAATCTAATACAAACACCTACGTTCTCAATACCCTCAAATTCGCCGCTATGTGTAACCGTCGCAACTTCAGCGCATCATCACTAAGACCCATGTGACAGCCAGCAAGCAGAACTACGACAGGAGGCCTCTCCGCCGAGGTTCCTCCACCAATCTGGCCCGCACGGCCGCAAAGTCCCTCGGGCAACTGTACACCGACAAGCCTCCCTTTATCTTCCTCCTTCTCGCTGAAAAATTACACCTTTCACCTACAGGTGCTTGTTCTTCTACACCACACACATCCGAACTTGGACATTTGCTTTACTCCAAAATCAAGTGGCGACTAGGTTTTCCTTGCCTCAATATTCTAAACCTCCCCCAGGCACCCCTTCTTCTTTATCCTAAATTGTTGCAACTCCTTTTTCAACTAATAATAGATTCGACTACGCGTTCTACCCTTTTAGACGCGTAGAAATCTTCTCATCAATGATTTAAACCAATCTTTGCATTTGGTTGTTCTTGTAATTACAAGACGCTGTTGTCCAACTGCAAACTCTTAACAGCCATCACGCGGTCTCTTTGCTGGCCGATGACAAGTTACATATCTTCCACCAGGAATTGCGAGCCGACGACGCGCGAACAATGTGTTCCACGATAGTCGTTTAGGAGATAGTGCAGCCCAGTATTCTCCAGCACAGCTTTACTCCGCTGTTCAGAACGCAGCACGCGGCGCAAAAAGCTCCCAGCAACAACAAACCTTATGTTTCTCACCAAGTTCGAGACAGGCAAAACACTTGAGGTCCCAGCGGAAATACTTTTCGCGCGCCAAAAAGAACAAAATCTGTCCCCTTAAGCGACAAGAAACTGCGATTGGTCTCCTGCGAAGACCTTGGGGCTATTCAGGTTTCCCTATGTCGACTTATCGGCGGTACGACAGGGTGCTGGAGGGCTATGTTGCTGCTGGGCAGGTGGCTGTAGGTACCGTTTACGCTTGCAAAAATAGTCCCATTGAAATCAAGGCGCCTTCTTACATCGTCGGTAAATCTCCTCACTGGGGTATCGATTAGAGATCGACTGCACCCTCGGAGACTGAGAAGTCTGCAACATCAAGTATCGAGGCGTGACGCAAACATTCTAGAGGTGCAGGTAAATCCAAGTTGCAACGGACCATCCAAAAAAACGTCAACTACTAACATATCTAACAACACAATGGGAGTCTGAACAACTTTCAGTTTCCTCTGTTTTCTTTTTTTTTTTTTTTTTACCGCTCAAGAGTATTGGCGGTTTTGGAGCTGATCCTTTGTTTTCGTTTGACGCAAACTGGCAGTTTAGACGAACGACTTCGTTTGAGGGCTCAAACTTACCCTTGTAATATCCTCCTCTGGCCGCTCCATCATTTTGGTGACAACGGAAACACGGCAGATCCTGCCTTGGGCTTTATCCAAGACCAGTCGAGCCTCAAGATTCAGGTCATGAGCAAAAGGTCTGAAAGTCCTTGCTTCATTTGATCTGTTCACGACCGCACTTCTTGATGGTTCCAGCGTAGTTCTGAACGATGCTCCTGCTCTAATTTGCCATAGACTGAACATAAGTTTATGGCAAATTGTGCAAAATGGCTCTGGTTGATCAATGAGTGACCTCATGTCTTGGACGGAGAACCACTCTAGGCCATGTTGAACAGACATTGCAATGGATGCGTAGAATGTGGAACATTGTGGATACAGCACTGTAGGCGCGTGTTGATACCTGGAAATATCACTAGCCGTGGGTGAGTTCTTGTCGTTCCCTGCAGTATTTGACGAACATTGTGGGTTCACTTTTGATCCATGACTTTGTTATTCTTGCATCATGTCCATCTCTTCATAAAGGACAATTAACGCTACAAATAGCTGTTAGACCAGGAAACTAGAGGGCTTTTTTCTATGTACCACATTTCGTGACTGGGTAGCATTAGATATGCGTCACTTCTCGTCGTAAATCAGAAACCAATGCCATAGCGCTCTGCTTCTCAGCAGCGAAAACACAACAGAGTCACGTCGAGTGAGCGGCATTTTGTTCAATCGTTTCTAGTCTTCTTATCATCAGGAATGCCCTTAAAGCTTTCCCCTTCCTCCTCGTTCTTAGATTCATTGAGGGGTTCCAATTCCTGATCATTGGCGTTATCACCGAGCTCTGGGTCAACCGGACTTCTACGACCTCGAGTTCCTGCAACAGTTCCAAGTCTCGAAGTGGTGGAGTTCATCCATCCGAGAAGAGAGTTGTCTTTCAGGACTTTCCTTCGACGAGTAACAGTTGCCTTGCTTCTTTTTGCACTTTCCATGGGGCCAGGGGTACGTGCTGGAGGTCGGTAATGCCACTGCCAAAATCTGCGGGAAAATAGTGGCCGAAGGATCGGAGCATTGATAGACATGAGTCCGACTTCGCACTCCCTGACCCCCCATCGGTTGACTGTAATGGTTGATGGCTCTGAGCCCAGGGTAACTGCGACGCGCATGATGGCTGCTGCGATAACAAAAATGCCGGAGCATATTAGCACCGCGATGAATATTTTCTTGTACAACGGTACCCGTATTTCTCTCAGAATTGGCAGAGGTAAAGAGAGAATTGCTGCATCGGTGACCACATCTGGAAGTTCATCAGCAGGTTGACGATATTTCTAGCTTGGCCATATGAGCTCACTGAAAAATGTCGTGACTAGCAGGTTCTGTGCTTTGAAAACGCATTTTTCGCTTGGCAGTGGCCTCACGCCCCAATTGTCAGAAAAGCTGTGAACTGGGTCAGTCAAATTTTCGGAACAACGCAATTTTCTTCCACAGACTCACGGTAAGCAGCTGAATGTTATGGTTCCAACCACGGCCAGATACGATAAGATCGTGAACCAAGTCAAGTACCGCAGGAATTTAGCATTTTGCCATAAGTCAAAGGTTAAACGTTTGCTAGAATGTAGATAAGCATCGACTCCCGTGAGGATCCAGGAACATGCTCACTAGAAAAAGAGCAGGGTGGCTTTCAGAGACCATAGATACGCCGTATATGAATACCATGCCACTTGCTGGAATTTTGAGCCTGTCACGAGGCGCGCAACCTCTTTGTCAGACAAAACACTTATCTGCGCCGGCGTGAGATCCACGTTACTGCCGTATCTATCTAAGTGTACGGAAAGCTGTCAGTTAACCGAGAGGGCTTGTCGACAGCATTAGACGACAGCTTTGCTCTCATTACAAAAGAAATATTGCATACTCACAAACTAGGTCGACTATTACAAAGCAGACAGTGTAAATGATCAAGGTCTGAGCCGATAAAAGATCAGAAGACGCACCCATTCGTGGGTTGGTTCTTACATACCACAAGCATTGTGTAGTCGTCACCCTTGAACCCCCTGGGCCCAACCATGCGCAATCTCACGACAAACCTCAAGAAGATGACAACGGCTCCAATAGCAAACCAAGACCACATTTCCTTCAAAAACCTGGCGTCGCGCTTCAGCATGCCATCCAATTGACCAGTCGCCATGCTTCCTCCGGTTTGGCGCCGCGTATGTTTCGGTTCATTCGATAGCCATGAGGTCTCTAAATGATGCCTAAAATACCCAGCATACGATGGAGATTGTTGCTCGTGGTCTTCTGATGCATAGAAGCTGGCGTTGGTTCGTGATTTCCTGTCCGCTGCCTCATGCAACCGGGGGCGACATTCGGGAGGCCACGATGGAAGGGGAATTTCCATATTGCAGTTGCCAAACATGCAGTTGAATGAGTTAATACTTTCCTGTGCTGGCAGGGAGGGGACGTCCGTCCCACACAACCAAACGCCCGAACTCTAAGTAGGCGACATCGTAATGTCGGGTCCGTGGCAAGCCAACCAGGCCGAGTTGGCCGATCTCTGATGACTCGCAACGTTTCGTAGCTTCAACTTTATTTGCCTGTGTTGCTGTTGTCGCAACGTGCAGCGCTCGTGCACGTGGTGTGATTCGTTCAATGCGATACAATCGTAATTCGGCAACAGAGAAGTGTGGAGCCAAGCTGGATGATTGCAAATGTTGGCCACGGCGGAAGCTTTTGTCGGGCAATCTTACTGTTTGTGTTACCTTGCCATCAGCGCCGCGGCTCCATTGGTACTGCAATCGCACATGGCCACCTGACGTATGCCTCGGCATGGGTCACTAACTTAGTCATAGAGATGAATAATTTGGGGAAGATGAGAGATCTAAAAGATTTGCCACCATTAGAATACAGCTCCTTTGTAAACAGCGTCTGATCGCGCTTCTCATGAGGCAGGGAGAAAACCATTGCTTCTTCTGGGATTAATCTTCCCAATCATCCGGCAAACGCACCAAACTATGGAATAGTACCTATGGCACCACGTTCCATAAACAAAAGCCTGTGTGTTAGGTCAATTTCGGTCAATGGATAAGAGGGAACTCTCACAGGACCAACGTGTGCAAAACCAAGAGATGAAGTCGTTTGGCTGTCTCAGACTGGGGAAAGCGTTGTTGCCGAGGCCACTCCAGCCTCATCCGATTTCCGCCCATGGACACACATGTACAATCATGACCGTGAAGTTTAACTAGTAACACAGGAAGATTTCGGTGCGTCCGTCAGTAGCAGTTTTTTTTTGGGAAGATTCAGTCAACCGCGTGGTTAATGGGTCGATGGATTCCATACGCGATAACCTTATTTTGAGGAAAAGCTTGGCCAGCCCATTGCTCTAATCACTGTATTCAACCGGCCCACAGCTTTCAATGACGAAGCGTGCCACTGCAAATAGAACTTCAGGTCTATGAATCACATAACCCATCACGTTCATATCTATCCTAAAAGACTACGTTGCGTGATTGCTAAATTTCGCTAGCCACTTCATCCAAACGCTTCGATGGAATATTGTTTCCTCTTGTGTCAAGTCTATCGGCTGATTCATAAACACCGATCCAAGTTTCCGGGGATGTATAGTCTTAAATGAGTACCAACTTAATTCATGAGTCTCATTACTACTATCGTTAAAGTATAGTTGGAAGTGAGTCGTGACTGTGTCTTTAGCAAACTGCAACTTCTGGAGCGTTCTGTCAAACGCAAATGAACAACTGCATTTTTTAAGCAGAGCGCTTCACAACAAAGGCACCACGCTCAATGGTATTGATCAGGATGTGGCCGCTCTTGAAGTAGGGGTAGTGGCTCCAAGTACCGACAAAGTCGATGGATCCTCCGTTAGGCTCGTTGTCGTTCTCGGGGTAGATGTCGAAGAATCCGACCTCAGAAACCTTGCCCCCAGTGGGGTCCTCGGGCAGGGAGGAAACATCGAGAATACGAAGACCAGCACCGTAGTGGCTCTGGAAGGCAAGGCCATCGATGACAAATTGGTTGTGGTCAATTCCGTAGGCCTCGCTGCGGTAAAAGCTATATCAAAGGATAAGTCAGTGTCTGAAAATAGAGAAGATCAAAAGAGTAAAAGGAGGGATGAATCGCGTACCCAGTTTGCTTAGGAGCCTCAAGACTTCTGATATCCCAGAAGTAGGTGATGGGGTAACCAGACGCAGCAGGACCGGTGGCATCTACCTCATCGTACTCATCGTCGAGCACCAGGTACTCTTGCCACTCCGTGTTCGTAACCCAACCCTGGTGAGTATCTGCATTTATAGTTAATAAAATGTTCGTACGTCAAAGTTATAGATGACTTACAGCTAGCACCCTCGTAGGAGGTTCGGGAAATGATGTTTGTCTCGTTCTTGTTTGTGACATCATAGATGGTCAAGGTGTCCTCATTGTAGCCGTAGCAAATATCGCGGCCGAAGTACTTCTCGTCAGGGCCACGGTAAACAAGGCATTGAGCATCGTGGACGTAACCATCGCCAGCAGCACAGCCGGGGGATGTGGGCTTGGAGGGGTCGCTGAGGTCGATGAAAATCAGACCAGAGCGGCAGGCGCTGGAACGAGGCTGAGCACCGACGGCAACAGCGTACTGCTTCTCCTCGTTGATGACGATGTTATGGGTGGAACCGGCGGGGAGGCCGTTCCAGTACCCTGTCAAATCACGCTGGTTGCTGAAAGTGACGGGGTTCGCAGGGTCAATGTCCAACAGCTGTCATCATACATCAGTACCATTCCAAGCGTGACAAGGAATTCACGGCTCAACTAACCTTGGTCAGGTCGAAGATCTGGACGCCATGGCGAGAGGCCTCACTACCAATGACGACGTAGTTTTTGTATCCGCGGAGCTCGCGCCAGATGGACTGGGTTGAGTACTGGGGAAGACGACCAAGGTAAACAAGCTTGCCCTCGGAGGTGATCTCAGCAAAGGCAGCACCATCAGCTTGAGCGATGATCGCAAACTCGCGACCGTCGGGGCTAGTCCAACCCCAGGATGAAGATCCCTGGCCGGCTCTGGAGCCTAGGTCGGCATGACTTTTGAAGTCGTAAAAGTCGACCTTGTTGCACTTGAAGGTGTTGTTCGCGTCGCCGGGGACGACCTCCGCAACACCGTTGACGCAGGCGACAGGGCCTTCTTCAGCGAGACGGCTCCTGTAGGCTGTAGAGTCCATTTCTCCGCTCTCGATCTGGCGGTCCCATGATGCCTGCGTATCAAACAGTTAGGATGAGGGTGTGAAAGGTGGGATTGCGTGTTACATACCTTTTTACGGGCCATAAGGTCTTTGTGGATAACACCGCTATCGTAGATCTCAGAGACAAGTTCACTAGGCGCGATCTCCTTAGCCGAGGCTCCGGAGAGGAGCGCCGACACGGCCAAGGTTGCCAACGTGGTAGCCTTCATCTTGAGTGATTCGTGGGGTATCCTAGGAATTGTCTAGAATAGGGGATGATTGACGGTTGAACCACAACGATCACTTCACGAGCCAAGGAGCGGGAGAGGTGCAGATCTAAGAAATCCATTAGCTGGACGAGGAAACGTCTTTTTTATCTTCTTTCCGTTATGACTTGGCGTTTACGCCCCTCTCTACATTACCCTCAGGCCTCGTAGTATCTCTCCACCGCTTCACGAGTCAAAGGAATGATTTTTGCACTTTGTCCTGCTAGAAGCAGAAGGTGGACAGCAGCGACTGGAAGGTGGGAGCAACAAACTTCAAATGTCGCGATGCGGAGCACTACTGCCCGAAGAAGCAGGTGTCTATCGGACAAGGCCCGCTCGGTACTTGGACGCACGAATCAACGGCTCCGAGGCCCCGGCCCGGCAGTCCACCATCCTTCGCCGCAAATTTACCTACATACCCGCCCGGACTTGGCGACAAGCATGATTGTGCGGGAAGATTGCCTAATCAAGGGGTTGCAAACTTCTGGGCACATCGTATTGGGCGCCATCCACAGGTGTGCCAAGCGCCACGTTGTAACGCTCCCGCACATTGCCTCAGCATGGCCACTAGATGATGCCAGTTCATGTCGTCATTCTGGATTGTTGTGCGGACTCACCTTCTTGAAAAGATTATCTATGTAACATTTGGTAGATGGCGTCAAGAGATTAAATTTGTGTGAGATATGCGAGATAGACCGGCCGTCGAATCGCGCAGCGATTTCCCGTTCATCTGCACACCGATCAGCCAGGCCGATACCGAAGATGTTCATGGAGTTGGATGTTCCGCACCAATCGCATTCATGACTGCCGTACCTTGATAGCCTATGCTCTTCCTGCCGGGGCGTCCCGAACTTAGAGAGTTTCGGCCCGCGAGAAATCTAAAAGTCATTATTATGGCGTGCATCCTAGAGTCAACTAGCCACTGGACCTTATGCGCTACGTTGCACAGAGCTGCGTCCAATTTTTCCCTTGCTACTCGATCCATTTATTGAACTACAGTACTCGTCAGGTTCTCCGTGGATTTGCTGACGGCTAGAAACTAGTGAAGATCAGCCTGCGACTTGAATCACGACCATCTACTTCCATTTCACTGTTTTCACTCTTTTGAATTAGCCATGTGTCCCTATATTGGGCAGTGTGCTCCATTGAGGTCAGACTAGACCAAATATCCAAGTTAACAGGCTCGCCTATGTATGTATGAGCTACGATGAGCTACGATAGTGATTGTGTTTGTAATGTAATGGAGGGTTCTTGCGCCTCGCAGTTTTTGGACCCACCACCACGACGAGCCGCCAGTGTCCCCGCCAAATAAGGTGCGGCCATCTGGAGACCTGGAGGTGACCGAGTTCCTGAAACAGAAAACTTGCTCAACCTTAAGACGACCTCCTTCCAGGATTGAATACAAGTATGTTTTCTCCTTTGGTGTACATGGAAATGCTGTCGATAGATTTGAGTAATACAAAGATTTTGCCACTTCTGATATTCTTCAGAAACACGGTTCTATGTGTTCGTGAATAAGCTGCACAATGTACTAAATATACCACTTAGGAATCTGCTCCAGACTCCAAATATGAGTTTTACATTGAGAGGTAGCCTCGGAGTGGTCCTGATTCGGCGTCTGATTTTTATCCGATGA
Source organism: Colletotrichum incanum (assembly GCA_001625285.1). Taxonomy (NCBI): domain Eukaryota; kingdom Fungi; phylum Ascomycota; class Sordariomycetes; order Glomerellales; family Glomerellaceae; genus Colletotrichum; species Colletotrichum incanum. The sequence goes on from LFIW01001807.1 coordinate 367,567, forward strand.
TCAAAAATCTATTAATCCAGCTACGACAGTACTTTGCGGTTGTGCTGCAGGCTTCCTATAACACTGGCTGGAATGCAGTCTGGAAGGGAACGAGGGATCGCTAAGCGCTTCTAAACTTCATGTAAATATACATGAAAATTGGAGAATTGCTCTCCGCATACGATGCATTCTTTGATTATTTGCCTTCATTGCATGTCACCTGCACGAGTACAGCCTTCGATTGCAGAAAGCCCCGCAAAGTCCTGGAGCTTCATTCAATTATGTATGGTAACTACGATTACTTCTTGTCTCTTATACCTTCAACGCACTTCATTATGACCAACACTCACTTTCCTGAGCTTCTTTCATCTTCCTCGTTCGAATGCTACATTCTTTCCTGCACCCCAACAAGAGGCGATGGCAGGTTTAATGCCAGGCCCGCAAAGTCCTTTTCTCCGGAATCTGGGTATCTCTTACGCAAAGCTCAGACCAAAATACGAAGCTCTTTAACCGTGGCTCAGATTCTCCCAGTCTGGCAGCGGGTGCGTCGTTAGCTCAAGCCGAGGAGGGCCACCATCCTCTGGTATTGATGGCAGCCCACCCATGGGCATCCCTCTTTCCCAAACAGCCTCCCAAGACTTTCTCGCCTCAATTTCATGGTGCTGCCAATTCGGTACCCTCTCTCTTTCAAACCCTTGTACGGAGCTTTCTGCTCCTGGTGCTAACCATCCCTCTCGTCGGCCGTCCATCGAGTTTGCTCTGGGATTGTAGACCCAGTCATCGGAGTTTTGTCGCATTTCTATATCCAGTTCTTCTTTCGGAAGGGTCGTGCCCATTGGTTGGCCAGTAAGGATCGCCAGCTCAGTGTCAAAATTCGCTCGATAATTTGGACTGGTCGCAGGCTCTGCCATTGTGAACTCTGTGCGAGCAGGTTTCGACTGCTTCCCTGTCATCATGCTCCATAGGTAAGAGGAGCCTAAGCTTTTCTGTTTGATATCGTGTGCAGTTCGCGGCAGATTGCCCTTTGGCTTCGTTTCACCTCTTCTTATGCGTTCGTAGAGGATGTTCGTAGACGGTAAACAAGCGCAGACGACGCCAATTACAAGCTCCAGTGCCCTGCAGTTATAGTTAACCCCAGTTCGTTTTCTAGTCTGCTTGGCTAAGTGAACCTACGTTATGAGATCCAAGACGACAAAGTCGGCAGTGACGTCTTTGGACGTGAGAAACTGCACGACGAGGTACATGCGATAGACAGTTACAGCTGTAGCAATGCCTCCCGCACCAAGGAGCGTCAGGATCTTCAGCTTCTTTCGCAAAGGCATGCGCAGGCCCCAGAGAAGCGGTATCGGGAGAACAAGAATGATGAAGTCGGTGATGATTGCAAGGCTCAAGTCAGCGATGAAAATCTTGCGCTGATTCAGACACTTCGGGTTCGAGGTGCGAGGGTTCCAGAACGACGATATGGGTAAGCAAATGACCGTTTTTAGCGTCTGTATTGGAATGTAGCAGATCAACAAAGTGATGATGAAGATTCGAATTCCGCGGGAGGTTCGCTCATGGACCGTGAATACTCGTGCCTCGAGAAGTAGGAGCGTGACTTTCGTGAAATACGCAGCCGGAATGTAAATGATGGAACTTGCATAGAGCCACTACTCAGCGCTGTATTAGTTATTTTCCGACGTGTCCGTGGCATCTTGAATACATACCCGCATCACCTCCTGGTAAGCTTCTTTCGTAATCTCCCAGGCATGATAACCTTCTCCGTAATGCGCCATCACGAATACGACCGCAATGTAGAGCATGATTAGAGCCTGGCATCATTAGCCTCATTATAAACCCTCCGCAACGCCGGATTTCGGCAATCTATCTCACATATGACGCTGCACAAGTCCCTGAATCCCAAGTCAGTCTAATGTTGGTTTGTTTCTGAAATTCTTTTTCTTATGAATACATACAGTCTTCTGGGAGAAAAGGACTCGCCAGGGAGAATTTCACATATGTTCTGATAGCGAAGAAAAATGTCGTGGTTGCCGCCATGACACTCATTCCCACGACGTTCAACATCCAGCCAGCATCTCGAGGATCCTCGAAATTCGGGGTGACGCCCGGAGGGGGCGGAAACGCCCCAACCGGGCTTGTGGCATTGCTCATTGCTTCTTCGACCGCTCGACATGAGCCGTGAGCCACATAAAGAGACTCATCGCTTCACAATCCAGAGCAAAATTTGGCGTAGCAAACCGTATTTGGGAGCGGCAAAGACTCTCTCAAATCATGATCCGAAGAAACAGGAGGGCTCCAAGCTGCTGATAAAAGGCTCTAGCCATCTGTAACAAAGGGGGATCCCGCACGGCTCTGACTCGCCCGGTGGCTCTAGTTCCGAATAGAGTTCGTCGAGTGGTCGGACGTTGTCAGGTCTGAAGCGCAACGCATTCCTTGTACGGTGGAGTGATCAGCGGCGGGAGAAACTCTAACAATGACCAGAAGCACGGAGCCCATGGTGGCCGAATATGAGACGCAGGAGGACCGGATGGGGGCTCGGAGAAAATTCCCCAATAGCTTTATTACGAGAAATGGTTTTGTGCTGCTAACAGCAAGCTATTGGCACAACGCAGCGGTTAAGTGGCGCTTCTTCAACACGTCCGATTGGGTTTGAAGTCTGAGCGTCGGCCTAAGTTGCTTCTAGATCACGACGAACCGCGTCTAAACCCCGAGAAGGGGGGCAAAGGTTGGCTCATGGGGGAAATTGCACATGTTTTTAGTCATGTACGAAAGAAGCTTCCCAGAGGCGAACACGACGCAAGAGGCGTGTTGGCGCTCCCGCTAGTTGAACACTTCTGTTTGACCCGTAATTCAGAAGAGTTCTAGAAGACTCGCGGATCGCTTGCTCCAGTCCTTTCTGCCAGCCACGCAATCGCGGGAATCACCTCCTATTAGCCGACGCGACGTAATTAAGAGTTTGGACACGAGCTTTCGGCTACCGGGTCGGGTTTTCATGTGGACTGTATCGTTTCGCCGTATACTACCACACTGTCTTCCGTTGAGCCAGGCCAATGCTTTCCTTTGCCCCTTTGCCGAATGTCAAAACGGCGTGCAGCTTGCACAGTCGTCAAAGTCCTACCCACAGACTCTTGATTTCTCCCGCCGACGCCGTTCTTTTCCTCTAAACGTTCAAGTGCATCCACGTTTGTCTCAGTTTGCGCCAGCTAAATGGGTAGCGGAAACGACCGAAAGCGAAGACAAAGAAGAAAAAGACGCCCCCGAATAGCTAACCGGTCAGTCTCCCCGCAATTGTCTACCAGCTTCAAGTTAGGCGCCTGACAGGTAGATTTTCACCGTGTGGGTCGCGATTGGCTTTAATGTTGACCACCATCCCAACTAAAGTTTTAGCTGCACAAACTCAGGCCGTGGTGGTGTAATCAGCACTAAAAATTCGGCGTTCTCGATTCAAGTTTTCAGGTCTGGTATAGGATGCCATAAAGGTTCTGTGAAAGTTGGTCATCAAATACTTACGAAGTATCTAGTGGAAAGATACTGGGAGACCCTGATTCCCGGGGCAGTGGAATGCGACTCTGTTGATTTGTTAGTTAACCATTCTGACGCTGTCAGACTCAAGACATCCGAAGTATCTGAATCTTTCCGACGTGCATTGAAATTCTGGTTCGTGTCCTGACTTTGTATGTTTGGATTGAATTACATTCTTCTAAGTCTGCTTCTGGTCTACATAGTACTATTATGATCAACGAAAGTGGATTTCCGCGAGCCATGCCGACAGCAGACTGCTTGTCCTCAGAATCTTACCAGGATGGAGATCCACGATTGTACTTTACAAATACGCAATGAACCCCTATGCACTCGTCAGAGGGCAAACAGATGGAACAGGTATTTGCCTTGGCTGACGCATCATTCTTCCCCGATGCACAGCACCAATGTTTGGAGGCATCTCGACAGGCCGTCACCTTGTTAACAAACTCTTTGTCTCTGTGTCTCATGACCAATCAACATCGCTGGAGACGCCATCTTGAGGGCGGTGAAGTTATGACTATCCCAGCGGCTGTCACCCGTTTCCACCCCACTCCAACTCCGCGTGCGGGCGCCCGAGCTGGGATGCTCCTAGTCATCGGCTGTAACATACGATTCTAAGAGTTGCAGCCTTTCAAAATCTCAAGAAACATTCGCTTCAACGAACGCCATTGCGGACGCTGCGGACACCGCGGACATCGGTGGCGTAAGTTGACAAATGCTACGGTGAGTGCGTGATCGAATATGCTGTAGTAAGTATGACGTGACAAGATACAATCCTTATCAGAACACAGAATTTCCGTCGTAGTAGTGCAAATCGGGTTATAGAAAGCCACGTGATTTTGATTTGCGAACCTATGAGAGGCGGTGACCATCACGAGAACTTTGAAATGAACTAATCCCGGGCACAAAGCTCAGTAAAAATCCAAATATCACGCGTGGTACTGATCGGTGACAACGTTAGGAGTATTTGATTGTATCAGTAACACAGACGCCGGTGCATTGACATCTGCGGTCGCCTGGAAATATGGAGTGCCAGAAAAAGGTACTTGTACAGACTTTGGACAACATGTTTTAGTTATCAATACTTTTCGGCCTTTTCGGCCACTACTCGGTAGAATTGCCGCTGGGATTGCCGTAGTCGAGAGGGCTCGACTTTGTCTGATTATCTAAGTCTAATTACTCATGTCCATCGCAGCCAGACGGGTGGAAAACTGTCAGATGCCTGAACTATAGTTAACCTGGGCTAACACAAAAGGAGATGGGGAAGTACAGACTTGATCTTCGTCACAATAATACCCCTAATTTTGACATCCTACAATTCTTTCACTCCGATTCAGCCAACCTCTGGCAAAAAGGAATCTGCGATACATAGCAATTTATCACCACGCTACTTAGAAACGGTCGCCTCCGATCTAAAGCCAGAACACCGACTAATTTAGTCAAATAGATCAAACAAAAATGCCTCTGTACCACGATACCTGGGCTTTTCACAGCCTGATAGCCTAGACAGGAAAAATTATTCAACAGCTTGTATGATGTAGTGGTTTGTTGACGATGTTGGTATCATATTATCATTTCTTTGTCGCCAGTTAGGCGGCGTCTTTGATAGGGGATTGTGTCTTTGAAATAAAGATGACATGAGTCTGGAAGGCTTCAAGAAAAGCGCGGATTCCAAGATGTTGGGACAGCAGCGCGATTGCGTGTAAGATACGACCCACCGCCATTAAGGAGGCTGATCGCTCCCATTTGCAGAAAACCATGCGAACGATCGTTTCTGTTTTGGGGCCGGGTAAGTGGCCGAGAACAATGTTTACTCAAGGAGGAAAGATCTGGAACCATCCGTTTCTGGAACCATCCGTTTCAAAGGCTGCCGCGCGAAAATCAAGTGCAAAAACTGATAGATCGGCACGGTATTGCAGTAGCTAAACACGTTCTAAGGTTACTAACCGCGAGTGATAGTTTGTCAAAGATGAGATGGTGGAGACTCGAGTCAACTCTTCGGCATGCAAGAGGCTTTACAACTCTACTCGTGTTATGTGGAGTCTTTGTTGTGGTAGGTGTGTAGGTGAATCAATTTAACTCCGCGAGAAAAGTGCCATTCCGTGCAATCTACGTCCAGAGCTTTCTCGGCTCGTCACCGGCTAGCAAATGGGGTAGGCTTGGTGAGGCTGGCCGCTTTTTCTCACTTTACGGGCGCTTGTTCAGTGTTCTCAGCGATAAAGATATATGGCTGTTATCATTCTCACGCTGCTTCCGGAAAACCACAAAAGAATCGAGCCAAAGACAGACTGAGTTACCTCAGGCGTGTAGTCAGATACCAGTCGGCCAGCTTCGGAGGGGCCCCGCATGCCCGCAAGGCTTTATCAACAGTCTCGGGCAGCTCAGCCGAGAGCCCGACGGAATACTACCGTTAAATCATGCTAAGACTGAACCGGAGTTCAGGGGAGACAGACCATGTTGACTACTACATGTGTTCGTAGTCAGAATTGTACCCTGAGGGTTTCGCGGAGACTTCGACCGGATTGTTGGACCAGACTCAAACTCAAGGCTTTGCTGTCTAGCTAGCGGCGGCCAGACGAGAAGCCAAGATTATGTTTTTATAAGCTTCTGTGGGATTAGCTTAAGGGACAAATTGGGGCCAGAGATCTAAACCAAATCCTAAACCTGCCGAGAAAACAAACAGCTCGCCCAGCATGCAGAGTACCCTCTCAGCGTCTTGGTATCGCGAGCCAAATTTCTACGAACTGGAGCGCCGACCCATTTAGTAAATCAGGGATTTTGGTATCTTAAATCCACCAGCTTAGCGACCCCGGAAAATATGCCCAATATAAAATGGATAACTGTCCTTCCTTCATCATCACAGATCGTGCCGGCAACATCAAATGCGTTCCTTAATGTTTGTAGGCACAGAGAATCTCCCATCGTTCACGAGAATGAGGGAAAGACACCCATCGTGTCTTGAAAATACCACGGTTGTCACTACAACAGCTCTAAAAACCCCAAACCGGTCAATAATTGTCAACAACATGATAGCGCAAAGCTTGGGTTACTGGGTGCACAAAGTAGAATTTAATATGTACCTGGTGCATATCCACATTGATAGTTTCGGTTTCCTTTGGGTCCATCTGGACGCTGCCGAGAAACCAACTCTTAGTTGGTATGAGCAGTTTGGCGGCGTCGACAAGCAGCCCCGTTAACGGAACTTCACTATGAGCAGCTACAAGTATGATTATACGTGGTAAATGGAGGGGAACTTCAATTGGAAGACTCGTATAGAGAATCATGACGAGGTTTGTGCACCCAGTAACCCAAGCCTTGCGCTATCATGTTATTGACAATTATTGACCGGTTGCAGTGCTACCACTGTCTCATAGCACGTCCGGGCCTGGCACCTTCCTTTCGAAACAGTAAGTCAATGATATACGGCCTCAATAAATACTGGGTTGACTACCTTGATGCCAAGAGAGAAGAGCGCTCCGGCTCGATTAACTTTCACATTCCCAAACACTTCGTACACTTTATTGTTAGTTTTTAGTAGACCCCGACTTACAATTCTGTAATTCTTGACATTTTTTCCTGTCCAGACCGGATGCTAGCACATACCCACGCACAGATACTTTTCTTCTTTTCTTATCAGCAACCTAGATGTCAGCGATAAGCAAACCATATTCCTGATTGATACAGGCCTGTCACTGTGGAAAGCCCTGCAGTGTGGCAGGCATCTTTATCATCAACAGAGTTTGTGTTCGAATGCATTTCCGTAGGTCCCAGCATACCACCCTGGCCTTACTGTCAAAACTGACGTTTTTATTGAGTTACGGACACAGCTGCCACTATGGCTTTTTTTTCTCTGTCCTTTACGGACTGTCCTACCTCACTCCATATGCTATTGGTTTGATTGTCATTGTTGCGCTGTTTCTGTTTGTAGTATCGGCTAGTTGTTACGATTAACGACAATTCGTTGGAGACTCTCATTGATTGCTGATATTTGAACAAGATGATATTGGCTTACTCCTACCCCCCCAGCAAAGTTATGCGGTATTCGCAGCGCGCTGAGGGCGTCGTAGTGACCCAAGATGTTGGGTACGCTCTCAGCTTCCTGAACCTTTACACTACTCCATTGGCCCTTGAAAAACATCCTGGAAATACTATGCGATCAGTTGTGGATGAAACTTGGAAATACTGGTTGTTGTGTATGTTCTATTTGTTGAAACTAGAGGTAGGACTTTGGAAGAGATCGATGAAATCTTTCACGCGACTGACCATTCCGACATCATCGTTATTGATAGACGCAACATGAACAACTTGGAACAGGGGAAACATGATGGAGGAGACATCACTGGAAAGAAGTCTTCTTCTGCATTTACAGAGGACTAATTCGTGTAGAGAATGAGAACGTATGTTGGAACAAGTGATCACTTGTTGAAATTGCCTCTTGTAGTGACTTGGAACATAATCTTCAAAGTAAATTGAAAAAACATGGATAAAACCTATCTTCAATTCTGATTGAATTGTACTTATTTTTTGTTTTTAAAAGCCCTGTTTGAGGGTTCTCTAGAGTCGCCGAATCTCAAACACCAGTCTTCAAGACCTTGGCACACAGACACCCAAATCTAAGAACAACGAAGAAACAGATCTGTCAGAGTGAAAAACATTTAAAAGAACGATGTCAATAAAAAGAAAAACATTTGGCCACGAAACTTGGTTAAAACTCAGGGTCCTTGTCGCCAGATGCATCGAAGCTATCATAGGCCACTTGCTCTGTCGGCAGCTTGTTGACGTCAGGGTCACACTCAGCGGTGATACCCAAGCCACCTCCTTGGTTGTTCAACAACCCCGGCGGAAATAACATTTGTAGACTGTCCTAATCCTAATAAATGCGTGACAAGCGGAAGGCCTTCTCAGGATCGATCCCATCGTCCACCGTTTTGATGTATGATGCGAGGGGCTCCTCGCTCGCGTACCATAGGTCGTCAAACTCAAGGTAGAAAGATGGTACCCATACCGTCTCGAGATTATCCACTGCCTCAGCGTCGGCCTTGATGACACACCACCTAGGGGAAGAGGTTAATGTTATATCGCTTAGAGATTGCCAGCTCCTTCAAGTAGACGAACCAATCATCGGCATTGCCAACATGCCATGCGCCGCGACGTGGGGAAGTGTAAACGTCTTTGCCTAGTTGTTTTCCACCAGTCGCCAAGCGTGGATCGTAAGTAAGTGTACCCCCGTTCTTCTTGTAGTCATCAGCTTGTGCCTGTGTAACGTCGAGAGACTTTTTTAGTTGCGTTCTTGAATCCGGAAATTGGAGAATCAACATACCTTGCCGACTCTTCTGTAGCCAATAATTGCCTTGTCGCGTTTGAAAAGTGAGACTGGGCTGGGGATAACGGAGCCAGCCAAAATGGACAACAGGGCGACGAGACCGAACAGCATTGTTGATATTGGGTTTAATGGTTCGAGAGAAACCTCAAACTAGAGTAAAGTATGTTCTAAGTTTTCAATTTGTAGTAGGAGGGATTGTCAGTCTCGTGATGAGCTTAAACCATTAGTGCTAACATGGAGAAAATAAATACTCCCTTTCATATTGATTCAGATGGTCCAAATACTGGTGCTACTGTCCAAACATCCTAGCTTCTCGCCAGGCAGAAGCTGACTTCGGTTATGCTCAGCCGCCGACCTCCCGCTGACATCTGAAATGCCTCCATAGTCCAAAGAGACGTGTACTCACGGCGATTACTCATGAGCGTAGCCTGAATCTAAGAGTTGAATCCGGCAAACTATCACTACTTGTCGCCGACGGTGATATGCTGGGTCCAGCAACAGTCTAGAGGGCCTCTACGGGCCATGGTCCATCCAACGTAGGTGAAAAACTTGGGGGCGGATCTGATTGTCCAATGACATTAGCTTCTCATGAACACAGTAGTGATAACTAATGGCGGAGAAACAATGCTAGGTTCTTGGCAGTGCAGGTTAGTCGCCGTGATGACAATGAATCGTCCCGCCCCATCAGGGTAACACGGCAATATTCCCGCGCAGCGACACGGCGAGTTGTCATGATTTCTCAATGAATGAGATCCCTGTCCCCCAACCCTTACTCCCAACTGGCACCTTCGAGTCGCCTTTACCCCACATGCTAAGTCAAAGGTAGTTTGTGAGGTGGCGGCCCACTATGAGACGGGTTCCACCCCACAGTATGCCCCTCGAGTACATGTGTCTGCCCCTACTATTGGACACACGGAACCTCCTTTCATACTAAAAATGAACTGGAGGCGGGGCACGGGTACATAAGGGGGCATATTCTTGTTTGGAGACCATCTCAAAGCGGGCTGTCGCCTAATTATTCCTTTGTATAGGGGACAGCATGCCTCCCTTCAGAAGAATTTTGCTGACGAAGCAACACAACTCACGTCAAACCATACCAAATGCCTTGTTTGACATCGCCAACGCCTTGGTATCAATACTTGTGGATTGTGCCGACAACATTAATACCATCATTCACTTCAATCTCGTTGCCGTTGTCTTTGAAGGTGGCAGAAACTGAATTGCCGGGCTCTGAACCCTGTCCTCAGCTACGCTTTCGACAACATGACCGGCAACGAATACAAGACACATCTATCGCTCCTGTGTAGTGATAAATGGATCTGGGATCCCGGCCACGCATATAGTCTGAAGTTTTATGAAAACGGTACTGGCGAGGCAAGCCTTGTGTGTTCATGCATTTGCTCATCCTACCGGTGGGTTTACTGTTCCACGGAATTATGCCTAGTCACTCAATAGATTACCGCCCGTGACGCCATGGTCTTATTCATTGCTGCTGAGTTCGACTGGAAGCCCTCTGGTACCACGCCTTCCCTGGCACAGCCCTTTGAACCCGACCAGAATAACGCAACTCAGTTCGATATCAAATAACATTAACAAAGCGTCGGATGTCTCAGATAGGTGGTGCTTCCACAGATCGATGTAGAATCAACGAAGCAAGTCTGGAAGACAGTGCATTTCAGCCAAAGGAATACAGGATGCGGTTGGAGCAGGGCATGTTCATGCCAAAGACACCATCCAACCTCTTCTTTGAGTGGCACCGACTCCGTCTCGTGTTTAGTCCGTCCCCCTACCTTACTTTGGACCACTGGAAATATAAGCCGGCCGCTAAGGCGCTTCGATTCTGGGAAATGGACACGTTCCATAGTCAAATAGTCCTTCTAGTGATGAGGTGGTCATTGCAAGTGACGACGCCGCGACGACTGAGGGAAGTATACAGTTTCCATAACTGAATATGTGGATCGGATCTCATAGTGTGATCAAACTCTCTATCGTTTGACGAAAGAACGCACCGCTCCGCCGGCTGCTGCTTGCTATCTGCACTATCCTTTCTATTCATTAATTTGCTAAGTAAAAGTGTACAAACTAAGAGAAGAAGTTCTAAAATATCGAACAGTGTTTGCTGTTCCGAAGAATTACAATAGCTTTCCTATTGACCTCTGGAGAGTGTTGTGTTTGACGGAGGCACATTGTTTTGCTGCCCCTGTGCCCCGAGCCTCATCTACATATGCAGGGGACTTATTGGCTGAACATCAAAAGATTATCGCAATCCGTGACGAGAAGGATCCATCCCCAAGTTCGCTCCCCCCAAGGAGAGTCTCGAGTTCTGATCCATACTGTGACCGCGTCGACTTATCGAAATAGAAATCCTCCAGCTTGAAGTTGCTTTGCTAGAAGCTTTCATTAGGCCCCTTGCGTCGCATGGACATACTTTTGTCAAAAGCCCGATCCATAGGGTTCAGGTCCTCGTGCGATTTGGTATGCTATTGACGTGTAGTGAGTCAGTAGACTGGCAAAGTACACCACGATGTTCTTTTCACATCTCTTAAATAGCCATCATGATTAGCTCTTTACAATCCATTCAAGAATACATTGAAGTGAAAGATCGATTGACACGCTTCCGGGAATGCGCAACTGGGTTAATGTTGATTGCTCCAGCAACTTTGAAAAATAATGTTTGGGGTAGTGACACAAATAGAATTTGGTCATGGTAAAGATCTTTGTTTTCAATTTAGGTACGTGGTATTAAGCTCGGACCGCCATCGTTAGCCGTATGAGTAACTTAGTAAACTTAGTAAACACTCCGACAAATTGAATGTGCCTCTGTACAATAATGGGATTGAGGCGTAGATAATTAGATATACCAACTAAAACTCACCGTTTGCGGATGTAGGTGTACATATCCGGCCTTGTGTTGACGCGTGACCTTGTTCAAGGCCGGTGGATCCGGAGAGCGTCGTTGTAGCCACGGACTTACGGCGTTCCGGAATTACGGAATTGCGTCATTCTCTGTGTCTTAACCGTCAACGCCAAGTTATTACTTCTTCTCTATCCATCATCCGTAAACGCTTCCGTAATCGATAATCCACCGAAATCTCCCTCGGACTTGAGGAGTTATCTGTACTTCCGCGGTTGATACTCTACTTGAGTCTTTACCTTTGAGTCTCGCGTTTCGGTTTCGGTTGGATTGGCGGGTCGCCTGTCTCGGAGTTACCGGAATGCAGTCAAACAGCAAGTTCGGCGGCAAGATTCCCAAGGCCTGCGAGCCATGCCGTCGTCGCAAAATTAAATGTTCCGGCCACAAACCCTGTAGTCAATGCGAGAACAAGCCGTCAGACTGCGTCTATCGGCTCAAACCTCGCGTGCGTTTGTCGACAAAACGGGCCACGGCGGCGGCGGCGGCTACGAATGCCGAGACGGTACACGGCGTGGACACGCCGGGTTCTGAGCATAGCCGCCGCGACGAAGTCGCCTCTCATCGCTTAGCGGAGGAACACCAGCATCACGTCGCGCAGACGGAAGTCTACCACAGCGTCGCCGCCGCCCATCATTCTCCGAAATCTACCGACAGCTCACAGCTCTTTTATGGGCCTTCATCAAACTCCGCCTTTCTGCAACAGATTCATCGAGGTCTTCTGTCTGGACAATATGGCCAGAGCCACGCTCGGGATGTTCAGGAGGGAGGACCGGGTTTGGATATGTTCATGCAGCGCAATATCTTTTTCGGCATGCCGCTGAAGATCAGCGTCGAGCCGGTGCAGTCCACAACCTGTCCGATCTCACCAGCGCAGGCAGAAGAGTTTGCCGAACAGTTCAAAAACACCCATCTCTCAACCCTACCCTTCTTCACTCCTCGCGAACTGGACGAAATGCTCCCGGCGCTTTTCCATAATGCAGTAGACACAACTATCCAACCGCAAAGGAAAACTGTCTTGCTTGCGGCTCTCGCTTTGGGAGCCCTGAGTACCCCGCAAACAGATGCTGCGGAATCACTCTTCATCCACGCCAAGAAAGAAGCCATCATCTACGAGGATGCCGTCACTCTGCCAATGATACAGTTCTCAATACTCACGGCCTATTATCAGCTAAACATGGGACGACCAAATTCTGCATATTTGCATAATGGTATTGCATGTCGAAAGGCCCTGGCGATGGGCTTGCATGCAGGGACAACGAGCGCCATTTCCCGGAAAGAAGAAGTTCAGGGAAGACTCGTCACGCTTTGGTCTCTCTATTTCCTTGAAATGTAAGCTACAGAATTCAGTATCTAATGCTCATGTTTATATAAAAATGAAGCTGACATGAAGGCAAACCAGTTGGCTTAGTTTGGTAGTTGGACGACGAAGTATGATGCAGAAGTCGGATTTCGACAGCTGTCCATATCCAGACGGCCAACCAACCATGAAGGCTCTTTGTCAGTTCGCCAACGTTATCGAAGAAGCCATCGAATCTATATACAATCGGAGGACTGACTCACTCCGTCAGCTTTATGGAAAGGCCGAGAAACTGCATAGTCAACTTCGCCAATACGGCGATAAATGGGGAGTCGGCTCTGCGGCGTCTGTCCAGCGAACGGATGCATGGAACGCCGAAACCAGCCTGCTTTTACACAACAGTAAGTCCACTTGGTACGTAAGCTGTTACTTAGTCAAGTAAAATGCTGATAGTGCTCTAGTTTATTTTCACATTGTTCTCCTGATATTCCGGCCGTTCTTGATTGCAGAAGCTGCACTTTTGTCTGGGGAGGGATCAGGTGAAATAGGAGATATCTGGCTCAGACAAGCCTGTCGACACGCCACAGATGCCGCACAGGATGCCCTCGCTTTTACGAGCAACATGCTTCGGGGGCCAGAAGAGTGCAAGGTATGATTCTCCACTTTGATTGAAATCGTAATGTATGAATAACACCAGCCTGCAGACACGCCGGTACCTTGCATTCTTCATCGAGTCTTCCTGTGCCGTTCTTTTGTATGACAGTCTACGCCACCCTGCAAAGCACCCCCACAACCTCGAATTCATCCAGATGGCCATCTCTTGCCTGCGCTCCCTTATAGGAGACGAGCCGGTCACCAACGCCATCCACTCCATCAAACGTATAGTATGGGCCGTCGAGCAGTCCATCAACGCGTCAAAATCAACAGGCGCTTTTCTTGACGTCACATCCGCTGAGTCTTCGCCCGTATGGTCCGACGATCGCTACCCGACCAATATTCAGTTTCCGTCACTCGAAGAGAATAGAGCCACCACCACTTCCACATCGGACGACCTCATTTTCTTCAGCAATAGGGCATATCGTCAACAGCCTGAGCCCCTTACGGACTATGCCATGCCCATGTCTGGCGCGGGTCTGGGGATGAACCCATTTTCCGATTTGAATTTTGATGTTCTGACGACGGATTTGTTCAACTTCTTTCCTGTTGATACGAATGCCGCACCATCCGCGCAAAGATGATGGGAATCGTGTAACAGAGACCGACCAACTAGTAGCACTTATGCTCGTTCCCCTCCGAGATGGGTTCACGTAACTAGTACAGATGAAGCTGCCTTACCTTGAAACAATTTGTAGACCACAATCTACGCGCTTTGCAACCGCACTTCGGGGCTCTCCCATTGCACATTAAGGCTGCAGATTCATTCCCTAAGTGAGCTTCATGTCTAAATCAAATACTACAGTCTTGTTTCAATATCATCAATGTGGTCAAGTACTAATCAAACAGCTGCTATAAACCAGCCTCTCAAACGTTGCCTAACCCCTGTGTGGTCTTGCTGCGGGGTCGCAACAGTAAATACATCGGGTTCTGGGGTATCCCTGCTAACAAAGCCCTGGTTAACAAACTCACGCCGTCCAGGGGTGTCTTCCTTTACTCGGGCATCGGGTCAGACGACGGCCATACTCCTCATCCGAGTATCGGTCAATATCGCAACCCCTCACGCCTGAGTCCGTTTTGATTCAACTACCACCATTGTCATCCCCTCATTCGAGAACCTCCTCTGTCTTCATCAATACATTTTGATACATGGAAACTGTATGACATATGACAACCCTTCTTGCGTATAGCCGTCTCAAAAAGCGATATGCCGCCATGAATAAGACCGCGCCGCCCGAGACTGCTCCGACTAGGAAGGCGACAAAGAAACGCGTCAGAAACTTCTCCTCAGAAGACCGAGCGGCGCATCGCATCTTCGAGAAAGGCCGCCGCGAAGCTTTCAAGGAACGCTTGACAGTAGGACAATGCCGCATCTCAATACTTGGGTCAATCAGTAGCTTGCTGACGACCTGACTCTCCAGGAACTCGCTGGTCAGCTTCCCATCCTTTCAGACACAGATCCTAAGCATCACTCAAAGCATGTCGTTGTAAACGAGAGCATAGCTCGCCACAAGCTGCTCGAGAGCCGATGCGTCGATGCTCTACGTGATCTCAAATCTTTGATCCAAGAACGCGATGAACTGCTGGCTGAGGTCAATACATGGAGGCGAGGCGCCGGTACCAGTCCACGACAGCCAAAATGCGCTTCCAGTTTTGATGGTCTGGTCGAAATTGAGAAACAGTCGCAGCAACGTGCATCGTCTAGCCGTCTCAGTGGCTTAAGAAGGTATTCAGATCAAAATGGAGGGTCTTCTGACGACCGTAATCACATCGTGACGGTGCCAGGCGAACTTACTATGGAAAGATCTCATACAACTCAGGTGCTGCCCATGGAGCCAACTCACGACCTACATGCCCTCTCGGATTTGGAAAGCCTCCTGCTTGACCCATCCTGGTCTGAAATCATCCGGGCACCGCCAGCAGTCTTCCCCGCAGAACCTTCAGTCACGATATCAAACCGAGTCACATCGGGATCAAACACAGTACCAGATTCTCTACCAATACCTGCATCCAATATGGGTGACTACCAGAGTTTTGGTGACATTGGTTTACATCAGCAGATGCCACTTCTGAACATGGACTCGACAGACTTTTCTCCCCCTGATGTAGGCATGTTTTCTGAATCCGTACCACTTTCTCCTAGTGACCCGGTTGCAACGAATCTGAATCAAGGCGCACCACTTCAGCAACCTCAGCAATGGGCATCTTGGCATGGATAAGTTATTCATATTGTACGTTCACGCAAAACCAACGTCAATGCATCGCAGCACCAGCCAACTTTGAAAACAGCTCAGATGTGCTGGAGAACCTCTTCAATCTTCTTCTGGCTACTCTTCTCGCCACCGATGAAAAGCTCCAGCGCATCCGCCAACCGAGTCTTAGTAACGGGGTCCGCCCCGATTGCATTCTGCAACTCGACACCCCCGTTCGCAAGATAGTCGACGTCCGTCCTGGCCAACTTGCCGTCCCACTCAGCTGCCGCCAAGGGGTCAATATTGACGAGCTTCTTCAGCCGCTCCGGGATTGGCCCGGCGTCCTTGTAAACGTGGACGGGCTTGGGTACTCCCTCGCCAGGCTGCTTGGTACGATCGTACGGGAGCTTGGCCAGCTCATTGAGAACCGTGTGCGAAATGGTGGCCGAGTGACATCTCATTTCTCCGGCTGCCATGGCTTCCTTGACAGAGATGAAGCTAGAAGTCGTTGCTTAGTGATGACTGCCAATAACGTTCCATGTATTCTGGACATACCTGGCGTTCTTCACGAGTGGCTGTTCTTTCCCTGTTTCCTTATACAGTCGCTTGTACGTCTCGATGATTTGGACGATCCGTGCTGACATGGGATGCTGCGTAGCCGGGTCCTCTACGTTGGGCCATAAGATGTCTGGCTCGTCGTGAGCTCGCACCTCTTGTCATTTGATTAGCACATGATCCCATACGAGTCGAAGAGTTGGCCCTACCGTTGTAATACGGGCTGATGTACAGCATGCCCGCTTGGCTGCACCCAATCGCTTGAGGAAGGCTGAACAGAGCCGTCCCAAGAGTCGGGATTCCTTCCGATGACAGTATCTTTGCCGCGTTTAGGGCCGGTCCGGTTGAGGGAATCTTGATGCAGTATCGATCGCGTCCTATGCCGGCGCGGGCGAACTCGCGGTCGTATAGGCGTGCGTGTTCGAGTGTCTCCTGCGTCTTGTGCGCATTGGACGGGAGCGTCTGCAACAGGACTCGGCCCCGGATGGAGTTGATATTCTTCTTGCACATAAGGACAGCCTGTGAGTATTAAGTTTAGCTTACACTTCCCAAGAATGCGGCACGATATTTATCGCTGCGTACCATGCGAGTGTAGATGGCCAGCCATCCTTGGTCCTTCAACTCATTTGCTATCTCCAGGAGGAGATCCTTGTTTGATGGGTGACCGAGCTGGATGTCGACCCAGAGTTGATTGCTTGTCTGGTCATGAGGGACGATGGGCATCCCTTTGATGTATTCGGGGTCCATCCAGTCGACATCGACATTGACTGTCTCCCGTCAGCAACTAAGATTTGAATGCGAGATATTTCCAGAATCACACTTTGCTCTTCGAGCTTGTCAAGCCATGTCATGGTGCCTCGACTACCCATCTTGTTAGATATACGCAAATGGAATCCTTGAGTTTTGTTGTGCTTGAGTTGCTCGTTGCGATGATTCTGCTTAGATTTGGTAAGTCCTAGCTATGTATTCTAGCCCAGACCTCTTTTAATAATATTTCTTACTCTCGAGTCTTTCCTGCACTTCAAACGGTTGTTACATGCCCTGCGTGTGTCGAAAGGCCTACGAATATCACTGAGCTCCTTTACGGTTCCATCCAGAAACTTTCCGGGCCAATGGCAACGGAACCTCGACGACCGCTTAGGATGACATACATTTGGTGACTGGTGGATACACGCAGGGCACTGGAAGAGCACACGCAGGGCATCAAGAACCCCGCACGGTCTGGCCCATGGCCCTGTCTATCGTCTGATCATGCCTTGATATGAGATTGGAGACAAAGAGGGTACTTTGGGGTAAGTGCCCCAGTGGCTTTTCCCGGTCACTGGCTCCCCCACGTTGGTAGGGAAACTGCATGCCTTCTGTCTTGCAATGTTGGCTATCCCAGGATTTCCTCTGGATATTTCTAGCAATGTCGACGCTTGAGATGTGCTGAGATGATCACACCAAACATGAAATGAAGTCAGTCACCATTTAAAACGATAGTAATCAGCCTAAGCAGGGAAACAGCCTCCGACAATGGGGATTAATTAAGAGATACACTCCCGGGTAGGGAAGAGCAAGGTTCAAGATCAACGTTCCGCCGCTGATGTCCTGCACGGGGCAAACAATTAGCGCGTTTATCGGTCTTACGTTTAAACTGTCCGGGTTTTGGGCAGTGAGCACACACAGGGCAGCCCCGCACTTGTCCCGTCTGAGATTAATAGTAGCGGGAGTGTTGCCCTGTGCAGGGGGTCGTGGCATCAGATTTGGGTCACGGGATCAGGTCGGAAGGACCTTCCTACAGCCGTTCAACAGCCGATGACAATGGGAGGTCAGGCATTGGTGACGAAGACCGGTAACATGTTGGTGAACCCAAGGGGAACGTTCTTAGGAGCAGGGATGCCGGCGATTGAGGTGGATCGGGTTATAAAGAGCCTCCATGGCTCCATCATAGTAATATACGGCCAAGTTGATTACCCACTTGCTTCCCCATTTTCGATTTCAATCTATTGGATAGTCTTTGATCAGTCGTTATGTCTCTTGCATTTGATGTCGACGGCGACGTCAAGTCTAAACTTGATGTTAGCCATGTCGAGCACAGTAACGCTGACTACAACCGAAACATCGATGCCAGGTGCAAGGCCATCCGCCCCTTCATCCAATAGACACAAGCTGACCATAAGGCATAAACGTAGAATCCGGAACCCCCTCTTCGGAATCTCCAAGTCCGACTTGCGTGTCCAGGTAGCAGGTTTCTGCCGTGAGTTTGGCTTCCACGACAAAGAAGGTGTCTTCTTCCGCGGTGCCCTCGCAGCGCAGAATCCGGAGACATACGAGTCTTTCGAGGAACTCACCGAGGACGATAAGTGTGCTCTTCGCCGTGAAGTCACTCACAAGTGGCACCTCCCACGGGACCTTTACTGTAGCATTGCTCTTTGTTCCCTCGGTTCTGCTATACAGGGATGGGACAACACGGGTGCGAACGGTGCCAACCTCTCGTTTCCCCAAGAGTTTGGCATCGAGCACAGCCAGGCACTTGTCGGTGTCATAAATGCCGGGCCTACTCTGTTTGGTCTCTTGAGCGCCTGGGCTGCCGACCCTATCAATAGCTATCTCGGTCGCCGTGGGACGATCTTTTTGACGGATCTGTTCTGTGTGTTCCCTGTCCTTGCGCAGTCTTTCACCCAGAACTGGTGGGGACTTTTGATCTGCCGACTCTTCATGGGCTTAGGCATGGGCGTCAAGATCTCAACAATTCCGGTATACTCAGCTGAAGTTGCCCCCGCTGCTGTGCGAGGCGGAATCGTCACCAGTTTTCAACTGTGGGTTTCTTTCGGCATCTTCGTCGGCTTTTGCTCCAACTTGGTCTGGTACCGCATCGGAGACCTGGCCTGGAGATTCCAACTAGGGGCCGCATTTGCTCCTGCTATTCCAGTCTTAATTTTCGTTTGGTTCTGTCCCGGTATGTCAATAGTACTCTGTACGAATGATAAGCGGCTGACCAAGAGTAGAATCGCCACGTTGGCTGATGAAGAAAGCCCGCTATCAAGACTCGTTCAAGTCCTTCTGTCGCCTACGAAATACCGAGATGATGGCCGCTCGGGACTTGTACTACGCCCATAGACAAGTCATTGTAGATAAGGACGCCTTCGGTGGCCAGAGTCTTTTGCAACGCATGGCTGATCTGCTCACTGTTCCCCGGCTGCGCAGAGCGACGATTGCCTCGTCTTGGATCGTCATCTCTCAGCAATTCAGTGGGATTAATATTATGGCATTTTACTCTTCGACAATCTTTGAGCAAGCTGGCTACTCTACACAGAACTGCCTACTTGCCTCCATGGGCTTTGGTCTCGTCATGTTTGTCTTCGCGTTTCCGGCAGTGTACATGATGGATACCTTTGGTCGCAGAAACTTGCTCTTGGTCACCTTCCCTAATATGGCATGGTGCCTGCTTGCTTCAGGCCTTTGCTTCATGATGGATCAAGGTTCAAGTGCTAGGGTGCCACTGATTGCTTTTTTCATCTATCTGTTTACGGCCATGTATGGGCCTGGTGAGTGACGCAAGTGTCTTCCGCGTCAAGTTTGAATCGCGCTAACAGACAGCAGGCATTGGTCCCTTGCCGTCAATCTATTTCTCCGAAGCTTTCCCACTATCTCACCGAGAGATTGGCTCTGCGTTCACAATCTGTGTAAACAATGCAGTCGGCAGCGCTCTCACTCTGACATTCCCTGAGCTCCTGCATAAGATTGGCCCTACTGGTGCTTTTGGCTTGTACGCCGGCCTGAATATGGTCGCTTTCATCGTTATTTTTCTCCTAATCCCGGAGACCAAGTAGGTAGAACCTCCTCTACGGAGTTAGGGTGTTTTCAAGCGTGACTAACCCATGCGCTCAGGCAACGGACACTGGAAGAGCTTGACTATATTTTTGGTGTTCCTACACGTCGACATGTTGCTTACCAGATTCGAACATGGTTGCCTTGGGTTGTGAGAAGATACCTGCTCTTACAGAAAAACGCCAAACTCAAACCGCTCTATCATCTTGAGTAGAGAAACAGAAAGGAAGATCATTCGAAAACGGAAGCGGGGGCGGAATATTGCTACTCTCACGTTATCACAGAGTCATTAATTTGCCAAATCTACCTCAGCTCAACCTACCTCATTTTCAAACTTGAAATTTTCTCCTACAAACATCAGTCTTCTGGCTTATCTCGTCACCATCGACCTGACGCTTATCAAAGCTTCTGACTGCACAGGGATCAATGAGGCAGTGATTTCCGTGAGCGTCATTGTTTCCATGGATGGATACCGAGGATCTAATACGACGCGAAACAGCAAGAACAACCCGGGACAGAGGCACAAACAATGCGTGATGAATCCGAAATCTATCATCTTTATTTACAAACTGCCGCTGTCGCAGCGATGATATGTGAAGCTCTAAAGGGTTCATCTAGGGCCTAAAAGAGAAGGTGTTCTCCATACCCATCATCGAGTGGTGCCAAAGGACGTCGCCATCACACCACGTCGACTACGTCGATTGTGACTGCAATAAAGACGATTTCAAGACTGTCAATTGCACTTATGTGTTGCTTTAGTACGACATTTACGAACTGGTACTGAAGGCACTGCTCGTGACACGATCATGTCAAGCCCAGCTTGGTGTAGGTCAACGACTACCACAACAGCGCGTGGTGGCCCAATAAGGAGGGCCGCCCGCAGTTTCCTGGTTAAGTCTCCTGGTTATGAAAGTTGCATTTCGAAGAGCCGGATTGCGGATTTCACCCTGCGATATTGTTTCATCGTTGTAACTTCACTGGGTTTTCAGACTACCTAGAGGAGGCCTCCGGTTTTCTTGAAATCAGGAGTTTCTACTGTATTATGTGGCTACGGCCACGGTTATTGACATAAATTCATGGAATGAGAAGTTGGCGGCCTTAGGAATCTGAAACTTTTCTTCGAAGACAACTCAACTCAGGTAGCTGTTTTGTCGTTTTCATCTTTTTCTTTTTTTGAAAATGACGACTTTCAGGATGCTGGGCTGGATTTTTTTCACATACATTGTCCACAATACCCAATGAATTAACATATAATAACCGGTGTTGAAAAGAATTCTCAGCTTCAATTCTGTTGCGTTGCATATCGATATATACACATAAGCATCCTTGTCTCATTCAACAGAACCAAATAAGCCGAGGAAACTATCATCCCTATTACCTTTTGATGAAGCTTAGATGGTTAAAGGCGAGGTAGGGTAATGGTAAACAACTTGAGCTTTATCAAAAATTACTGTCAAGGTTGGCATAGATCGTATGGTGGCCGTAGTTGCCCTCTTTACTATATCAATTAGTTTGTACTTTAATAGATGTCTGAAATGGGTCGCTTCCACTCTGACTGTTTCCTAAAGCGAGCAGCCTTGAATAGACAACAGGCCAATGTGCCATGAAAAGTTCACAGTCGTGATGTAGGCGAAGGCGTTGTTGCCAATCTGTCCGGTATCGGTACAACTTGTACCCCAGATTTGATTTCCCTTTGGCCTCGCTTTCAGCATTGTTAAAGTCACACCTGACGCTCGACTTTGAAACAGTGGATTTCTCGTAGATGATTACAGTGCATGTTTAGGCTTTGGTAGCATTACTATTTCATGGGTTGCTCGCTTTACTTACAGGTTATGGCTGGAAGTTAGTCTAGCGTTCATTGTCACCCTAGACGGTCCTCCCCTTTCTTTCACCGACTTTGTGAATCCCTAGTGAAAAAAAAAAAAAAAAAGATGCAAAGGATATGGCTATCGTGGCAGAAATTTCGAAATCACGATAGCGATGTTATGAAACCATATAGTAACGAAATATCCGAAAATGGTCCATCCTAAGCTGCCTCGGTTTCGCCCCAAATCGGTATTGGAACATTTGAACATGAAGCCGACGTCTTGAAGATGTGTAGTAGAAAAGAAAAGAATTGTAAGGGACGTCGGCAGCTCTGTTCGGTATCTATCCGGAGGATATTATCAGCTTTGTCGGAGGTCAGCTGGCTCCTCCCCACAATCGGGATGAACCAGTCCTGGAACTAGACGGGTTTGAAGAAGGCCTTAGTGACGAGGTAGCTGATGTTTGAAATAGCGGCAAAATAGCGACAAGTTACTGCTATCGATTTCTGCCAACTCCATACTTTTATTCTACAAAAGCAATTTTTTCCATGAAATCTACCAACTGAAATTGGTCTAGACCATGTTCCAATTTGATGTTTTGTACATGAGATGCTGTTCCACCTCGTGCTTGCTGACCAAGATCGGAACAATGGTGGGATTCTCGCATGATATACCGCCACCAAGGTCCACAGAACTGTACACAAAATGTTTTACATTGTTCTCAAGGACTTATCGACGAGACTGGTTTGGTTTTTTTTTTTTTCCATCCTTTAATTTTGTTTTCGGGGGGGGGGGGGGGGGGGGGGGGTGGGGGGGGGGGGGGGGGGGGGGGGGGGGACAGAGCTGAAAAGTCGTTAGGTTAGTAGTCAATCAGCCGCAGCTTCTTGCCGATCTCCCTCCGGCGCGCCTGCACGGCCGCCCGCTCCGAGGGCTTTGTCTCGCCGCTGTCCATGTTCTCCCCGCGCGCCTTTAGTGCTTGGAGGAGCATGCCGGCATCAAAGAAGCCATCTGTCGTCGAAAACAGTCAGTACATGTCCTCTGGAGCAGTAACCCATCGAAGAGGGTTTTAAGGTGGGAGGCTGAAACTTACATCCGCCGAGCTCGTCATCCTCACTGAGCGTAACGCTCTCCTCCGTCGGCGACTGCGTGCCCGTCGACGACCGCGCCATGGAAGGCTTGATGGCGTCGTGCGCGGTAATAAGCCGGCCGCGTGACTTGATCCCCTTGGGCGGCTTTGGCCGGGTCTGCTGGTCGAGCTCCCTCGCGCGAGTCTGCTTGACCCCCGTGCCGCGGCGGGACGTGATCCGCAGGATCCGCCGCACCTCGAGGAGGTAGCTCTCGAGGGTGTCGACGAAGCGCTTCGTCTGCCGGTGCTTGCTCGACACGCAGATGGAGATGCCTTCGTCCTTGATGATGTATCCGATGCCGAAACCGTCGCCGGACGTCGGGCCGAAGCCGAACTGCCGCAGCGACGGGTTGCCGCAGTTGGACGTCGACATGATTGTGTTGTTGAGCTTGTCCCACCCGGAGTCGGCGAAGATGTGCGGCATCGCTGACCCATGGCCGTTGCCGTTGCGTGAGTTGGTGCTGTCGCCCCGCGCGCGGCCCGTGGACTGGATCTCGGCGCCGTTGAGTGAGAGGACCGAGTCCCTGCCGGGGCTGCCGATGGCGGACTCGTCCCGCTCAGAGTACCCGTCGATGGGGCTCGAGTAGCCGTTGGAGCTGCTGAGGATCTCGTCGTCCATGGAGCGCTGCCAGGTGCAGAAGAGGGCGTAAAGGTGGCGGTCGCAGCCCTCTGCCTTTGCGCACTCGCGGGTGGTATTGACGTGGCGCTGGCACGCCTTGCGGAGGGCCTCGACCTTGTGCTCGGCCGGGTTATCGGCCCAGAAGGTCTGGACGAAGTTGACCGACTCCTCGGAGACGCTGCGGATGGCCTCGGTGCGGCCGTGGAGGAAGATCTTTGTCATGGCGGGCTCGTAAGTGCACTCGACGCGGCCGTAGAGGCCGTAGTAGGCCGCCTGGAAGGCCATCTGCACGAAGGCATCCGGGGAGAAGCCCATCGAGGTCATGAAGTTCTTGCCGTAGTGCTTGAAGTCGAGCGTCTTGAACTCGTTCTGCTCGATGAGGTCGGCCAGCCGGGTCTCAGCGAAGCGCACGGCGATGCTGAGTTCCGGGCTCATGTCCCACTCCAGCTTGTGCGGGGTGGGGTCGACCTCGCCGAAGCTGTCGGGGTCCCGCTTGGCCGGGTCGGGGCTGGTCGTGGCCCAGAGAGTCGGTGCCTGGCCATTGATGGTCCTGGCGAAGCGCAGTATCGTGTCTGTGTACACGTCGCTGGCGAATCTCAAGACTGTGTGGCCGTCGACGCCAGTGTGCTCAAAGTTGATACCGGCGCTACCGTTCTTGCACACGATGATCTGCAACTTGTCGTACCATCTGTTGGTGCAGGTTCCGATCTGCACGCCCTTCTCGACCAGGCTGGTACCGCACAGCATGTTACCGCACAGTGCATCGGCGTCGACCGGCTCGGTATAGTCCAGGCACAGAACAAACAAAGCTGAATCGACGATGCCCAGGCAGTCGGCGTTGTTGGACCCTTCCTCTCTGGTCAGAACGTCTCTCAGTCCCGACCAGATCTTCCGGTTCTCCGTGCTCAGAACGCCGAGCGCTCCCTTGGCCGCATCCTGGATCGGTGTCTGTGCGGCGTCGTCGATAATGGTCTGCAGGTTGATGGATACGTCCTTCTCGCTCATGATGAGGTCGTTGTTGTCATCCAAAACATCGAACCAGTAGAACTGCCCGTGGCACATGACGATGATGTGCTTCGAGTCCGGGTCCTGCTCAATTTGGCACCCATTTTCCGTGGGCACACGTGCTGTTCCAAAGAGCCTTGAGTACTGGTACATGCAGAGGGGTTGACCCTTGATGTTGTCGGGAGGGAGTTCCTCCTTACGAACGGCTCTGACAAACTCGAGAGCCGACACAACGAGCGAGGCCGCCCGGGTCACCTGGTTGTTTCTTGCGGGAGTAGGGTCATCTTCCAGCAGGAAAAAGGGGTTTAGGTTGAGAACAACTGGGTTGTCAAAGTTCAGGTAAGAATCATACCCTTCACGATGGTTAGTCAGAATCCAGATATGGGACGTGGTTACCCTTACAGAATTGTTCAATGTAGCTGGTCTTGTCCTGGGCGTAAGCCTTCAACTTCTCCTGCAGAAGCGGGCCATCGTTCCTCAAAAACTCCTGAACGGCTTGCTTGGTCTCGGAATGTTCCCGTGCGGACTGTAGAGGCTTGAGCGCTGTAAGATACTTCTGCGCAGTAACCTCTAATTCGGGGATGGGCAGGTGTTTGAGCTTGTCCTGGCCGGCGAATGTGACACCGCCCTCGACGGACTTTTCCGTGTACACTGCCATAGAGCGGGCGTCTTTTGTGATCTGCTTTGGTTTCGACGGCTCGACTTGTTTCCAAAGATCAGAGGTGTCAGGGATGGAGCGGGGAACTGCGGATGGAGGAATAGCCTTTTCGAGGCTCTCGCCGAGGGGCCTAGGTCTCGAAAAGATTCGAACTTGAGTGGGCATGGTTGTTAGCGGAAGGATGATCTCTTTATGCGTAGAGAGGCGAGACGTTGGTGCTGATGTTTAATCCGCGCAGCGCCGTGCGGTAGAAGTAGTGGCAGTCTTGCAGGCAGTATGATGGCATTACACTAGATAATGCTACGACATCTGGACAACCGTGGGCAGAGTAACAATAAGAGGAAAAGAGAGGAAAGAGGAGACCTCTCGGCTACAGGAGGTGGGATAGACTAGGAATATATCAACGGGCCTAAGGAAGCCCGGATGAGAGGCCGACACGTTGAGGTTAGGGTGGTAGGCAATGGCATACCGAGAGAGGCGCAAGCCAGTTGGAGTATGTACAGATGAGATGGGAAAGGCAAGAGACGGGTGGGATCAAGTGGAACCCCCCACAGAGATCAGACGGGAACTGGGATGGGCTGGCGTGCAGAAACCAGTTACCCCGGGATCCCGGGGTCACGTCTCGAGGAAGAGGAGCCCTTTCACATGCGGAACAGGTCTTGGACATATACCGCAGGGCCGGAAGCACGCGCTTGATTGGGCTGACGGAAGACAGGAAACGGGGAGAGGAGAGGCAACAGTTCAGGCCGGGTCTGGCCCTGTGGGCAGAGGACAAGAGAGTTTGTGAAACTCGCTCCGCAGGACCGACGCGAGATGGTAATTTGAATGCAGGCCAGTTTCGTAATCTGCCGAGACTTCTTGGATAAAGAGGGTATCAAGACAGGGGAAAGCAAAGAATGGCAACCTACCAGGCAGGCGAACTGGTTGCGTGCGGCCGCTGGCGATACGATGTCGGGTGGATGAACACGCTGGACGTGATTGCGCAAACAACTACCACCGTAGTGCGGATTGATAGATAAACTCGGGAGGTCGCTGCTGGAGGATCAAGTGGCTGAAGATTGTCAGCCCCTAGTCAAGACATTTCTGCCTACTTGTCCCGGCGAAGCCATCATATGGGCCTGAGAGGCACGGGAACGAGAGGCAGAGACACAGCCAAGTCAGCAAGAACACCCATTACTTACCTCGTAACGTTGCGCAGAGTCAGGTCAATCTGGTGAACAGGCTACTGTAAGGGACTGGAGTCGACCACGGGGGGAAGCGAAGACAAGTCGAGATAGAACGACGGGGATGCAGGAAAAAGAAGACGTGGACTAGCTCCGGGATGTGACTCGAGTTGAGTTGAAGGGTGTCGGCTAGGGCGATGGCGACGGCGATACGGACGGGAAGTGAAAGAGAGGGCGAGGGAAACGAAGAGCTGTGATGCAATCAATGCAATGGGCGCTTCTGGAAATTCGACGTCAGGCCTCTCCACAGGCTCGGTGCAGGTGCAGGTGCAGCAGGTGCAGCAGGTGCAGCAGGTGCGCGGAGGCTTTGGCTTGGGAGACTTGGGGGTCGCTTGGCTGATCCGGTTCAGGCTGGGAACCCCACGGGGTTGTGGTATGCGGGCTACTGCGCCAAAAGGCTCAAAGGGGGGCCACAGGATCACGGCCGAGGATTCGTGAGCCCTTCGGGCGAAGGGGGATATAGCAAGAGCGTGGCAATGGGCGGCTCTGGTTGGACGGACGGATCGAGGACCGGTTTGGTTTGCGCTTGATGCGACCTGATGAAGGGACGACCAGGGGTGTGTGTGGGTTGCGACACCTCGAATGCGCTTGGCGGCTGACTGGTTCGGTGCGAGGGGTGTGCTGGCGTGCCTTTTTGCTCGTGAAAGTCCCCCCGGGAGGTGGAGGCTAGCTGGAGGAACGGAGATGGATGAGGTCGATGGAGGCGATGGTCCTGAGGATAGGCTTCTTCAGCAAGGCCCAGGGACTTCGGGCTGTCGAGAGTACCAAGGCTGAGAGTCGAGATGCAGGTAGAGATGGTTTCGGTGTCATTCCACGCGACGCCAGTGACACCAGATGGGCTTGTGGATGAAGAGAGACTTCAGTGTCGAAGAGACTCGAGAGAAAAGAGGGGAAGATGGAAAATGTGGACTATGAATCACTGCCCCGCGGAATGAGTTTATTGGAGAAGGCGTCAGGGGTATCGGAACGGAGAACAGGGGTCAACGAAGAAGATGGAGGAAATGTTGGAACAGGAATAGTCTCCCCTTGTGCGATGCGGGACCAGCAACAACAACAGCGACAACGGTTGCAAAAGAGCCCAAATGTGACATGTAACCTGGTCAGGTCCTGGCTGTGCGTTATTATCGACTCCCGGCTGCTGACATGTGCCCAGGCGACCAGCTCTGTCGATCAGGACCAACGGGAAGTTTGTCAGTCTTGGGGGTGTGTGGATTTGAGGCGGTTGGGGTCCTGTGCGGTTCTGCGGGGCTCTTCGTCTTGTTCTTTTCCGTCGCCGAGTTGTCAATGGATTGGGGGACGTGTCTCGATGGTTCTAGGTCGACACGCGGTAGGAGGCGGGTGTACGGTCTGGGTCTGGATATTGTCGACGATGGTCGGGTTACCTTTCGGCACTTTTCCAAGAGCCCAGATTTGATCTAGTGAGTTGAATCGTGATGACTGGGAGTCGTACAGCAG
The DNA here is from genome assembly GCA_001625285.1 of Colletotrichum incanum. Taxonomy (NCBI): domain Eukaryota; kingdom Fungi; phylum Ascomycota; class Sordariomycetes; order Glomerellales; family Glomerellaceae; genus Colletotrichum; species Colletotrichum incanum. The sequence goes on from LFIW01001807.1 coordinate 395,707, forward strand.
GCTACATCTGCCCAGAGATGAGGAGAAAGAACCCCTCACGACGGGTTGGAGAATAGTTGCTCAGGTGACGCTAGGCAATGACGATGTCGCTGGTCATTGAAGCACAAATAATCGCTTGTCTACTTGGCCTATCACAAGCAACACTTGTTGCAAGACTTGTTCAACTCGATGCGCGATTTGTACTTTTAAATGCTCTCCAAACACTTAAAGTCGCCGGCTGTTGGGACTGCTGAGTCTGTTGAGGACGAGATCCTATTCTGCGCGATAGTCGACGTCCTTTGCAATGCGGTCTCCACGTTTCCGAATACACTCGGTGTCCACCAGCGCCGGCGCCCTAAAATGCGTTATGTGAGAGGAGAACGGCTCAGAGTCGGCCGGGGAAGCGCAAATGGCTCCAGGTCGGCGGCCTGGACCGAAGCAGCCGAACGCCAAACGACCAACCCCGGACCAAGAACCAAATGAGTGTGTTTTGTGGAGTCTCCAATATGTAGCACCGCTCGTCTGGATTGCCGACAGAGGATCGCCGCCCCTCTCTCGTGTCTGGTAGGTCGTTCGGATCAAAGGACGACCACGACCACGACGTGGGCGCGACGGGGACGCAGACGCAAAGTTGATGTGGGTTTCCCGGAATGGAGATCAGGATCTGGCGCCCCGGCCCACTCTGTGGGAAGGAAACCGTCAGTCCGGATCACCTGCAGCAGATGCGCCCAACGTGCACTTTGTTAGTGGCTGTTCCGTCCCGCTGTCAGCTGGCGATTCGAGGACCGTCATTTGCCTTCCGCCTGGTTGGCCCGCGTCTGTGACAAATCACTGCGGCGTCTCCCGGAGACCTTTGGCCCTCAACCTTCCAAGCCCCTCACCGAGAAAATTCCGGAGCTGCGGAACCTCGCGTGGGGTGCTGGTAACACGACATCTTGTGTCTTTTCCCCCCGCCATCTGGAGCGCATCTTACCTGTGCATTGTGCTACGTATGAAGCCCTGATGACAGTTCCGATCTCCGCCGTGCTTGCAAAGCGCTACGGCACAAGAGCTTGGAAGAGCCGCCATCTCCGCTGACGGAACATATCCTGCCTTCGGTCCGGATCGGCTCCCACTTCTTACTGACATGCCTGGACGGTCCGAGTGGCCGGACGCCAGGTTTACGACACTTGTGTACACCTACGCCCTTCTCTTACTGCTGATGACTACTTATGTGGCCCATTGGCCATTCTGGAACATTTCTGTGGCACATAATGTACAACTGGCTCGGGTGTCAAATGGCTTTTGTTTGGCGTTTGTTTTGCGGAAAGCATAGTTAGCTAAATTACTTACGTGCTGATAGAAGCGAAGTACAGGTATCGATCACCCTGTCGATAGAGCGACTCTTTTCGAATCTCAACAACACTTATCCTCTAAGAGCAATTGATTGAGACAAAACATCATGTTTAGCACTGTACCAAAATTGGCATTGATACGTCTATTTCTGAAAATCCTTAGCAGAGACCTCTTGTATTCCCTCTCCCTTAGCTTTCGAAGAAAATGCAAAGACTTGTTTACGATAATACGTCTTGGGCTTTTTAAGGCCTATAAGAGTCATCTCGCGTTTCAAACTTTGAGAGGCTGGTTGTGTGGCAACATATACATCGGGGTATCACCGTCGTAGACTCTAGGTGAACACCAACGGAGAACAGCCAGTGCCCGACATGACCTCTAACTCGCGCAGCCATCCCCCGAGCCTATCAGCCAGATGTATTGTTCCCTATGCTCTCTTTTGGGCTCCTTGGTCCGTTTTCACATGGTCTGGCAGCCCTGTTTCCATGTAGTTCTGGAGGGTATGCTGCGCGGCAACCTTGCGGGGTGCTGGACCAGCATTAGTAAAGCCCCTAACGCCGACCAGTGCCGGTTGTTCTAGAAGATCTATGGGGCCTTCAACAAGGATGTGACTTCTGCAGCTTCAACTCAGGCAACAGGTTCAGCCAGTCCCGAGGTAGGAAGAGGCGAACGGGTGAGACCAGAAAAGCGGGAGGCCACCCAGCGCCAGAGTTGACCTACGGCAAAGGAAGCTGCGGTTTTGTCTACGGTGTGTTGTAGGAGGCCGATCGCGCTAAGCATGTGCCTGATCAGATGAGAAATGTTTGGTATCCGGTATGAGAGATGAAGCCACGATGCTTGCTTCCATGTTGTTGGGTTTTGCAAGATGCCAGTGTGTCTCCTGTACCCTGTGGCTTCGAAGCCCTGGGTGTCTCACTGTGTGTTAAGTTTGCAAGAACCATTTTTCAAACGTAGGGTTATAAGAATATTGGAAGTCGTCATTCATGATTTGTACTACTTGATCCTCCAAACTCAACCTGACAGTTGATTCAGATAATAAGTAACAATGAGTCGTGAAAGGAAATAAACACCCTTGACAAGACTAAGGAAATGGGAGATTCAAGCACCAAAAATAGAAATCACAGATCCAGTCCGAAGCACCCATTAGTCATCTCTTCGAGAACGCTTCCTTTGCTTGTCGTAGTGTTGCTCATCAATGTGGCGCTTCAAGTTGTCAACCCTCCCAATCCATTCGCCACACTTCGGACAGTAGGCCCCCTCCGGTGGAATCTTATTCTTCGGGTCGGCGGCGAATTCAGAGTGCGCGTTACGGACGTGGCGCAACATCTCCTTGTTCGTGTAGAACATCTGCTTGCAAGGAGGAGCACCACGGACTGCCTTGGCCTTCTTGGCAGCGCATGAGACGGAAGGAGGCTCGTGGTGCTTTCTTATATGCTTGCTGTGGATGCGTTAGAAATGTTGACAGTGCCTGGACATGGAAATCTCTCTTGGGCAATCATACTTCAATTCCGTGGGCCGTGGGAACCATTCTCCGCAACCAGGCCGATCGCACTGGACCGGCTCTTTGGGAGAAGGCCTCTTAGGAGCAGATTTGGTCGAACGAGTGGCCGCCTTCGCAGTGGAGGTCCTGCTGTGCGTGTGTTTCTGCTTTCCGGTGCGCGACGACTCCGCCACGGGGGCCACATCTTCGTATGCCCGCGTATCGAAAGGAGAGGACGACGAGGTAGACTCGTCCTGTTCGTTGGAGATAGAGAGGGATTCCATGTACATATAGTCATCAAAATCCAAGTCGACACTCGTATGCAGGGCTGCACGTGACGAATCGCCTGGCTGACCTGACAGCGGTTCATCAGTCGCCTATGGCAACGATGAGTTGCCGAAGGGCTGGTGAATCTCCATGCCGCTCGCCTGCGGTAGCGGCGTCCACTCTTCATGAGCTAGATTGGGCTCGTCTGCCCAGGTCTGCCCATAAGGCTGGTGGCTCACTCCAGATGGTCCATAAGGATTGTCTCCTGCAGGTAAGGGGCGCCAGTCGGTCTCTTCGTCTTCCTCATGTGACCAGAGAGCTGGATCTCTGGCTCCGGGCCTGAAGGCAGACCGGTAGTCACGCTCACGCTCTTTACCTTTGCGAGTCATGGTCTGGCTCACGAAGGCAAGTTAACGGCTATTATCTCGCTCATTTCTGTATCCTTCCCATACTATCTTATTTATCTAACTTACAGTGGTGGTTCGTCCTTATTGATACGGGAAGGACGACTGCGATGATTATTGGCCCTCGGGAACGATTGAGATGTGGGAAAGAGTGTCTGAATCGTTATGTATTCCGTGTTCAGCTCGAAGAGTATGATATCTGAAAAGCTCAAGAAGACGTCAGCGTGTGCCTTAATTTGGGCACCAAAGGCGCAAGTAATATATCAAAATCCATATTACCACACATTTAGTTCGCACCTGGCGCTGATGTACTTACTCGACTCTCTCAAAGGTGCTCGTCAAGATTGTGTCTCTTTCTTCTGAAAAAGTTCAACTCAAATCAGACCAAAGTCAGGTAATGTCGAATTAGAGAATTGGCCAGTTAGTAATTGGAATTTGACAGGTAAAACACCATGCTCTGGTGGCAAAGACATGAGAAGTCGTGGGAGAAGCAGAATTAAATAGTGCTAGCGATTCTCATATTGTCAGAATGTCGAGCGGGATGAAAACTGGTCCGCCCGTTTGCCTGCCTTGCTGCAAGTGGCTTTGGACCAACAGCGAGTCCAACCCCGCTTATGGTATGCTTCCATTTGTCACCCTATGAAAACCCTCATCCACGGAAGTCACTTGGTTTCCCTTTAACAGTTATGCGAGTAAGCACTGCGGGTCAGACTGACTGATGCGGCGATGTACTTTTTTAGCCCATATTGATTGCCCAACCTGGATTTTGAACCAGGCTTCGAAACCATTAATGAGAATACGGAATGTATGCCGTCGTCGGTTGCCTTTCATACTTCTGCAGGCTGGCTTCGGTGAGCAATGCATAGAAAGGAGGGATATCGCCCACGGAAACGGGGTCACGGGCGGCCATTGCTGTGGCCCACTTTTGCATGAGCCAACCGCGAAGGTAGAAACCTCCCAAGTCGCAAGCGTTGGTTGTGTTGTAAACGATTTGCCAAGAGTGGCTTACAGTATGCAGGTTGAGGAATGGGCCGCTGGACACAAGCAGACGTTCCCCACGACTCTATCGTATTCTATGCCGCATGCACCGTTGGATTTGTTGGCTGGAAAACCTCCCAGACCATCATGGGAGATGTATTATTGCGTACTTTTTACACTTTTCAATATTCTAGCCTGTATGCTGATAAGGCTTTGCGCTAGTTTGAGCATCTCGCAGCAACATGTGGTTGGTGATAGGGTCGCATGGATGAGACGGTTGGTCGTTCGTCACGAAACCACCAACTGCCGCGCCTCCCAACAATGCCTAAGATGGTTGGGCGTTCAGCTTCAAGATAAGGAGTAAGAAGTAAAGTGCTCTGATTTCTTCTATATAAGGGGCTCAAAGAACCTGAGGATTCTAAGCCCACAATCATTCGAGACCCCTCACATCATACCAATCAAACCTGTTCCTTTGCCTTGCTCAATACATGCTATCATGCCTTCCGCAACAACCAACCAAGCTACTACCAACGTGGGTCCGACCAATGGTAAGGTCGTCCAACTGTTCTATCTCTGCTCTCTGTTTGCTGCCGTGAACGAGAGCTGTAAGGATATGAACAACATCACTTATTCCTCTGCCAACTCTGACAATGATCGTGCCCCCACCCCTTTCCAGGTCTTCTTGTGTAAGCTTGCCCAGATCTGCGACACTGAGAAGGGGGGGGATACCATCACTGCTCTGGTTGCTTTGAGAGGCGCCAACGGACCAGCATATCGCTTCGCGTCCAACAACCGCAAGAAGACGGAGCTCGACGACACAAAGAAGTTCCTCAGTGACCTGCTTGACTTTGTCGGCAAGAACCCTGATGGACTAGCCGAGAAGCCCTTGAAGAAGCAAGTCTTATGGCGCATTTTGGAGTTCAACTTCCCTAGAGTAGATTGGTACCTCAAGCGGGTTGTCATTTCAATCGGCGAATGCATCGAGAAGTCCCTTTCGGCCGAAACACAAGATGGTGAGTGCCTCCAAGTCCCCTTGAGCTAATATGAAACTAACAGCTGAAGGATCCGACATAGTTCTGCAGTTGCGGCAGATCGAGGCCAAGGCCAGCTTTCCACGCGACATGTCGTCTGGCTACAATGCAAGGCCGAAGTGTAAGTTGGCTACTCGATGGTATCCGTAGAGAAAGGCGGCAATTCAACTCAACGCATACTGACGAAATCATACTTACAGTTCTAAGCGACTGCGAGACTCTCATGAAAGCCATTCATTATGCAAAAGAGACTGGCTTCAACAAGGCCATGAACGAGCGTGCCAGTGTTGGCGACTCTGAAGCCGTACATTCTTGGTGTGAGCTCCGCCATTACCTTGGCCGACTGCTATCATATCGCCAGGCAGCTGATAGCATCGTCGGGGCCTACAAAAAATGGCCCGAGCTTTTCACCGACTTTACCGTTGAGCATATCCCCTCCAGCCGCTTAGTGCGACTTTCCCTGCCGAAGCCAACACTTTCACCAATGGAGGTGATCCCAGCCGCTTTCCCAGACATGAATGTTGACGAGTACGCAAGCCACATAGAGCAACTCCGGGACTATAATCTGGACGGCCATATCCAAGACAAACTGCGGCAAAAGCCGATGAGGCAACTTGTCCACTGCGAGGTGCATCTTCAGAATTTCCTCGTTCGGACGAAGATGGCGGAGCCAGATGACTACTGGAACAAGTCCATGTTCATCGCTACTAGCAAGCCTCCGTGCCGGCTCTGTCGCTATTATTTCAATGACCCGGAAAACGATTTCCTAGTTCAGTCCTCCCACATGAACGTCTATTCAAAGTGGCGTCTTCCCGATATCTACGAAGGGCAGGACGAGAATACCCTCACACGTCAGGAAGAGTTACTTGACGATATCATCGAGCAGATGCAGCAAGATACTCTCCATATCGTCAGGGAGCAGCTACCTCAGTGGAAGCGTAATGATTCACGTACGGATTCGTGGACCGGTCAGTCGGCAATGCTGGGAAATGGTCAGAAGGAGCGTAGTGACACGCGGAATTCTGGTCGTGTTTCTACTATGAGTGGGGCCAGCGGGTGGGGTATGAGGACCGAGAGGCATCACTTCGAGTCCCCGTCGTCTGATGATGACAGTGACTATGATAACCTCTGATCCGCTTTCCGATAGGGTAAACGGGAAGAAGGGGGAGGCTGGCAACAACGGGGCACAAACACGGCCCGGGTTTCAGAGACTCTATTTGTACTTAGTTAGCTCAGGACGTTCCTTGCTTGATTTCAGTTAGAGAAATATACGCTCTTTTGAATAGATGTTGAAGCAGATGTTTCTGCAATTGCAACCTATCATGCGCCTGCCGGCAAAAATCCTTGACTAGCTTAACTAAGTACAGGTCATCTGAATTACACGTAAGGGTTTCAAAAATGATATTTGCTAGCCTGGTCGTGCGCTGTCCTTTCTAACCAATCAACTGAGTTACATTCATCATATTGAACAGCAATACAATCAGTTTCACTATGGCATATGGCGACTGCCAATTGTCGGAGCGGCCATCAACTACGACAAAGGTCAACTGCTCCTGGGCCGAAGTTGGCTAAATCGGCACTGGGACGAGGCCGGTGCTGATACCAGATTGAGACCAGTAGTCAAAAATAAGACCATACTTGAACAGCTAAGGAAACACCAATTACCTAACTAACAGAACTATATAGAATATACTAATCAGCGTGTCAGGATAGTTAGCTCCGAACCGATGGAGAGGTTGTCCATGTATTAGGATGATACACCCCCATGGCATCTCAAGCTATATGGTTCGATCCATTGTTTTGAAGTGTGTCAACTTCTGAGAAGCCATATCGGCAACTTGCACTAAGACTTCATACGTAATTAGTCAGAAGTAGAAAGGTTTAGCATAATTGGGATTCGTTCTCGCTAGCTAAGCGTGCACCTGTTCTGTATCCACACCAGATACTACCAGCTCCGTTCGCCTAAATGCAAGTCTAGGTAATCATACCCAGATAGTAATTAACCCACCCACCCCACATACGAGCCACCCCCACATCCGAGCCATCCGAAAATGCCACAACCATCAACATAACCCCCTTTT
>LFIW01001810.1:0-124455 GCA_001625285.1 Colletotrichum incanum
CCCCCCCCCCCCCCATGATTCGGTTTTACATTATTTGTCAATGATACACACATATCACACGCTCGCCGTGCCGTAATCCCATGCATCATCTCATCGTCTCATGCTACAATCAAAACCCCGTGCCTCGTCTCCCCCCGTCCGTGCCCGCGTCTTCACCGAAGTCTAACTTGACCGCCGATCGGGAACACCTTATTTCTGTGGAAAAGGAAAAGGGAAGAAGGGGGGGATAAAAAAGAGGAAGGGAAAAAAGGGTTTGCATGGTCCCATTCGTCACTACAAGCGCGTCTCCTCTGCATACTTTATTTTATTTTTTTGGGTTTCTTTCCACATCACCAGGGCGTCTCCGAAAGGTTTCATCTCAGCTTTAATAGATCATTCCATCTTTCTTTCGCCCCGTCATTGATCTCAGGGTCCAAGAACCGCCGCATCTTCACGGTCAGTGCGGATAGTCGAAGAACTGCAAGAGCAATACCATTCCATCCCTCCCAGCATCGTGCGGCCTTTTCACTCACCGCCGCCCAACGCCCACTTCCACCCCGCGCCAAGGGATCCAATCCTGCCCCTCCCCATTTCCCCCTTGCCGCATTCCGCAATCCCATCATCCCAGCCCGCTTGGCTTCGTTGATCGCGGACGGGGAAACACTCGACCACCAACAACCATCATCCTTAATCTCAACTCACCATCCGACGACAACACACGCTGCCTTGTAGCACAGCGCACCACACAATGAGGGATCTCCCAGCAAGTCCCCGCCAAGGGTCCCCCGCTCTCCTGCCGCGACGGCTCTCCGATGAGCTCGGTGACTTCTCATTCTCCAGCGATGAGTACGATGATGAGGAAGAAGGCGACGAGGAGGATGAGAGCTACAACGGAGTCGAAACCCCGGCCTCGTCGCGCAAGTCGTCGCATAGCGTAGGCGGCTTCTTCGACGAGGTCGACGCCTACAAGCAGCATCAACAGCTCCAAGACACCACGTCCGAGTCGGAACGCACCGAAAAGAAGAACGATAGCCGCCCCTCGACGGCGGTCTCCATGCCGCCCTTCCGCCGCTCATCCACCTGCCCCGTACTGCCGGATGACTTTATCTCAAGCGCCGCCGAGGAGGTTGTGAAGATCATGCCCGAGCAGGCGGATTTCATGAAGCGCATGGTCGAGGGCTGGAGGGAGATCCAGCGCCGTTCGTCGGTGAGCACCATGTCTCCCGTCTCGCCGGCGGTCGCCGTATCTCCCGGTACGGTGGCTTCACCTAAGCGGCCGCATACAGCGCCGTCGCCACTTTACCCGCCCCAAATGTGCTTCGCATCCTTCCCGCAGACTGTCCCTGAAAGAGATGAGCCGGATAGTCCCACAGAATCGGTGGGGAGCTTTTCCGGCATGGTGGAGAGGCTTGAAAATGTCGAGGCGACGCTCGACGAGCTGCGAGACCTGGCTAAGCAGCAGGCGGGCGCCGCGATTGCGTCGACCTCGACAAGCATGGCCGAGCAGGATGCAAAGTTTGCGGTCGTGAATAAGTGCATCGACACCATCGGCAGGGTGTGCGAGCGGGCGCCGGAACAGGAATGGGATGCGCAGTTTCACAGGGACAAGCTCGACGAAAGGTGCGTGCAGGCGCTCGTCCAGATATGCGAAATGTTTGCGCGTGAGAGTGTCGAGCAGGATTCGTATCGGTTTGGATCTAGTTTCATGGCTGAGGAAAGTGGGGACGATGATGCCGAGTATGAGGGCGAAGATGAAGACGAAGAAGAGAGTGAGAGTGAGCGTGAAAGCGATTATGAGGACGACGACGACGACGACGAGGAACTTCCTATAGACTCTGACCCCACCGAGTACGAATCTGGAGACTTTCTTGGGGACTCACCAACAGTCGAAACAGACAAGACTCTTCCCCCTCCATCCCCAACCAGGAGATCAGCGACGCCCACTCGGCCGAAAACTGCGGAATCAAGAGTCGAGGGGCCGGATACGCCCCGCAGACGCGCCCGGCTCGTTCGCGAAGCCAAGGCCGAGCTCGAAGCGCTCTTCTCCGAGTGGGCCGAACCCAAGAACTCATTTGAAGAGCGCCATTCCCGCATCGTATACGCCACCGAGGCGTATCACTTACGCCTCGTCGATATGAGGTCGGCCCACGAATGCGAATTCAAGTGGAAGGAGGAGCTCAAAGCTTACGACGAAAAGATGAAGAATAGAGGCCCCTTTGGTCCCAATGTATGGACAGTCATCGACTTGGCGTTGCCTCTGGCTCAGTGTTTGTTGAGCTCGGTGCTCTTGGTGGTCCACTTTTTCGGCCTGGACGAGTGGATGATGAAATCGCAGTCATTCTTCATGTTCCTGGCCGTGTGGGTAGCAAGCGTGGTGGTCTTGGCTCGCTCTGGGGAAATCAAGGCCAGGGAAGAGTTGTACGAGGATATGCTGCCTTTCGAAGCCAGGGAGATGCGAAAGAGGCATGAGCGCGAGTTGGTGCTTCTGAAGGCCGCTCACGATCGCGCTGTTCAACGCATGTATCTCCCAGAGCAGCAGTCGCGGACGTGCTAAGGAGGTGGTTGAAGTGTATACTATTGAAGTGTATTAGTATGCCTATAAAAAGGAAAGCCCGTCCAGTATTAGGATTTCCCCCAGTTCTCATACCCCATGATGTCCCTGTCGTCGTGCTGGCGTCCATTGTGACAGAGTGGTCATTCCAGACGACTACGAAAAGATGACATGGTCGTGGCTCACTTCCCTGATCGTGTACAGAGGCCGGGGCGCGTACGTAAGCATTGGTACAGGAGCAGGTGACTTCTAGCCATCCTCGCCGTTCCCTCTTCGTTCTGATCTCGCTACGACTCCAGCCAGTGGGATCGGCTCCTTCAGAGTTTCGACTTCTCCCTGATAGGCTCCGGAAAGTGCCTGTACCTAAAGATTGTCGGTCAGCAGCCTGATTCGGGCACGACGTCTATGGGCCATGGTTGCCTACTTGTTCCACAGCAGAAACCTGTAGTTCGGACATCGATTCGCATCGTCTCTTGACAGATTTGGACCAACAAAAGCATGACCCGTAACCGCTACAGGTTAAACAGCTGATTGTGATAGTGCCAATACTGATTACTCCGATAGAAATCCAGAGGAAAGTATGGATGGCGCACGCCGCAGCTGTGAAGTCGATTCCAGGTATACACGATCCCGAACGTCTCGCAACCGCGGTTAACGAGATCAATTCCTCCCTGCTGGGCCCGTTTCTTTCGGGACTCGTTATGGGGAGTTTATCCAGCTGCGGAGTGGTGGTCAGTAGTCTGGGAAATGTTGAAGAAGGCGCACCAAAACACGAACGCTTACCTGCGTCGCCCCAGATGCGTCTGGCTGGATAGAACAGTCGTTTCGTTCTTGGTTAGGCTTGGAACCACGAGACCAGCGACACATTATGCCGATGCAGCTGAGTATGATGGGAAGAGGACCGGGTAGGATAACCAACGGACAGACCAATGCAGCAGGGCAGCCTCGGCTATCGTAAAAATTTCGAGCGGTGATTTTCTTGACATCGAGGATTGGCTCTGAATGCCTCGTGACTTGTGTTGGTGCTGATACTGGCTCCTCTTCGCTCGGACCATCGACCAGGGGGCCAGTCACGACATGTTCGTGTGCCTAAGCAAAGCTATTCAACATACAGACATATTGGCTAGGCGTATAGGTATGGAATTGAGCCGCCTACCTTTGGCTCGAAAGTGTTAGGCCCACTTGGGGGGTCGTGGGCGTTTGCTTCCTCGTCGCGCTTTCGTATGCGTCGCAGGAGCAAGCAAATGTTCATCGACCATGTGATGAGGGCGAAAAAGGCGGTGATGCAGCCCATGGTTATCGCCGCCAGAACCGCGGGATGTATCTTGTTATGGGACACCTGCGCAGACATGTCGCCGTCGAGAGGCAATGCCGGCATGGGATCGTCGAATGTCTCTTCTTGGTACATGGATGTCGACAATGACCTTTGCATGCAGTGACTGCTCGGGTGTATGGAATGAGTGGAACGGATTGGTGGCTACGATTCTGACGGCTATATATGCTAAATGCCTTGGTAACTGACGTTGATGATGCTGGGTGGAGTTGGGGGGGTGAAGACGGACGGACAAGGTCTCTGGTTCCCACTGCGTCATCGATATCAACAAAGGCAGGCGAGACTCCATGGTTGGTTCCTAAGACTTTCTTTATCTCGAAGTTGCCATTGCTGTTTGGCGTTTTTTTTCATCGCGGCAACAACAGCCATTCCACCTCCCGCTCTTCTCTTTCCTTCCCACCCTCCACACTCATCTCCTCTGCGGCGAGAAACAACGACGAAGTCACAACTCTGCGACAATCACCAGGTGCCTCTTCAATCTTGAGTATTTGATCCTACTACGTACAGGTTTCTTCCAGGATCTCCTGCCGACTCGCGAACATCCGACACACCCGTCTGTTTCTCTCACGATGCCGCGAGCTTGCCGACTTCGCGCCGAAGAAAAGAGTCTGGAAGTCTGAACTCGGGGTGAAGCTTCCGCATGTGATTTGTCGAGTCTTCCACAATGTCATAATCGAAGTGAAAGTCATAAAAGCCCTCTGGGTTTGCTGGCCCCCCGACGTTAGATAATACTCATCCTCGCCGGACTTGATAGAAGAACTCACTCGGAATACGATCGACCGGGACATATTCGGATGCGGCCTCTCTGATCTTCTCCGCCTCATCTTGCGCCGCGTTACTGAATATTGTCACTGCACTGGCTCTGTTCCTGCGTATCCGCTCAAAGACTTCGAGCCTCTCCGAGACTTCGGCCTCTGAGGTGGCGTTTGACAGACAGACCCCCAAGGCAACGCCGTCTTCTATGGCCTGCGCGCCGCCTTGGCCTTGGTCTGGGATCAGTCAGTGGGCTGAGACCACATGAAATGAGGACACGATTTCTCTTACGCGGAAGCATTGGATGAGCAGCATCTCCAATGAGAAGCATCCTGCCTTTCCTCCATGTCGGAATAGGGGCCCTGTACAACAACGGCCATTGCTTGACCTCACTCGCCTTGCTGAATTGCTGTCAGATTAACCAAGCCTGGGGTCCTCCTGAAAACGGGGAACTCACCCGAGAAGTGAAAGCACACTGGGGTGAAAGTTGGAAAAGCGTTCCAGGAGAAGACATTTGTCAACCGAGTTGTGCCAGTCTGAAATCACAGTTAGCTTCTCTTTCCCTATTCCAACCCATTACAAAAAAAAAAAAAAAAAAAAAGGGGGGGGGGGGGGGGGGGGCGGTTGGTGTGTCCTGCTTGGTAACGCAACCTTTGCGTTCGACGCCAAAACACTTCATGCCGCGCAACCGATCCTTTATCTCGGGGTTCTGCTGCTGGTTCGCTCGCCCGCTCGCAGAGCTGACGTTTCCGCCGTTGTACGCACTCAAAAGTCAGCCGAGCCACCAGTTCGCCAGCATTGCCCGGCTCCGTCCATCTGAAACCTCGTGCGCACAGATCTTGTGCTTCACACTCAAAAACGAGGCTTGTTGTTTTCTTAAGGTTGGAAGAATCAGCAGCCGGGGAGAGGCCAAGCTTACATGACTTGGGTATTTAAAAGAAAGTTAGTCAATTTAGCAGCTTCGGGCAAATGAGAAACAAACATGCATCACATAGTCGGGTCTGGAGCGTATTGAGTCATTTGCAGATGTCTCATTCAACCATCTACCAAATCGTATCTTGTACCAACTGCGTGGATACCATCTCTCTCAAATACAGCATGTCAATGGACTGCTACACCACATGTGATCAGATATTTCAAACTCCTCAAACAGTCCAAATATGCGCCAACCGATGCAGACCTGCCCAGCAATGCCCAATCCATTTTCGCCGAGCCGTTCAAATGTATCCACCCTAGGAAGCGCTATTGGCATAATAGCCATGAGTGGTAATGAGTAGTAGAAGAAGAGGAATAAAATGGGTATATCTCCTCCAGTACTCCGTGAAAAATCCGTATCCACCGTGTGATCTTTTGCTGGTGGCTCTGGCCACCAGTGTTGCCCTGCCTTCGACCCTAGAGGGTGAGGGGGCCCGATGCAATCCTGCTTTTCCGTAACCCTAAGAATGCCGTCTATGTGATCTTGCATATGCTAAGATTCCAATATGTACGACGGAAGTTGAAGGTCGTTCGTGTATGCGACCAGTAAATCTGTTCAGATGCCCTTGCCGCGGATAATGTCAACCATCCAACCCATCTCGTTGACCAAGTCGTCAAGGCTGTGGTCGGGAGGAGCAGCCACGACAGTGTGAACACCGGGATGACGCTTGATGCCAGGGGCGCGGGGCAGGCTGTAGTTCTGCTCCAGGGATGGCTTCCTCATGCCGGGCAGTGACAGAGGCTGAACGTAGTTGGCATCGCTCTCGTTGGAGTAGCGATCTTCCTCGGTAGAGTCGTATAAGGAGGGGATTTCGTCCTCAGGAGAAACAGGCCCGACGGACGAGGCAATACTCGAGTCGGACGAGAAGGAGAAGCGCGAAGCAGGTGGTGCGCTCTCCAACTCCCTCAGCTCCTTGACTGGAAGGGGGGGGAGAGGCGAGTATTTCTTCTCGCGGGTGAGAACCTTGCTGCGGTTGACAGTGGGAAGTGTGCTGTCAGAATGGCAGCGCTTGAAAGGGGGTGGCGACAAGCTGGTCGCATACGGGTTGATCTCAGAGAGAGCCGAATTGGCAAAGTTCTCGTCATCGTCGTTCTCCTCAGCAATGTCATCGGGGATGGCGACGATGGGCCGCCCATAGGTGCTTGGGGATGCACCAGCAAACGGATTGTCGTCAGAGAGGAACCGGCGCAAAGACTCCGGCGATAGGTCGCGGGTCCGGCTTCCCTCGGACGAAGCCATGCTCCTGCTGTCGTCCGAGTGAGAGTAGGGGGAGAGAGGTCGCTCCTCGTCATCGTACTGTCGGCCGCGCTCAGTGGAACGGCTTGTTGACGGCTTCCTGTTGAACATGCGGCGCCATGAGGGAGGGGGGGATGTGGATCCTGATCGGGAGATCGACCTTTGAGGTTGGGCAGCGGGCGCAGATCCGAGTCGTCGGATCTGGCCACCCGGCACTGGTGGCGGGGGTCGAGGAGTGACAAACTTGTCATTGGGGTTCATGGTTTTATATTCGCCGTTGCGGAGTGAACCCAAAGACGCACTTCGCTTGCGCTCAGCCATCTCATACGGCACGTCGAGTGTATTGACAGTCTGACCGGGGAGATAAGGGCACTGAGTGGTGGTTGGCTGTGCAGGGTTGTGACTCTCCTGAGTGCCGTCAAGTTCGTACTGAATGGCTGTTAGTGACCCAGATATCAAGAGTCGACCCGTCGGCCACTCACGTAGTAGTAGTACGTGTGTCCCATCTTGAGCCCGCCAGAGCGCTTCGTATCCTTCGCGCCGAGCTCGTCGTCCAGAACGATATCCTTGAAAGTGTGGCACCCGCGCCACTGGCCGCGATCTCGTCGAATGTCTTGTTCCATTGTGTAAGGCTTGGAAAAGTTGTCCCAGGAACCAACCAAGTGAACTGATCTTACAGTCGGATGCGTTTGACTAGAAGACCCGTAATGGTTAGTGATGTGGACGAGGCTCCCGGGGGCTTATATAAATCGAAAGATGTGAGATGGTGTAGGCCGTGATGTGAGGCCAAGCCATCAGCCACTAAGCTTACGCCGAGGCTCAGACCCGGTACCCTGTCTTCCCTCATGGGCGGGCAAGGTGCCGAACAACGCCGGCGACGCCTTTTTGGCTTTACCAGGCGTTTGACGGAGTCTTCGGAAGGTTGCTGTTGGGCACTGGTGGTGGTGGTGGGGGGGTGAGAAGGGAGGGGGGAACGGGCGCAGGTCAGGGTCGGGGACGTAGGGCATAGCATAGCCAGATATAAACTTTTCCATCCGACATTGTTCGAAACATGAGCCCAAGCAGACGGCTAAGCAGAGCCAAACAACCTTCGGCGGCGGTCCCCGAATGCCCTCCCCGATCCCTTTGGGGGGGAAAGCAGAGACTGGGATAATGCTAAATGAGGAGAGGCGACGAACTCTCGTTGAGCCTGGTGCATTTGCCTCGATAGGAATGGGCAAGAGTCAGGTGAAGGAGGTGATGGAACGAAGGGGAACGGTTATTGGCCAAACATACTAGTATGTGCGTTCGAACGGAGATGATCGATTTCACCGGTACGGAGCGAAAACGACGACAGAGTTTTGGGTTTCGGCCGGCGAACGAGAGAGACACGAAGAGAGAAAAGAGAGAGGGAAACGAGAGCGAGCTAAACAAATGACCCAAAGGCCAGAAAAAGAGACTCACAGCATGAAGGTAAAGAGCGTCGTTGTAGGGTCCATGACTGGAAACAAGAAGGGCAGAAGGCCAATTGAAATAGGGTCTCGGGGAGTATGTCTGAATTAATGGAATGCTCTGTCCCGCGGCGCTGGCTATGGTGTTGGGGCGGTTGGAGGCTTGGTGCTGCACGTTGGCCCGGCCGCCGTGATGTAAGTCGACTTGGTCAGCTTTGGTTGGGACACCACAGTTGGAATCGATATCAGTGAAACGTCAGGAGCAGTCTCATTCTGTCTGAATAGACGCAGAGCAGCACGGGATCAAGAGGAGGCGAGGCAGATTTGAAATTGGGTGACGGGTTGGTCGGCCAATGGAGAGGGCGGGATGTGCGTGGAAGCGCCGTGCCAGAAGTTTGGAAGAGCGAGGTCGATCTCTGACTGGTGAGCGCTTAGAGAAACAAGCGGGCGGGCCCTGGACATGCAGCTCGAAAGACGGTAGCGCAGGTACGGTGCTAGGTTTGGAAACAGGCGAGGTAACGGAGGAATTGAGATTGTCCAGATGCGTGTTAGAAGTTGAGATGGCCGTCAGGTCACCCCGTCTCGTGTAGGTTGGTTGTCGGTTTTGGCCTTCGGGATCCGGGACTACACACGTTGGAAGTCAAGGTTGAAGTTTCTTCCAGGCCACTCTATAATAAATATGAACCTCGGACGGAAACTGGGGGAGGTCTCGAAGAGGCCTAGGACGGAGCTGCTCCAGGATTCTGTAAGCTGAAGCAGTAGCGCGGGTGAGAGAATAATTAGACCGTCCCTGGTCGTCTAGTCTACCCAGTTGAAACCAGGGTACTCCCAGGCTATTTGAATGACCACTTGGAGCATTGGGAGAAGGTAAAGCAGAACAAGAATTTCGGTGGGCCGTCCGTGGGTTCTCGGCTGGTCCTGTTTTCGATCTGACGGACAAGCGCCCCTCTGGCGATTCCACAAGACTGGCGGAGCTCCCCTGTCTTGGGGGGGCGCCGATGGTGAAGCGCAACGGGACCAGATTGGTAGCGAAATGGGGGCGGTGATTTCGGGGCTCTGGCCAGGCGAGTTGTGGCGTTGAACTGGCACAAAGGCCGACGGTCCTTTGAGATAGACGGGCCTTTCCTGACGCGGTTGACGGCAACTTGTCTCTCGCTGAAAAGACTAGGCAAAGCAGCCTAGTTATTACAATGCGCTAATATGGCCAGGGCTAGCGAAGCCTCGACAGGCCATGTGGATTGTCCCTGTTCGAGGTTGAGTACCGAGTGCATGAGCAGGGGGAAGTTGCCGTGCGGGAGGATCTATTGGGCGGGATCCTGTAATTAAGGTCCATAATTGTAAGCACCGTGGAGTAGGGATTGGCTGGGAGTGAGTAAAGGTGACGGGGGAGTTTGGTAATGTTGGCATCGGTGCCATCTCAGAGTCGTAGACAGACAGGTAACGGCAGCGGTTGGTTGATGTCACTGGATTGTTGGCTGTTGGATCGTCTTGTCTCTCTCCGCGCAAGTCTTTCGCGACAGGAGATGAATCGGGACGGGAGGGGGCTGGCCAAGTCTCAAGGCAAGACAGAAACGGAAATGAAAGAGCGGAAATGGGCTAAGCAGAAAAGCAAAGAACGGCGGATACTTGTGTGCGTGCAGCGAGTAGCTCTGACGGCACACCAGACAAGAGTGCGCACCTGCTGGTTGCAATGCTCTATTGTCGTGGCCGAGACCGTCAGAGCGAAGCACATTGCGAGCGCTTACCTTGCCTGCATTCGAACCGTCATCACACGTTCTTGTTTGCCTCCGTTGGCGCATCTACAAACACGCTCCGTGAGGGCATTGCATGGAACATGGGACGTGTTTTCTCCCAAAAATCAAAAGGGGGGGGGGGCATGAGAAGTGAGCTCCTCCGAAACACATCGTTGACGGTAAGAAAGGTATAGCACGACCGCAATGACGTTTCTGGGTTCTCGTGTATTGCTTCCGTGGGGTTCAACTTTTAACTCCTAATTCCCGGTTTCTCCGCAGACATTTCCTCCCACTCTCTCGTTGAAAGCTGACAACCCGCGACGGCCCGGGGCCTATCACTCTCGGCCATTCGGCACGGCCAAGCTGCCCCACGCCGAACTCCGTCTCCCATCCGGCCGCCTCTTCCACAAAGATTCGCACATAACGGCAATGGAAAAAGCCTCTTACGAGACCAGCTTCTCCATTGGACCCTATTCCAGACGTCGCACTGCATCGTCCAGCTTACCATGAATAATGTGTTGTATATTTCATGCACAGACAGGGTGATGGGATGGTGCGGGAAGGGGCGTCATGGGCGATCAAACACACGATATTCGTCAGCAGGCGCGGCACGCTGAGCTTGACCGTGACGATACCCGTACTGTTACTGTAGGCAGTACTTGTCTCCAGTGCCATTGCTTCCCTTCCCCAGACGTACTTTGGACGACGAGACGCCCTCCTGCCAGTTTTACCTGGCTGCTTCTCTCTGCACCCGAGCACCCCGTACGCATCGCGAGGTACACAGAAACACGACGTGCATACTGTCGCGAATCTCCCGCAACATCTGTGCTGTACTCCAGCATAAACAACCACAGCTCACAAGATGCTTGCCGACCCAGCAGGCTGCGTGACGTTTCTACCAAGTTACCGCCCTCCGGCCCCGACGGCATATTGGCACTTTGTCTGCCGACTCGGCCGCCCCAGGTAAGCGGGGCACTGGTAGCGCGTCGAGACTTGAGATCCAGATTGACAAGAGTTAGTTCCCCGCGATACCATCGGCCCCAACCCAGACGTAACCCAGAAGGACAATGCCACTGTCCGTTTTCCGCGATGCAGGCTACCATTCGGCATCATACCCCTATTGCCGTCCGGTGACTTACAAATCACGGCCTCCCATGCTAGTCATATTGTACTACCCTCATTCGAAATGCCACTGTCATTGGCCGCGAGAGGCTCGGCCTCACAAAACGACTGGCAACTACGTCTTGCAAGTCGATGTCCCTAGTAGACCGGATCGCTTCCGTCGCATCCGAATCACTCATGTACGTTGCTGCCATCAGCTCTCGACCGTCCTGATGCACCGGGAACTACCGCCTATCCACAGCAGGCATGTGCCGGACTGGAGTCCGACAGCAGGACCGACAACACTAACAGCACCCAGCACCCTGCACAGCCTGCAGACGCGGATCTTGGAAAGGCGTGCCAGGCTGCCTGCTGCGGTAGTTCTCCGCTGTGGAGTGGGAGCTACAGCCACCTCAGCGCACTAGTGCAAGGTACTAGATGCAGAACCCTGCGTTTCCTTTGCGGTGCTGTGCAGCTCTTCCTCGAACCGGGCGCCAACGTCGACGCATCGTCACCTGTAGCCAGCATTAACACCGCATGGCTTCTCATTTGACGCTTTCTGCCACATGTCTAGCGTCATCTCTGTCCCAATGGCACGGCATCCTCCAGCCGATATCAAATATGGAACCTTGCCGTTACCGGGAGGATGGTATCAAAGGCAAAGGTTACATCACACAGAGACGACCGTGTGCGCCTACGCCGAACGGCCTGCCTGATTGCTTCTGCGTTGTGTCCGCAATTCTTACCCTTCAGAGGCAGTTGGCTGTTTGCGTGTTGGCACGGAATCCGGGTCTTGAGTACTAGCTGCCACTTACCGGAAGCAGTCCCCCCTCCAGACCTTACAATGCTCGCAAATGCAGAGCTGAAGCTGACAGCTAGGCCATGTCTACAAAGGACGTACGCCCGTATGCTTTCTTCATGCAAGCTGGCGCTAGGTCGAGGCCCGTCTTGATAGACAGCTGCCAGGCCGCTGCCGACCGCCCGCTGCAAGATCGGCGATGCCTCGAACCGAGGTGGCTGCCTAACCTTGCGCAAGTTACGTCTCTGACAGCAGCTTCACGACCTCATTGTCCTGCTGGTCTCAGAGCTTAACTCTAATTTCAAGCATAGCGAGAGGCTCGTAGTCGTCGGTGATAGGAAATAGTGGACTCGGCCGGCACACCACACTCGCTCCGTTCCACCCAGGAAGGTTTCTCACCTAACGATACTTGGTCAAAGGTTGTGGCCGACTCGATACAGACTCGTCTCAACTTGACTCGACAACTACGTTTGTTTTGCAGCTCCTCAAACAGGCAGGTCGAATCGGTTGTGCGTACCACCATGACCGTTTCTGCTATGGCTGCCACGACTCGGATCCGGCCTCTCCACGTCGCAGGAAACAAATTTGTCACATCGTTAGTTCGTCTCTACTTACTATCCCCCCCCGGTAGGCCATATTCATCCCCTTCTTGTTGTCTGGGCTCTCCTCTCCCCGACCTGACCGAGACGGCCTCGGCCTCTGGTTTTTGACACCTTTCCTGTACTCCGTTCCCTCCCCATACTCATTCTACCGTAGAGTCCGGCAGTATCAGAACGTGGGGCTGTCGGGTGCCGATGCCCCAGTCGTTGCGGTTGCTACCAAGTCGAGGAGACACAGTTCACCTAGCGCCGCCCAGGGTCCTACCATCGCCACATTGGAATGAACCCCTGTTCGCAACCAATCTCCCGGCTCTCCTGAACCGGTGTACTGTGAGACAAAATATCATGATGTTTCCACTCGACGGTGGCATGTCTCACAAAAAGCAATGCCAGAGCACAATGGCAATGTTGGGGGTCCCGTCATGCGCTCGACTTGAGTCTTGGAGTGCCACGGCCGATAGACACGGAGACTGACCTGATTACAGCTAATGACGATGAAGGGGAGAGAGCTTCTTGCATGGAAAGGTTATGACAGCAGATCATGTCCGAAGATCCGAAGATCCGGTGATTCCATGGTAGGTTGCACCTTGCCGGTTGCCCAGTTTTCGCACTGCAGGTGAACCGCAGGCCCGTGGCTGGAAGGCCTCTAGCAACGGACGACAACTCCTACGATGAAACCCTCTGACTTTTGAAGTCGGCAGTGACCATCAACGCTGTCAATCTCGAACATCCACTGGTGTCGTCCCCATCTCCCCGAGAGTCGAACAAGTTGCCTATTTGAGTCCCCAATGTCAAATCACTGACCAGGCGTACCTTGGCCCAATTGTCAGGGCCCAAATGGACAAAAAGCACGGAGGCCGCTGTGATCATGACAGTGATGGAGCCCCTCCACGCGGGCGTGCGCAGCTTCTTTTCCCAATAGTCACCCTTCTCGGATTCTTCCTCTGCCGTTTCGTGGGCACGGCCGGGTTGTGGCCCATGTATACGATCGCCATCGCCCCAAGCCAACAAACGAACGGCCTCTTTTGTGAGCGGTCTGGTTGGTTTCGCATTTGACATGTCGCCTCCCGCATGCTTGGTCGCCTCCTGCATCCAATGCATCAAGATTCCTGCAGGAGCGGCGGTTTCTGCAGAAGCAGAAGCTCCTGACTGTTTGGTGCTATCTCAAACCGCACAACACACACACAAACCAATTCCCCAGGCTCCCAGGCTCCAGCAGCAAAACAAACAGTGATCGACGGATGATCCTATTTCAGGGGCGCAGCGGTGCAGCAGTGCAGCGAGACAATAATTCCATTTACTGCACCTGCACCCGCACCCGCACCGCACTGCACTGCACTGTCTTCCTTGAACCCGCAACAGCCCCTGCTCATGCTGCTGTTGCTGCTGGCAAATCAGAAAGCCCAGAAGGTTAAGAAGGCGAGGGTCGGCGATGACAGGCGCCCGAGCGTTCGGCCGGCCGAGAACTGTTTGTCTTCGGAGGCTACGAGTCTTCAGCTCCGACGTCCAAAGCACCTCACGCACCCTTATTCGAGCTGCCGCCTTGCATCCAAATGCCAAATGCTCTGCAGTTCAAGGCAGCCCCAGGTTGGCATATTCTAGGCAGAGCGGCACGCCAGGAGGCTGGCTAGCTGGCTGATCGAATGAACAACAGAAGTCACGGGAATTATTATATCTTCCATTAATCAATGTAGTGTAAGCCGGGTAGTTTTGGCTGCCCCCTCTCTCCAAGTTCGTGTCCACGTTCCGCCAAAAGAGAAAACCAACGCGCATTCAATCATCTCAAAGGATGTCCGGCGGACTAAAGTGGAAGAAGAAGAAAGAAAAAAAGAAAAAAAAAAGAAAGAGAGAAAAGGGATTCGCATGCTTTGCATGAGTTGTACAGTTTGGAGAAGAATACAGTAAATAAAAAACCCCAAAGCCCAGTCTGTGTGTTGTCTTCTTCTCTTCTTCTCTCGTGGTCACAATACTGAAAACATGAAGGAAAAAACAAAAGACAAACCCGGGCGACCTTTGCTCTGCTTCCGCTCCTTGCTAATCGAACGTTGCTTTGTTTGACATGAAAACGCCTCGTCCCAATGCTTTCCCTAGTTAATTGTAAAAGGGGTGGCTTCCTTGCCCCTCCCTCAACGACTGCTTTGTCGGCAAGCCGGCTTCCTTGTTTTCCCAATGGATGCAAAACCAGTCTCGACTTGATACTTCTCGGTATGAAGACGCCAGTTTATAGAAACAGAATCGAAGTGCGGTAGTAGTTGTAGGTTTCTAACATTATATTTCGTTTTTTCGTCGGACGGTTCGGATCGCCGAGGTCCAGCTCGGACCTCTTCATTCGGACTTGGCCTCCACCGCGGCCCCCTTGCCCTTGGCCGCTAGGATGCGGTTCTGCCTGTCGCCCTTGTACCGCGTGTCGAGGGCGCGGTCCCAGAAGATGAAGAAGGGCTGGGAGAAGTTGGTTTTGATGCCCCACGTCTGGTGGTGGATGTCGTGGTACGCGGCGTTGTTGCTCGTGATGTGCTGGAGGGGGTCCCACGGCAGGGAGTAACCGCAGTGGTCGTCTACGGTCTTGACGGTCGAGAGGCAGAAGAACAGCAGTCCCTGCCTGGCGCTCATACCGGTAAGGAGGAAGCTGATGCCGGCGCCGAGGGTGTCAAGGAGGAATCCCTCGAAGGGGTGGTTGTAGAGGGCGCCGTAAGCATAGGGGACGTATAGGCGGTGATGTCTCGAGTGGAAGGTTGCTAGGGGAGTCGTGTTAGTGAAGTGTTCGCCACCCGCTCCAGAGGTCCTCGGCCCGACCGGGTCTTGGTTGCAACTTACTGTACATCCACTTGTTGACGTGCATGAGGCGGTGGAGGAAGTACTGCCATGTGTCGAGGATTGAAATGGCGGCGAAGAGCTGGAATCCGGGGATGACGAGCCAGTAGATCGCCTTTGCGACGAGCAGCTCCCAAGAGGCAAAGGCCGGGACGACGGCGTGCGACCCGTCGAGCTCGGTGGTGAGGAAGGGGTAGTGGCCTCCGGCGAGAGCGCCGGCGATGAAGGGGTGAGAGGCGGACATGTTCTTGGAGATTGAGGCGGCGTTGAGGCCGAGCAGGCCGAGGAAGGTGGGTAGGGCGCGCTGGGCGATACGGACGCGGGTGGCCCAGACGGCGACGTCATAGTCCTCGCGGCCAGTGAGCTGTTCGTCGTCGATGTATTCGAGGAAGACCGACATGACGATCTGGATCAGCTGCTGCAGGACGACGTCGCGGGCGACCTCGTAGCGGGAGACGTGGTTGCGCTTGGTGATCTCCTCGGGGGTGTGCAGGCGGTACTGCGGCCATACGTCGTAGACATCGATCAGGTGGAAGAACATGGACAGGACCCAGTACACGACAATGGGCAGGAAGATGCGCAGGTAGACGTCTGGCAGGCCGGGGATCATGTCGGCGTAAGGCTTAAGAGTGTAGGCCGGCAGCGGCGGGAGGTCGCCGGCCATTGACGTGAAGTTTGTCGCCATCGTGGGTGGGATCGTTTCGTTGACCATTGCGGGTTTCGGCGGCGGGCTTCGCTCTTCGGTCGGTCTCGGATGTGGTGGGATTAGGGACTGGTCCGGTCGGGGGAGTATCAGGTTGCTTGTCGCCGTACGCAGGAAGACGATAAATGCAAAGGAATGAAAGGGAAAGGTATGGCCCGTTGGTGTGGCGGGCAATGGCGGTTTGGAAGGAGTGGACGTAAGTTGGATATATAAGATGCCTAAGCCTCGGGGGAGGGGATGCCAAAAGCAACAAAAGCGCAGCGCAGCGACAGGGCTGAGACGGAGGAGTAAGGTTAGGCAGGAAGAGGAAGGGTGGGAAGGTCGGCAGTCTTGTGGCGAGTTGATTCGAGGTTTCACTAGCCTTGACTAGCTTGGTCCTTGTTCGCAATGCGCGAGAAAGCAGTGCAAATCCAATTGTTCAGTCCGACAGAGTGACCTGTTTGCTCGGTGCTCGAAGGCGCTCGCGGTTAGGTACTCGTAGGAAAAGGCACGGGGATAGTGGTGTCTTAGCGGCGGCGTCGGGGGTCACAGGCGGGCAATTTTTTTTCATCTCTCTAGGACTAGGTTGCGCTCAGGTGTTCGGGTTTCCAGGGCCAGGAATGATGCGTTTTTATCAATCTCGCTTGTGAAAAGGCGCGGGACTCTCGCCATTCGACAGTCTCCCGGTTTTGCCACGGATCGGACCACAACTGGGCTCCCCCTTCTGGCTTATCGATCTGGCGAGGGCGGGAATTGAAGAATGCCCCGGCCGCGGCATCCGTGACGCTCTCAATCGACAGTGAATGCCCAACGCATTCGTCCATTCGCGCAGGCTCAACTTGTACTACAGTCTGCCTACGGCCCTCCCTTGGCACCATCACGGGCCAGCTCGCGTAAATTGCGGCGGGCTTGTCAATGTTGTCATAACTCTGTCGACCATGCGCGGCTTGCTACGCTGTCGTGTCAGCCCACCGGGCTATCCCCTGTCGCTCCCGTGGGTACGCGGACTGTTCGGTGGCTTATATAAGCCCGGACACCGCGATGCGATCGAGCGCCAAGCGTCGTCTGGTGGTGCATTCGAAGAGGGGGCTTAGGTAAGGCAATTTCACAGTGCGATGCGCCCACTCAGTTATCATCGAAAGAGGGCACCCTTCTGGGGGTTCAACAGTGGCACGAGAGCCGGGCTTTCGGTGTAACTAGTCTGGGAGAGAGGAGATTGACGAAGATGGCAATACGTCGATATTACTGAAATGTCCCCAGGGCATACCTTGATCACGCATGCCATCCCACTCCGGACCATGCTGGGCTTCTCACAAACAACAGACCAGACGATGTTCCATGTCAAGTGAGTTCATGTGACATGGGAGCAACTGCCAGAGACCGACAGACTGGGTTGGATTCACCGCTGCCACGCATTCGCAGAGCGCAGTTGAGGCTATCCCGGCCCCGAGTCTCTGAGCTCAAACATGTGGTGGATATCGCCCAGGGCCCTTCAGCGGCAGCGGCGCTGTCAGGGACTCGAACGCACCTATGGAACGGCTTAGGTAAGACATTCCAATTCGACCTGTGGACACACCGCAACGCGCCATGTCGGGCTACTCGTGGTAAAAGACTCGAAGAGAATATCCTTCTGGTGTCCGTCATGTGGGTACATCGACGGCGGCGGCAAAAACCTAAAGCTACACTCCATGACTTTCAAGAACCGCAATGCCGAGTTAGTGAAATCCCAGAGACCCTATTGGGTTGATATCTCTGTTTTTCCTAGTTCAGGTTCACCCGCAGCATCTGGTCCACGTTTCGCGCGCACGTTCAGTGTTCAGCGTTCTCGCCCTTCGGGCTGCCCGCCGCATTGTTAGTGCTTGGTATGATTCTGCCCGCCGCACCCTTAACAGGAACCTGCCTGGTCATTTAGACCAGTCTCGATTCAGACTAGTGCCTAAAACCCCACCAAACACAAGTCCTCCCACTTGCCAAATTTGCGAACACTTTTCGCCCTTCAAAAGCGACCCCCTTCTCTTTGCTCGATCTCTCACTCCTCCAGACCCAGACAACGAACTTCCGTCTCGCCAACCCTATCCTCCCGACCTTCTCAGACAAACCGCCAAGATGCTTATCTACAAGGTACGCTCTTTTTCGAAATCCAACAATTACATTCCATGCGACAACCCACGACGTGCTGGCGCACGAGCTGTCGTTTTTTTCTTTACCCCTCCTTCATAACCCCGCCGCCGTTGGGCAGGGGGAGAGAAAAACAAAAAATATCTTTGTTCTGGATATGGGAACTCTTGGGCTGACCGAACCCTGCACTCGAACAGGACATCATCACGGACGACGAGATCATCTCGGACTCCTACGACCTCAAGGACATCGATGGCATTGTGTACGAGGCCGACTGCGCCATGATCACTGAGGGCACTGTCAACGTTGGTGCGTGAACTCCCGTCCTGCAGCGCTTACCCCGCGCTCGCATCCGATACGCGAGACGATATAGGGGCAGCATTCTGACGATTTGCAGACACTGGTGCCAACGCCTCCGCTGAGGAGGCCGAAGAGGGTGTTGAGGACACCGAGGTCAAGGTCAACAACATCGTCCACTCTTTCCGTCTTCAGTCCACCCAGTTCGACAAGAAGGGCTACCTGGCTTACCTTAAGGGTACGTGGAGTTTTCCCTCTACTTTGGAACATTCTGGACTCCAGCTGACACAAACTCCCACAGGCTACATGAAGGCTGTCAAGGCCGCCCTTCAGGAGAAGGGTGCCCCCGCCGAGAAGATCACTGCCTTCGAGAAGGGTGCCCAGACCTACGTCAAGGAGAAGCTCCTCCCCAACTTCAAGGACTTCGAGTTCTACACTGGCGAGTCGATGAACCCCGACGGAATGTAAGAAACACCCCTATCTTCATCTACTCAAATTCATACTAACCAGACTGCAGGGTTGTCCTCCTTAACTACCGTGAGGATGGTGTCACTCCTTACATCATCGTCTGGCAGCACGGTCTCCAGGAGATGAAGGTTTAAATCTGGACGGGGCGTTCCTGTTTTCGAGATTTTGACGGTGTCGGACTGAACTTGACGTCTAGACACCTTGCTACAGCGTCCATCTGCTTTGGCATATATCCCTTCAAATCCGTAGCAAGCAAAAAAAATAAAAAGTGCACTCGGTGTTGGCCGTATTTAACGACGACCCATGACGACCTCAATTTACGTGAACTACAGTGCCCTGCTCAAGCTGTCAGGTTTTCGAGAACCGCACCCCGTAGGGTGGTCTGACCATTAACAAAACGCCAGAGATGCATGCCTCAGATAACAAATGCACTAACCCCGTCTCATCGTATGCGATGTTCAGACTGCTCAAAACGTCGGCTTCGTTGCCAAGGGGATCGGAGGAGGCTCATCGTCGTCGCCCGGTCCAGGTGCTGGCGGGGCGGCTGCGCTGCTCAGCTGGGGTTTCTTCTTTGGCGGGGGAGGAGGCGGCTTCTTCTTCCCGATTGTGTTTAGAAGCCCGGGCGGAGGCGACAGCGGGCTCGGGGCCGCGCCGGCGTTACCCGTAGTTCCCTCCTGCTGCTGGCCAACCTGTCCGGCGTATTTTCCGACCTTGTCCGAGATGCCGTATTTTTGATTCAGATTGTTCGCGCTCTTGACCCCGGAAGCCACCTGTTCCCCGTGCCGCTGGCGGAAGTTGTTAAACGTTGATGCAGCGGAGCGAGCGTCAGACATTGACACAGATGAGGGGTTCTTATGGAAATTGGACGCCGTGCGTAGGGCGGCCTGCTTCTGCTCCATCGTCGTACCCTCACTTGGAGGCGGCGGGCTCGACAACTGACCGGAGGATTTTCCCAGCTTCGCGAAGCGGTTCTGCAGCTCGTTCATCTGTCCGTTGGGCGGTGAAAATGCGCCGTTTCGCGGAGGCGGCGCTGGGCTGCCGGCATTCGATCGGGCAGGGGGTTCGGGCGCGGACTTTCCAATTCCTAGAGCCGGTACCGAGACGCCTGCGGCTCCTAGCCTGCTCATCGCATTCTGGTTCAGATAACCGCCGCCGCTGGATGCTGCCGATGCGGGCGGCGCAGGTGGTGTGACTGACGCTGCGGACGGGGTCCTGGGCGGGAGTCGGGGAGGCAGACTCGGCGGCGGTGGCCGTGCGGCGGCTTGACCAGGGGGCGGCGTTCTGCCGTCGGCACCATCCTTCCTGCCGGGGGGCGGTGGCAGATGGGCCGTCGAGAGGCCCGTGGTATCAACGCGGTATGGGCGAGGGGGCGCCTCTTCCTCTTCTTCCTCCTGCTGCTGGTATCGATTCGGGTCTTCGTATGGCGGCGGTGGGGCTCCAGGTGATGCTGCGTTCGAACGCGAGGGCGGCGGTGGAGGAGGGTTCGTACCAGGGACACGCTTCGGCGGCGGTGCAAAGGTCGAGGGGTCTTGTAGAGATGATAGCGGCCGGGCGACACGGCCTTCCTTGTCGGCGTCGTCCTTGTTTCTGCCCAACAATCCGTTCTGTGCGCCAATTAGTCTGACCGCGAATTGCATGCTAAAACCTCGTTATGGCGGTGACATACCACTTGGCCCTTGAAGGTGGTGCCCGCCTTTTCAGGATGCCAGCCATTCTTCATAAAATTTCCAAAGTTGGACATTGTTGACGAGCTTTCCGAACACAAAATGTTCGACAGAATGGTGAGCCCGTTCGGTGTTGCAATGGACCTGCGCTGGTGTAAAAGGGAGAAGTCGTAATGTCGTGCATTTAATGTAAAGGCCAGTGGAGGTTCAAATTGTCTCCAGTGGTGGTCCTCTCTGTCAGCGCTCCATCCTGGTCTTGCGTGACGTCGGTTGCGTGGCAGTGAAAAGGCAACAGGCGCCTCGCCCCGCTGCTGAATCGCCAACATAGGGGTATTTCGGCGCGTTGGGCGCTGTGATTTCGGTAGGGTGTCCGTGCTGGACGCCTTGCGATTCAGGCCCATATACGCCCCGAGCAGAAGGACCGACCCTTCGCACCCTTCCCGTCCGAAAGTGCCTTGCCAAAATATTGACTTTCGTCGCGTCAGTCGCGTCTTTCGGACCGCCGATGCAGCCCACCCGACTGCGATCCTTCCAACAGACTCATCAGCAATCAGCCATAATGGCGCAACGGAACATCATCGACGTCGAGCTCTTGACGGAACATCTTGGATATGCGCCCATTGTGAGTACGCCCTTCTTGTCCATCAAGCGCATCATACGACGACTCAGGACTAACACAGTCGCAGTCGCTCCTCGACAGCATCATCAACAATGTCAATGCAGTAGCCGACAAGACCCTCGACCGCGTCGAACAGGGCCTCTCGAAAGCGCCCCCCAAAGCGCTTGGATTCGAAAAGGCATTGAAACAGAAGAAGTCTCACCCGGATGCGTCGGTCAACGTCGAGGAGAAGGCGAAGCTTGAGATCATCGACGGTGTTCACAAGCTCGAGACCCTGCTATGCGCGGCCATCGACAAGAACTTTGACAAGTACGAGCTCTATGTGATGCAAAATATCCTCGGAATTCAGCCGAACCACCGCAACTGGATGCGCCTTGCCCACTACCACGGCCTCGAGTTCAACGTCGTTCACGAGGACGCACCGACAAGGGAGAGCGTTGATGCGCTGAGGAGGAAGTTGCAGGCGAGCCAGCGGCTGAACGTGATGCTACACGCCGAGCAGGCTAAGAACGCGGCGCTGCTGGCAAAGCTGCGTGGGGTCATCGGCGGTAAGCCCGCCGGCTCGCGGGCTTCGCTGGGAGAGGTCAAGATTGAAGGGGCGGACGACAGGGCGCCGTTCCAGTTCTTGCAGGAGAAGGGAGACCTAACGGAGGGTGACTTCAAGACACCCCTCACCACCACCACGGCGTTCAACATGTCGCAGCTACAGGCACTGCGGGCGCTGTCAACGTCATTGCGCAATATCATGCCCGACTTGAAAGACCCGTCCAACGTTGAGGATGGGCCGGAGAAGAACAAGAGCTGGAGGCGGGAGAGGATGGAATATGTCGAGAGTGCGACACGAAAGCATCTCGAACAGGTTCGAGGCTTGGAGCTGGGGAAGGACGGAGAGGTCCGCGACGGCGAGTGGCAGGGCGAAGGGAGGAAGTTTGCCATGAGCGAGGTTGAAGGGTTGGAGCGGGTGGTTTCTGCGCTGGGAGGAGGGTCTGAGGAGTCTGCCGAACAAAATGATCCCGACGCGATGGATGAATCCTGAGATGAAGGTCATGGATTTGGACTTCCGAAGCTCAAGAATCCGGCCGGCTGATGACGTCCTCGTACCACCGATGCAGAAGCGAGCTTGCTTCAGTACGCTCGACAGCATGTCGGAATATGCTTCATGTCGATCGATAGCTCCAGTGACCGAGCTATATGATGGCGCTCACCGACTCCACCTCGGCTCGACTCGATCCGGCCGAACGCAGCTCATGAGTTGATACTACCCGGCATCCCCTGCATAAGCCTCGAGCCTCAGGGACAGGAGCATTCTAGGTCACTGGTGCTAGTCGATCGTGCCCCAAGATTGGGCGAGAGCGTCAGTATCGCGACTTGATCAACTGCGACATCACGTGCCGATGAACAATTATGACCGGCGTCGGTTGAGAACAAACCATGAAGACATTGCCTTCGGCCTCAAGGGCACGCAAGCCGCGTCAGAGCTGTCCTAAGCAGTCGGCTTGACATGGTGAGGCTCTCGCTGAGCCCAACTCAATCGCTAGGACGAGGCCACGATGTAACACCTAGAACACCAAAGCCATGGGATTTGAAATGGCGATGAATACACGCACAACCCCATGATGACGGGTGCATCATAGACAAGTAGGGAAACAACGAATTCAAAAAGGAACAATAACACACACAAAATAAGAAAGAATAAGAAAAAGCTCGGAATAGGCCCAAGGACCAGCCTTGACCCTGAACCTACGAACTAACAATTTCAATCGGAAGCATTGAGGTTTCATACCAAGTATCTTCAGACCAACGAGCCTTATATGAAATCAAGGTCGAACAGCATTAATAAGAGAAACTTCCTCCAACATAAGATCATTGTAAAAAGGGGCTATTGATGTTGAGTTCGAATGAAAGGCGGAATATGTTGTGTATGCTGTTCTGCCTGGAATATGGTCTATATATTGAAGGCCGCAAGTGCTCATGATACAACTCATCGTGCCTTATTTCAGGGTGTTAGCTTTCCGGCATGAAATCCTTGGGCTAACTTCTTCCAATGAGAAATTTCTGTTGTGAGGGGTCGCGCCAGCGAAGCGGTCCGCTGATAACAAATTCACTTACACCGGCGCAAAAATACTTTTGAATGTGCCTTCAAAGGCACCTTGCTCTCAAAGTTGCTTGCCTCCATGGTAGAGACTTCCAACCACGACAATGGGAAGCTGCAACCAGTGCTGAAAAGCTTATTCCAACTCTGGCCCACCAGATCGGGCGACATGGCCAATAAAAGATTATTTTTGCTTGGTCAAACATGCAAGTCTCGAACATCGCCTCATATTAATACGACCTGAAAGAAATCAAGATGCCGGCCAATAAAGAAAACATCGACTTCGAGGCAGGGAGCACAAACGCCCGCCAACGAGCTCGGGAGGACTCGATATCCTACTCGCTCGCAGGTCAAACAGCAACAGGTCGCCAGAGCAGGATCCTGCAACATCTTGCCGACAGAATTGCGTGTTGTGATCTTGGGTCTGCTCGCCCAGTATAGGAAGAGTCCCGGCGTGTACGCCTCGGCCTGTAGAGAGTGGCAAGCCGTCATTAGAAAGAGAAACTTCGGCCGACTGAGCTTCAGATTTCATGTCTTGATGGCTTAAACCACATGGACATTCGAACAAGAGACCTTGCAAAGAATGTTTGACTACACGTGGAGTTCAGAGAATACGGCTGTGGAATCGGGCTGTGGGCGAAGACCCTAAGATAGGTTTCGGCAGACACTGGCTTCTTCCGAATAGCCATCAGGAAGCTCATGAGGACATTGAGCAAATGGAGCCCAACCGACAATGGTATCACCCTGGAGGTAAGCGCGTGTTCACGAAGCGCCTCGAAACAGGATTTCGAAAACCTTCACTTCAGTCAGAGCCGACGGAAAAGAAGAGCTCACTGCAGATTTCAGTGACCAGTCTCTGCAAGCCAGGGTCAGCTTCCCTGACTCATAACACGAGTAGGATGGTTAAGAAGCCTCGTGTCCATCCCGTCATGCGCTCGACTGGCTACATGGTAAAGCATAATTCAGCTTGATGGACGAAATACCTGAGGTTTACGCTACCACGGCATTTGTATTGCGTCAAAAATGCCGTCGGGAATCTCCTTGACAAATCTCCCAGGTTTTTTTTGGGTTTTTTTTTAGTGACTTCCTTAGGCTGGAGGGCGTGTTGTACGTACGAACAATGTCGAGCATTAGAACCATTCGGATACAGTCTCGGCGAAGAGGACAATAATCATGGTATATGCAGCAGCTCTACCGCATACGGGTCAAATGGTCCTATGTTTTTGACCTGGATTTTGAGCACACGACGCAAGTGTGTCTCCCAAAAGGGCTGAAGGCATAATCAATCTTCCAGGACCACAGCCCGGCCTTTCTGGTCCTCTCAAAAGTTGTTATTGCACAGCTGAGTTCTCTGAACTCAAATCCCTGGGGATTTCTGCAAAGGAATCGTGACTTTGGCGTGGTCTTTGCCGGAATAAGTCTCGAACTCGAACAGATCTCCGTCGCATACTTAATTAATGCCGAGCGTTTCTTCCAACAATGCCAGCCACATTTTGCCTGGGAGAAGCTGCGATTTCTAGCCTTTACGTCAGAGAACTCAAGAGGAAGAACCAATACTTGGAACAGTCGATGCTGCTCGGGACGCTGGCTATGCTGCGTCCTGCATGCCCACTTGCATTATATGGTCCTTTGGTATTGGACAGGCAGTAAGCCGTGTCCTTCACGTATCAGAGGGGACCCAACCATGCTGCGATTATTCAAGATCGGACCTGAAAGTCGCAGCTGACGCCTCGAGTGATCGACGCTTGGTAACAGTGTACGAGAAGCACTCGCGGTATCCGCGGGAGGTCAAGCAGCAAATACTAGCTTGCGATAACGTGAAGTCATGTAGTGACGCGATGCGTTTACTGGACTTGCCTGGTGGTATCATTGACCCTGTCTCCTTGATGCAGATACGTGGGGAGGGTGCGACGGGTTGAAATCAACCATGGGTAGAGTTTGCCCAACAGAGATCACAGTTTGAACAGGGGATATGATAGTCGTGGTGTTCGAATAGACTAATCGCTGAGAAAGCAATCATTTGTTGGCAAGACTATGACATTAACTTTCAATTCCATGGCGAGAATACGTTAAACGAAAACACAAATAATGATCCGCTCTTCTGATATGAACTTCGCCACGATGAAGTGATGTGCTAATCATTTGCCAGACCGCGGCCATCTCCCGGTAGGAGTTCCGAATCCGAGGCCCACCGTTAGACCGGAACGGCGATGGCAATTCACCGCATGCCGGGGACCGGAGCTTCTTAGGAGCACACGGTTTCTGGAGCCCACAATGGATAGTACAATGCCTACCCCGTCTCGGTTTGAAAGACGCAACAGCAACTGGCAAAGCTATCTCGAACGTCGAAGGACACTCTTCTGAACTCACGGTGACCGACATGATGAGGTAACGGCTGGGAATCGAGCTCATTTCGACGGGGTGAGGCCGTGCCCGTCCGGGCTCAGCGTGGCACTCAGTTGAGCCCTTTTCCCCGCCTGCTTGCCATACCAAGTGACAAGCAAGGCTATCCAGGCCTTCCGAATAGAGTCTCGGTTACCCTCGCAGCCAAGGCAGCAGGTTACAAGGAGGCACGGAGTTGAGCAACTAACCTGCCGAGCTTCCCTTCGCACCTACTCTTCTGGGAGTAGCTCCGCATGTCCGTACGACGTCGCGATCGACCTCGCTAGACACCTTCACCACGCCAAAACGCAGTTCGTCAGGACAGCGTACGAATGTTGTGCTGGCTCGCGAATTTCGAGAGCGTCATCTAAGTACCTCAGTCTTGGCTTGCATGGTTATCAACTGTTAACCCCTCACTTTCCACTCATTAAGTTTGCCGGGCCAAGATGAGGCCATGCGCGACATGCTCCGTGAGGGGATGCGGCGTGTGAGTTGCACCCAGGCACGCTGTTCGAAGGTGTATAAAGTATACCGCCTACTGCCGCCGAACTCGATTAGTGTTCCACATCAGCGACCTAGCATAATTGTAAAATCAGGCAGTCGCGATGAAGCTCATTGTCGCTCTCGTCCTCGCCCCTCTTGTCGCTGTTTCTGCCTTCCGGCCAGGAGCCGACAGGGCGCCGCGGGACGACAAGGTCAGCTATGATGGCTATCAGGTCTACCGTGTGTCGACAGCTAACGCACCGAGCGACCTTTCCCGGTTGAGTTCATTCCCATCCATTGACCAGAACGGCTTCATCGAGGTGGCAATCCCGCCCAATGAGATAGACAACTTCAAATCGCTGGACCTTGAGACGCAACTCTTGGATGAGGACCTCGGCAAGCTGATCAGAGCAGAATCTGTGGCTCAGAAGCCCGCGTCTTTGACCAAGCGCAACGAGTTGCCCTCCCTGAGCTGGTTCGACTCATATCATGCCTACGACGACCATATTCAGTACTGGAAAGATCTCCACGCCGCGTTCCCCAATAATTCGGAGTGGCTGGACATCGGGTCATCCTACGAAGGTCGTAAAATATTTGGTTTGCGCCTTTGGGGTGGCGAGGACACAGGGACGAAGCCTGTTGTCCTCTGGCACGGCACTGTTCATGCTAGAGAATGGATCACAACACTGGTCAGTCATTTCGATCCCGCAGAGGAAGAGCCGAGTTTCTCACATACTTGCAGACCGTCGAGTACTTGACTTATAAGCTCATCGATGGTTACAAGTCCGGAGACCGAAATGTCACGGCCTTCTTCGATGCATACGATTTCTACATCGTGCCCTTCCACAACCCTGATGGTCAGCATAGCTTCCCGTGACCACTGAATGCTTTTCTAACCGCCTACTAGGCTTTGTGTACAGCCAGACTACTGATCGCCTCTGGCGCAAGAACCGCCAGCCGCGCTCCAACACGACCTGCGTCGGGACCGACGGCAACCGCAACTGGAACTTCCAATGGGACTACCCTCTCGAGGACGGCAGCGTCTCCGCCGACCCCTGCGGTCAAACCTTCCGCGGCCGGTGCCCCGGCGACACGCCCGAGAACATCGTCCTCTCGGCCCTCTCCCGCAAGCTGGCCGCCACGCCCGGCGGCATCCGTCTCTTCATCGACTGGCACAGCTACTCGCAGCTCATCCTGCTCCCTTGGGGCTTCTCATGTGAGCCTGAAGTACTGCCCAAGAACCTGCAGACGCAACGCGACGTCGGTGCCGGGTATGCGGCCACCATTAAGGCGACGAGTGGAGAGGAGTATGAGGTCGGTCCCTCATGTGAGATTCTGTATTACTCAACCGGCTCTGCGAGAGACTTCCATCACGGCGCACTCAACGCGACATACTCGTGGAGTGTTGAGTTGAGGCCCAAGAGTGGGAGTGGGGGCTCCGGGTTTATACTGCCGCCTGAGTTTATCTGGCCGACAGTAAAGGAGCATTGGGAGGGCATCAAGTACGTCCTCGGTGTAGTCGGCTAGGGTAATAGTCACGTAAGACATCTTTAACATAGATTCATGTCGAGTTCAATTCTAGCTCCAAAATCCCTTTGAAGAGAAAATCACCTGTTGATCATCCATGATACCATATAGTGCAGAAAAGTATCGTCAGATCGTGATCTGGTGTGGCACTAAGCCAAAGAAG
This sequence comes from Colletotrichum incanum, assembly GCA_001625285.1. Classification (NCBI taxonomy): domain Eukaryota; kingdom Fungi; phylum Ascomycota; class Sordariomycetes; order Glomerellales; family Glomerellaceae; genus Colletotrichum; species Colletotrichum incanum. Next base: position 27,797 of record LFIW01001810.1, read on the forward strand.
TCTTGAGCCAAGGCAGCCGTTCAAAAACATGAAACAAGCGCAGAATCCGACTCGTCGATAAACATCTCTATCTAAACAGGCAATGGCAACTTTTGTGGCACGCCAACGACCATTGTAATGTCAGCGGTTATCAAGGATGATTCATGCTTCCTCCGAAACGTCGCCCACGATGTGGAATTTCGTCCTGCGAGAATATGCCTCGACTGGGTTCTGCCGGATCTTGTCGCTGAGCTACTCCTCAGCTACGACCAGTATCTTGTCCATGAAATGAGTCTCAGTTGGATTCGTCTCACAGTTCTCGACCTCGCAGCATTCCCAGTATATGTGACAGCAACCAAAGTGTAGAAGCCTTGACGCCAGCAGCCTCCAGCCCTGCGACATTGGGGGCTCCCGCTCAAAAAACCCCGGACAGCTCCAGTATCTCTCATATTGAAACCTGCACCGCTTCGTCGGGGTCCCAGGAGCGATTTTGATGCTAACGAGAGTCGGAAAGAACATCACAGGATCACGCTTCTATTGACTTCGGGAAAACCGTGGCTTGATATTGCAAGCAAGCCAACGGAGAGGGAAACAGGGGAGGGGAGAAAGACAAACGAGACGAGAAGGACAGGGACAGATCCAGAGACACCGGGTACGGAGTCCGACATGAGGTTTTTAGAAGGAATCGGCCCTAGTGTCCTTTGTCCATACCTTAGGTTATCGAACATGGAAGAGCAGAGGCTGGGCAGAATTTCGCTTTGCTATTCGCTTCATCTGGGATTAAATAGATGTTGCCTCTTGTGTTCCGGCAGATGATATGATCCCCCTGAACTACGGTCACAGCATTGCCAAACGATGCGCCGAGGGGAGAAGAATCTGATTGTTCTGCCTTTGCAACCCCACGATATGGGTTCCCGATAGGCTTGCGGGGTTTGCTGTAGCTACACACTCCAGCGGCGCACATGCCGAGGGATCTAACCAATTCTTTACATATATGTTGTCTACTTGTTGTACAAAGGCGGACGCCCAACGCCGCAGCCAATCCGACAAGCTTGCTATATATCCTCCAGCAGTTCGTAATCTTTGGCAGCAGCCCAAAACGCATGCTTCCAGAACCGCCCATTTTTGTCTGTCGCCTGGGGCCGAGCCTGCTTGTAGACCGTAGCAACCAACTTTTTGGCGCCGTCCCAGTCCTGCCTGTAGATCAGCGACCGCAGCAGGGGCTCGAGTAGCGGGAGGGTGGGCCAGATGCCCCAGTCGTCAAGGTCGTACACGATCTCCAGCGCGCTATCAAGGTCGCCGGCACGGTGGTAGTGCTTGATGACACTCTCCCAGAAGACGCGGTCCGTCAGGGCGCGCGTGCGGGAGCGACGGTCAGCGACGAGGGCGCGGAGGGAGTCAAGATCTGGCCGCTCACGACTGACGTAGTACTCGACCAGGATCGTGCACATCTCTGTCGAGGGCTGCAGGCCGCTGCTGCGCAGGTGGGCGAGGACGGCGGCAACAGAATGATCCGCAACGTCGCCCGCCTTGACAAGGACGTGGAGCATCTTGGCGAACGCTTCCGGGTTGGGCTCGATACCGCAGGCGGCCATCTCCGCGAAGACACCGTCGATAGCCTCTCGCTGCTCCTTTGGCGTTTGGTTGGGGAGGTCCTCGAAGGCTGCCTCGAGGATGATGGTGAAGGTTGAGGCATCGGGCGTCAGACCCGCCATCTTCATACTGGAAAGGAGGCTGTCTGCCTCGTCGGAAGCGCCCTTCTTTAACATCCGTGAGAGGAGCATGTTGTAAGTGTAGATATCGGGTTCCATGCCCTTCTCTGTGGCCCAGTCCAGCACCGCGCGTGTCACGTCCATACGGTCACGCTTCAGCAGCCCAGAGATAGCCGCGTTCACACTTAAGATCCCAGGTTTGACCGCCTTGTTTTGGGTGCCGTTCTTCACCGCCGTATTCCACAGCTTCTCCATCTCTTTTAACGCGGTTAGGCCTGCTCTTTCTTGGCCGAGGTGACCAAGCGCGGCTATCCTGATTGACCAGATCTGCTCATCCAGTCTCAGCCCCGCCCTTGTGATCGAGGACCACAGATTCTCAATCGGGTCAAGCCGCCTGGCCTGCTTCCAGCCCTTCATCATCGACGTGTAGGTCCTTACCGTGGGGTCGACTCCAAGTTTTTTCATGTACGTCAACACTTCCGCAGTCATTCTAGAGAAGCCCTCCGTGTGTACGCCGGACTTGCAGCAGGCAAGAAACAAGATGTAGTCAAGCAGCTCAGGGGAGCCACGAAGTCTCTGGGCCCGGTCCTTGTCGTTGGCTGGGTTGATGAGGTCTCTCCAGGCCTGCTGTGCCGCCGCGAGGTCATTCGAACGAAAGGCCATGCCGAATCGCCTGTGCCAAAGAGCATACGAGAAGCGCCCCGCGGATTGGGTATGGTTCGAGCTCCCAAAAGCAGGTGCCTTCGACTCTTTCCAAGCTTCGGGTGCCATTCGAGTCACCCGCCAGTCCGCCCTGGGCTGGACGTAACTCCATAGTTCAGGATGGCCGTCAAATACTTGCTGGAGCTTCTCCTGACCAAATCGCTTCACGATAGGGTCCAATGCATCCAGTAAAGGCTGTGCCTCCTCCCTTGCCCTGGTCAACATGTGCTTGGGCTCGGATAGAAGGACGAACGTGGTCACGAGCGCAGGACCGAGGCCGCGCAGCTCGTTGAGCGCAAACAACGGAAAGAGCGTGCGAAAGAGCCTGGTAGGCTCGTCCGTACCCCGCATGTCTGGCCTTGAGGTGAGCCAGAACTCTGGTTCCGAGCCTAGGCCGCTGTCGGCGCGCCTCAAACTCGAGAAGTGTTTCCAGCATTCCACCAAATCATCCAACAACCGCTCCTCAACAGGTTCGTTCTCCGACCCAGACCGGGACGACACTATTGCCCGCAGGAGGCCATTGATGAGCTCCAGTCTCCTTACGACTCTGAAGTTGTACAGATCGGCATAGATCTTGCAGATGTCGGCAGTGGTAGGGAGGTCCGTATTGTCGATGGCCGAAAACTTGGTATTCGTTATCTGCTGTATAGCCTGGGTTGCTTTGGTCGTAAGAACTTGTGGGATTCGGGAGTCCGAGTTTCGCGAGACTGGCAGTAGCTTCGTCGATATGAACGTGTACGACTTTGCCGCAACATCCACCGCGGGCAGGTTCTCCTTATTCTGCGCGATCTTGTCGAGTCCGTCGGCGAGACGGTAGAGTTGGTTGACGTCGTGGCTGGTATTTGTGGACGCCTGCGGTTCGCTGCTGATGGTTTCTTCAAACAGGTCCAACGCCCTCTGTTTAGCGCTCTGGTCGCCTCCGCCCTTGCCTTTCCGTACAGGTATCCGGGGTGCGTTCTGTGACTGGGTTCGGCGCGGCTGGGTTGTTGTTCTTGAGGTTTCAGCGGTGGCTGCCGGGAAGCTCGCGGTCGAATTCGGTCGCACCGTGCCGATTGTCGCCGCGCTAGCTAGGAGCCTTGAACGGCATTGTGAACATACCGTCCTCGAGGCCAGCATAGCGTCTGACGAAGGAGGGTGTTGGGGTATTTGAATCGTTTGCGCCGAAGAGCGTGGTGGTAGTTGGTGATGCAAAAAATCCACGTCGGAGGGCCATTGGAAAAAGTTCCCAGCAGTGGGAACAGCACGCCGAACTAGGGGCATAAGACCCCTGCTCATTCCCTGCGGCAGCGCTCCGTTACTGAAGCTTGGGCCACTGTGTGCCAACTCAGATATTCGGCCAAGGATGAGCTTGGCTTTCATACAGTTACGAGATATGAGAGTATCTAATTTGCAACAAATTGAGTATGTGCCGATGTACATCCAATTTCCACTGCAGTTTGAATGAAACATGTGTACAAGTTTGTGACAGGTCGAAAACATGAAGTCATTGATCAATTTAGCGCAGTGGTATGTATGACCTCTCCTCCCAGTCCTCACACTAATCATCACACATTGAATCTTACATCTTGGAAATGGTGGCCTCAAACTTGCCGTCAATCTCACGAATCTTCTCCGCCGACCGCTCATAGCCGGGTTCCTTCTTGAGTCGGTCGATGTACTCAAACACACGCGGGTGCGCCGCCCGCGCGGAACCGCCGGGCCAGCTACCCAGAGTGTCGAAACGGGGCTCCGCCGCGATGAGGGCGAAGCTGAGGAGGATGTCGGCGGCCGACAGGTGCTCGCCGCAGATGTACTTGCCGCCATTGGGGGAGGTCTCGAGCATCTGGTCGATCAGGGCGAGGTGCTTTTTGGCGTTGGGGAACACCATCATACTGTAGATCTTGTTGGCGACCACTGAGGTGATGGGTCGGACGAGGAACGGCACGTTGTCGGATTTGAGAGCTGGATGTATGAGCTGCGGTGATCCGTCTACACTACACGGGATAAGACTTACCTCCAATGACGAGAGACAGAGTCAGGACTGGGAGCAGGCTTCCTTCAGTGTAATGGAGGAGGTACTGGCACCGCGAGTACTCCTCAGTCTCGCCGCCGAGCTTGCCCTCCTGGCCATCCTTCCACTTCTTGGGAATGAGGTTGGTGTTCTGACCAAAGTGCTCGCACAGGTACTGCGTCATGTAGCCACTCTCAGCCAGCGTGATGGACTCGCCGGAGCCGGTAGGATAGATATCGATCACGGGCGACTTGCCTAAGGGGTGGATCTTTGCAAGCTCGGGCGGCGCCAGGAGGGTCTGCTTGTTCCTGTGGAAGACTTCGACCTCATAGTCGACCTTGAGCTCCTCCAGGAGCCATAAAATGTTCTGCGCTCTTGACTGTTCAAGCCTGGGATGTTTGTCAGCTCAGTTCCGTAGGAGAGTTCTGAGGCTGGCTTACCAGTAGAGCTTGACTTTGGGCTTTTGCTCGGCTGTCATAGTGCTGACGTATTCACTCAATCCCTTGAATCTTGTCACGATAATCACCACTTGGCATTGAACTCAACTCCGCGATACTCGAAAGTAGCAACTTATCGCAACTGATTTTCCTGTTGATAAGGTAAGGGTCTCACCGAGGTCATGTCCCTCATTTTATACGTCACTAGCTCTTCGGAATGCAGAGGGCCCGGGCCCACCAAATTCACCTTTAGCTGCTCGCAGCGCAACGAGGACTTGGACCGTCTGTTGTCGCAGCAGCTCGTTCACCAGCAGAACTGGATAAATCCCCACAATTTAGGCTTGCCTCGGCGTCGATGCCTCGGCATCGCACCACATCGAGTGCTTCATCATCGGCGAAGCAACCGAGTCGGGGGATTGTTTGCACCGAAATGCAGATCGGCCTAGTCGCTAATGTTACGACTCGCGGTGCTCCAATAGTGAATGTGAACCACGGGCTCTTTCCTTGATTAATTGGGTTTTTCTATCTTCCGAGGACCATTCGGTCTAAAGCAATTGATTGATTCACGTATGGAGTTTTTTCCTTCCTTGCCAGAGAGCCTGCTGTCGACTTCAAGTTCAGTAAGTAATGGTAGTACAAAACCAGTTGTATCATAGACATGACAAAAAATCGTTTAAGCGTCAACGACAAGATTCGAACTTGCGCGACCGAAGCCACTGCCTGAACTGATTGTCTCAATTGCTCAAGACGATATAGCAGGGCAGCCCATTAACCACTCTGGCACGTTGACTAATGTTGCTTATGTAAACTAACCAAGAATGTCATATTAAGAAGGTGCTTAGTAAAATCAGGCGAAGTGCACGTCCCTTCATACAGTGCTTAGGATGTGACTTTTCACCGTATATCATGCTGTCCATGCTGGTAACGCACAGTGTTAGGTGCTTCTGCGTCTCGACAATGTCAACCGTCTGATTGGCTGATGCCTGACGACTGAGGCAAAGAAGAGCATTACCTCAGCAGTCAACTCGAAGGCTCGCGATCCATTGAGCCATCACGGAGTCTCGAGCCGCATTTCGACGAGCGACACTGTTTGGCCCTCGAAACCCCGCGAAACCACTTCGTCCGACCGACTCAATTCCTTCGAGCCCCCAAACATAGCCCTGAATATCTGTCAAGATGGCGGGCCACCACCACAGTGAGCCCAATTGACGCCAAACACCGGACATGAATAGAAGATACTAACCCGATAAACTAGAGCTGGCCCTTGACCCGGCCTTGGTCAAGCTGGGACGTACGTTGAATCCCCTCCGAACCCGATGAATGACAACGGGCCACCGACCAATTGAGCTGTGGAGGGCTCCAGAAGATTGCAGTGCTGACCCGTGAGCGCCGAATAGACATGCAAAGCAACCGACACATCTTCTTCCGCTGGACCCCGAGAACAGCCCGCGTCACCTTTATGTATGCCGTCTTCGTGCCGTTCGTCATTGGCTACATTGGCTACAAGACCGACGTGAGACGCCCCATCCCCCATTTCTCGACAAAAGCGATTGCCCGGTATGCGTCGACCACCAATGCTGACTGATGCAGGGCCTCTGGGACCTCCGCGCGAAGCGCAAGGGCGACCTGGTCTACGAGCGGTAGAGGAAGTATGATGTTGAGAGGACGAACGTTGTAAATAAGCCCAGGGACATGGGCCGGAGCAAAAGGATGGAACAAGCAATAAGCAGAAGTTCTCTTGTGCAACCTGTGGACACGGGAAATCTGTTCCAACGCCTTGCCAGCAACTATGAATCCCTAGACGCCCGCTGAATGGCCGTGATGATGCCTGGTATTTCCTCCTGGATGAGTCTCGACGCCGTGCCAAAATCCGAACCATACTGCAATTCAACCATGTGAAGCACACTTTATAACCGATCGATCACCATCTGTCTGGTCTCCGTCCTCTGCCCCAAGACCTGTCAGGAGGATCTTCCGGCAACCTCTCACCTCTCCTCCACTCTCCTTCGGGAAACCCGCTCTCACCAAATCCGGAGCGCCGCCTGTCTCTGTCTCGTCCCTGTCTTCCACCAAACGCAGCATCCCGACGCGGCCCCTGTGAGGCCAGACCGCCCAGACCGCCCCGACCGCCCCTTGCGCTGAACGGTCCTGCCGTCCTGTCATTCCGTGCAGTAAGGGCGGGGGCCACAGAGCCGTCAGGCAGCGGCGGTAGAATAGCACACGAGATGTAGTCCCCCACCACGAACTTGGCATCGCCGAGCGTTTTGTCCTTGGACGTATCGGTGTCCGGCAGTGTTGCCGTCGTGTCGGCCATGTGTATGTCTCCCTCTCCCCCCTCCGCCCCGCTGGCGGCGAGAACGGCACCTGCTGTGCCGTCACCCAGTACGACGCTCCCTAAGTCCTTAACCATGAATCGGGGGATTTGTGCTTGCGCGTGGTGCGCGCCGGACGGGGCTGCCGCATTTCGGGTATCCGGGTAGATAACACGGAAGGCCAGCCTTGTGCCCACCGATGGGCTTGGGAGTAACGAGGGGTCTGCGGCGGCGATCTGCTCCGCGAGCTCGGTCAGGGTGCAGTCGGGCCACGTGTAAAGTGACAACGCGGGTGGCAGGCTTCTCGAGGCAAACTCGTCTGTTCTGAACCCTCATCAGCGATCCGCATCCCAAGGCAGGTAGTGCATCACCGTGGCTTCCAACTTACCTGTGAAATGAACCATTCTTGTAGAAAAGTTGTAGAAGAAACGGGGCGGTCTCTTCCCGCTCGATCGACGACATTTTTGAAAGTGGTGCCGCCGAGTAACCGTAGGTATCGCGAGACGTTGGAAAGGGACGACGTTGAAGAGTACGTACAGCACTGGTGGAGTAGTCAGAACAAGCTCGAATATGACAAGCTCCAGGTCCCCTTGTGACGAACAGGTACAACACACGTTTTGGGCCCCCAAGGGGTTAGAAAAGAGACAAGCAAAACGGAGGGAGTGCGGGAACTAGTCTTGCGTGTGCGGTGTGCGGGCGTGCGTCCCCCCAACTGGAGTCAAGGTCGTAGGCGAGTGAGGCTGTGCAAGTTAAGCGCGATCTTCCAAAGCTTCCATGCATGGATCGTCCACCACACAGGCGCGCAGAGAGGTGTGGGGGAAACAGAAAGGACGGTAAATAAAAAAAAGTAAGCTTTTCAATCGGTACGCCTTACCCGATTTTCTTCCGCTTTTGTTCGACGACATCTCATTGACGTCGAAGTCAGTTGGGGGACCTCGACGACGCAACTTTGGCGATACACACGATCGTACGGACCCACCCGAGACAACACGCGCACCCAGACAGCGAGCACACCGACCGACCGACCGACCGACCGACCGACCGACAGCCCGACCGACGACCGCCCGCCCGCCCGCCAAGATGGATTTTGCGGCGCTCATGTCCAAGGAGCTGGATAAATCGAAGGAATCGACACCGGCCTCCTCCTCGTCAAAATACATCAAGCGCGCCGACGTCGAAGCGAAGCGCAGGGAGGAATACCTTGCAGAACAAGCCCGCATCGAGGCCGAGCGTGAAGCCAGGGCCGCCGCGAAGCGCAAGCGCGAGGAGGACGAGGCGACCGAGAAGAAGATCCGCGAAGAAAAGCGTCAGAAGCTCGCCGAGGAATCACGGCGGCGGCGCGAGGAGAAAGAAGCAGAGGAGGAGCGCGCCCGACGCAAGCGGCTGGGCCTCCCGGAGCTCGTCAAGGCTAGTAGCGAGGACGTCGCCGAGGTCGAGAATGGCATGGAGGACATCCCTGACGAGGAGCTGGCAGGCAAGCTGCGCGCTCTCGGCGAGCCGGCGACGCTCTTCGGCGAGGGACACGCGGCGAGGCTGAGGAGATACCGACGGCTCACAACGGTGGTCACAAAGGGCCCCATCCCTACGACGCTGCAGCTGGTTGAGGAGAAGGACATGAAGGTCGACAGCGCGGTGCCCAAGGACGAGGACGGGCGGAGGTGGCTGTTCAGGCAGCTGGCGTCGTACTTTACAATGGTCCTGACCGAGTACGAGAAGGCCATGGAGCAGGAGCGCCGCGACACGACGGCGAGCAAGACGGCCTACAGCGCCATGGTGCAGAGTCGCGAGAACCTCAAGCCGGTATGTCCTTCGCTTCATGGTCACATTCCGCCTAGTTCACTGACGCAGTCTAGCTATTTCGCAAGTTTGAAAAGTACGACCTCGACGACGACCTCCTCGCGCCCATCGTCGAGATCGTCAAGGCCGCGCAAGAGCGCCGCTACGTCGACGCCAACGATGGCTACCTCCGCCTCTCGATCGGCAAGGCCGCTTGGCCCATCGGTGTCACCATGGTCGGTATCCACGAGCGCAGCGCCCGCGAGAAGCTGCACGACGGCGAGCGCGGGCACGTCATGGGCGACGAGGTCACACGCAAGTATCTGCAGAGCATCAAGCGCCTCCTCACCTTCGCGCAGGTCCGCTGGCCGCCCACCGATGTGCGTCAACTCATGGGATGATGAGACACGTCCTGTTGAGGATCTCATTCTTTTGTCTTCTTTTGAGACTCCTGGGCGTGTCCCGGATCGCGAGTCCGGATGGAACACGAGCGGTGGTGGTCATGGTCTTGGGCGCCGGGGGGCATGCTCGAGGAAAAAAGACCGCACTGCGCTGCCCCTCTCACCCACCCCTTGCTGCTACATGATCCCCCCCCTTCCCTCCTCACCCATCCTTGATACTATTATTGTTCAACACCACCATCTTGTAATATCTTGCTCATGACTGTCCATTTTTAGCGGGTGTATTTTAGTCCCGACGGTGTCCTAACTACGGCAACGGGTATCCCCATAGGGGCAAAGGGATTGAAAGGTGGAAGCGGAGCGCGATTACGGGGAATGATTAACTGACTGGGGCTGGCCTGGCTGCTGCAGCCGGTGGGATGGTGGACCGGAGACGCACAAAGAACAGGGGGCCTGCTTGGGGACTGCCTGATGCAGGCTAGAAGCAAAACATATACAATTCCACGCACACACCCCTCTCCAGGGTTTGCTTGGAGACATTGCCCCAAAATCCCTGACGACCTTTGCAAAAAGTGTAAATGGCCCCGGTTGCCCCATTCTGTAGACTCACATGGCTCTTAACTGCGGCACCGTTTCCTGCGTACCCTTGATATGGACTGGGAGGGGGTGAGGGGGTGAGGGGGCGGATGGAATGTTGCCTCGGTGTGATCATAGGTCCGCCCCTCGTAATGCCCACTTGAGATGATAGAGCGAATGATCACCAAGTCTTTTTTTTAAACCCTCAGATGCCAGTAGGTAGAGAACCAAAGCACACCGTGCGAGTAAGTCCCCCGCTCAAAGGAAGTGCTATAGGGTCAAGTATTGTTCATAATTCCGCCGGCTGGCAGGGTAAGCTTAACTTCGAATCAGGCCCCAAGAATACAAACCAGGATGGATTGATGGATTGATGGATGGACAGAGTTCGGGCGAACGAGGACAGGTAGGTGCATAAACGGTGGCATGTGTTTTATTCCCGACTAACTCCAGCGAAGGTCACCCAACTCGTCGTTTGACACATTTCTATGCTTGCTGCGTAAGCCTCAATCTATCGGCCCCGGGGATCCCGCGATCAACACCGCCGTCAAATTCCTTTAGCCGCCCCACCACTCAGCTGTGCGAGGTCCATGCCCGATTCCAATGGCTACACCGTAATGGCATGTCTAGCACCCAAGTGCCATGACGTCTAAATGATACCACGGAGCCATTTGGGTGTTGGCAGGCGTACGTATGCCTTTTTCTCCTGGGGAACCAATGATCCGTCGCCAGCGGGCCCAGTCCTCATTGCCAGTCGACCGCCCGACTTTTTAGGCTTTCGGCTACAGCGCCAAGGTGGATCGCCAAAAGTGCCCCGTTTGTCAGCATTTCTCTGCATCTTCAGCTCGCGTCCGATCCGCGGAGAAGAACCACCACTCGGCCGGAAGCTCATTATAGGAGTTCCTCGCCGAATCACCATCAGCTTGCCTCGCCGCCGGCCGCTGTTGCCCGGTTGGCCTGCTCGAGCCAGAGCTCATCGATGCCCTGTGCACCAGCGTGAGAATTTCCCTTGCGCGTGTTCTTCACCTCCATATCTGCCGCGATGATGCTCATGCGCCGAATCCGCTCGGTGGCGTCCCGCTCGTAGGCATCAATCGTGTCAAGGACCAATCTTTGCAAGGTCGCTCGGGGGTTGGGAGACACGGCGACCAGTGTCTGTGGCTCGTGCGTTAGCACAGTGTGATTCTAGATCCAAGTCGGCCGTGGGCACGTTTAAACTCACCTTGTCGATTGTATTGATGCGGGCCTGCAAAACGCCGCTCCGAATCATGGTAACGAGCTCATCGACGAGCGGCTTGCCGGGCACCGCAAAGGCCTCCTCCAGGCTTCTCAGAGTGACGCAGGAGAAAGGAATAAAGTATTGCACGATGCACTTGCTCCTGATGTGGGAGTAGAGCGTGGGGACGTGTTTCTGGAGATAGATGTCCAGGAGGTAGTCGGCGCGGTACGCCTCCAGGATCGCGAGGCATGCTGAGTACCGGCCGTTTACGAAGAGCGAGATGGCCTTGCGGATGTGAGGCTCCAGCTCCAGAAATGTTCTGAAATTCTGGTTGTCCAGGACGCGGGCCTGCAGGTCCTTTCGATCCATCGTCGCAAGAGCCAGGAGACCACCGTATACTGCCACGTCGTTGGGGCTCGCGATGGTTTTGTACTCCGCACCCTCCTTGCCCGCACCCTCCTTGCCGGCATCAGTTTGCAAGAAGCTTTTAGCCGCTTCCTCAAACTTCTCGAGGCCCATAAGAGCAATACCCTGGACGATCTTGGTGTACGGTTGCAGACCCTTCTCCTCCTCGCCGTTCTGGACGCCGGTGATTTTGCTAAGATTGGCAATGACCATAGGCCACTCCCGGCGTTGGAGTGTCACGCTGACGAGATGCTTGCCGACGTCGATGATGTGCTTTGAGGTGCTGACATCTGGGCGCATGCGGCTATAAGCCTCGCCAGCGTTATTAAGATCGCCGATTTCCTCAAAGTGGCGGCCAAGGTCTTCGTTTCCCATCTGTCGCTTCGTCAGTTTGTAGACTTTGTGTGTTGGAAGCCAGCGAAGACGTACCCGAATGCTTTCCTTGATGAGGTTCATCTTATAACCCTTCAGCTCGCTTTCGAGTTGATGAGTCTTGGCCTTGTTGGCCCTCTCCGTGTTTTCGACCCATACCTGGTCGAACAAGGCCTCTGGCTCATTGGGAGCGGCGATGTGAATGCACTCAAAGGCGTCTCGGTAACGTTGGACATCTACACCCGCCTTGGCTTCGGCGACCGCAGCCTTCAGGGCGTCAACACAGAGCGGCACGCAGGTCCGGCCGATGAGAAAGAGACGCTCAAAGCGGGTACGGCCTGTGGTGGTAGTTAGAAATTGTCCCCTGGGGGCGGCTGAGCCTTGGCAGACGAGCAAAGGGGGCGGAGACGCGGAGCGGCTGAGCGTCTGTGGGCAGCGAGGCGCAGTTTACGGAAAACAAGGTTGAGACGGGCTGAAGGGCAAAGCATACCTTCGTAGTTCTGGATGTACAAATCGAGGTCTAGCTTAGGGATATCTAAAAGTGACAACACCGTTAGCAGGCCGCGCGTCTTGGCACTGATTTCCTGTTCGAGACGATTAAATAGGAAGGGGAACGCTGAGTTGAGGCTCAGCTCGGACGCCGGCATGGCTTAGACTACGCACCTCTGACAATAACGCCGCCCTGATCGTCCATCTGCGTGAAAAAAGCCAACAGGGCGTTGGAGTCGATGTTGGCGTTGGCACCAGCGGCAGCCATGTTGGAGATTGCGATATTGTATCAGGAGACTCGGTTGATGGACCCGTGCGAGCTCCGCCCAATCTTGCTCTGATGATGGTTAGCAGGGGGCCTAGCAGCGGCAGACTGTGTATCGGTGACATTAATGAAGGGGAGGGATGTTATGGTGCGGAGGGCAGTACAGCGTACGGGGGTGGTGTGCCAGGCGGCGAACGAGGTGCAGTGGCCGATGTCGCCGATGTCACCGATTACAGGTTAGAGTCGTGATAGTGGAATGCGTGGAATATTGTGGTGAGGGGCTTCCTAGTCTGTCAGGGTCGAGCTGTTGGAGAGGGCGGCCAGAGTCCTGTTCGTTGGCCGGGACAGTGACATTTGGGTAGAGGGGCCGGCAAAAGACAGCCTTAGGCCGAGCAGGCGAGGCTTGCTTTTGCAAGGTACCAGGCGGGAGCAAGCTCGTGGAAAGTGGGAAAGCGTCACTCACTCACCTCGTAGGACCGGTCGCCTCTGCGTCGCCGTCTCGAGTATGAATCGTTGAGGGTTGCAAAGGAGAGATGGAGTAAGCGGCCCCGTCGTCGGGTGTCGCACTAAAAGGTACGTGGGCTTCGCGTGTGATGGGACAGTCCTGGAGCAGCGATGTGATGGGTTGGCTGCGATGAGAAATGTGAGCGACGATGAGCTGTGACGGCGGTCGGCGGGCAGGAAGTTGGTGTGTGTCTCAGCGAATGAGAGTGAGAGACAGGTGATGGTGGTGACACAGCTGGACGTTTTAATGCGGGGTAATGCAATAAAGAGGGATTGGGGAAGGGGGTACCTCGTCTCGAGCACTAGTACCTGAACTCAACTCGCTTTAGTCAGTAGTATTACCCTGCGTAGCAACGGGCAGCAGCGACACAGCGTGCGAACTAGGAAATGCGCATATATTATGGGGAAAAAATATGATAAAAATAAAAAGGCAACTGGGACCTCGTTGCATCTCTGTGTCGATGATTGGCAGCACGATACGGTAGTCCGTCGACCACGAGGATCTAGTAAATCCGTCTCGGCGATAAACTGTCCGTAAATTGAGGATCTGTCTCTGTATGCATCCCATCAACTACCATCTGGATGTTCTGGCGCTTATGCACAACCGGCAACAGAAGAAGGCTGAAAATAGAGAGTTGTGCAATGTTGACCGTAGAGCTATCGGCGGATTACCCGCTTCAACTGCGACGAGCAAAGGAACCGATTAGACAGACGTACATTCGCTTCGACATCCACGCGAATTGGATCATTCTGCTGCGGTAAACTGCTACTCTACTTTCTCTTGAAGATGATGCCTGTCCGCGGAAGCCGAGCCGCGGCCTGGACTTCGTTCGCAACCTAGGCCCGCTGGTGCACTGATTCGTTTGATGACCGAGCGTGAGAAGGTCTGATCGATGGAGCGATGGTGGTGCTCATGGGTCGGCGAGACAGCATCGGGATTGGGTCAACTAGCCCAAGAGTCAGGACAGCTTCTCCGTCGTGGACCAGGACCAGCATCGTGGCTGGGGCTAGGAGCAGAACCCAATGGCATGCCCATTGCAAACCAGCAACAGAGCACCAAGCAAGGCACACACACCTAAGCTGCGGGCCAGGAAGTGTGCTCGGTAAGGCCAGACATGGAACGTACCAATTTGACAGATACAGGGGTCGGTAGTTGACCGAGGGTTTATTCCAGGAGGACGAAGGAGTCGACCTGTGTTGTGCTTTTGGGCCATACGCTGCAGAACATAACCGCAGCTTGGCCGGCCCATGTTACGTGGACAGATGCCATGGCGGCAGGCTGGTGCTTACACCGAGGAGTTCGTCGTCGTCGTCGATGGTGGCCGCGATTTGTCTCGAGTCCTCGATCGAGCGCAATTGATAGAACAGGTTTTCAATTACAAGGTGCGCTTGATCCGACTGGTGCCGGTGGACGGGGACGAAAGACAGCAAAATATCCTTGCTGGTCAGTCTCGGATTCAGCTTCGAGTTTCTAGTGTATGGTTCTGTTGACGGCGGCCCTGATTTGCTGGAGGTTGAGTTGTCCCGTCGGAGCAAAGGTTGACACAATGAGGGGCTCGGCCATCATCGCTGTGCCCTGGTCGGGTTCGGCCCCAAGGTTCAGGCTGGCACCAGCAGGGCTGCAGCAGGGTCAGGGCTCTGGGGGAACTCGAGTGCGGTACTGGAATTGAGCGCACGCGAGGGCAGACTGAGTGCTTCAGAGCGGGTCACCAGCCAAAAAGATTCGGCGGATTTGGGTTCTCAGCGTGAATGCAAGAGCTAGAGCTGGAGCCATGGCTTGTATTCATGATGCGATGCGGCGACGTGAGAGGTTCTGGTGGACGTTGGATTGTCCGCATATGGAACAGGAAGACCTGCCCAGGTCAAGCCATTCATTCTTTGCTGTGAGAAAGCGGGCGCTGTGGACGCTGCGGACTGTACTGTAGCCGTTGTCGCTATTGCCGTCGCCCTCGCGTCACTCCTGCTCAGTGGGGGCGGCAGGTGCAGCGTTGTGGTCGTGTTGGGTGACCCTCCTGCTCTAGGCGCTGACGGTCTGCACCTCCTCCTGAACACTGATTCTGCGGCACTACACAGAAGAATAGAAAGGCAACATAGCAAGATCTGAGGCAGCTGATTCGAATTTAAAATGGCAAGTGGCTCTCTGATAGCGATGCACCTGTAGTGCCTTGATTGCCTTTCCATTCACCTCGGGTTTGTGGAGTGCAGGCTGGAAGGTACGTAGCTGGGGAATCTAAGCGATTTCCACGTCTCAACTCTCTCATCCTTGACTTGGATGCGCCTTCCCTTGCTCACTCTCACCGTGACTTGACTGGACAGTGCGACCCACAATAGCGGCACCCGCTGCGCTCCTAGTGGCTGCCACATGCATTGAGACTTTGTTCTCCTTTTGCAATGAATTTAGCGGAAATAACGAGGGCGCGCGCGCGCAGTGGGAAAAAAAAAGGTGAGCGCGAGGGGAAAGAGGGCAACGTGGCCATTTTCCTGGTTTCTGACATCCGTTCACTCCTGGGGCGTGTGCGAGGGCCTAGACAGCAGCCGACCGCGGTGGTTTTTGACCGGTTCTGCCAGCAAAAAAACCGCGAAAAAAACGCTGACACTTGGGAGCATCCAGATATCATGATATTCATCTGAGGCTCTCAGCAAATTCGATGCATGTTGTCAAGACAAGCGCAAGCGCGAAGGGGCGGGGTGGAAGTCTTGGCATGCTCGATTTCCATCGTTTGCCAAGACTTCAGGACCCAGGAAGCTCATGCCTTCTGGTGTGCACCCACGCACCCCCCGCTCTTGGGCTGACGCGTTTTGGTGGGAGCGACAGTGGACTTGGCCTGGACTTGGTGCTTGGCCCAGCGACCCGACCACCCAAGGAACGTAAGGGGACGTGGCCCGCGGGTGAGATGCGGTGTGTGGTTCCTCTCCCCTCCGCCCTCACTCCCTCCCTTTACCACCCCCCCGTCCAAGCACCCCCAAGCGTCCCCCCTCCACCCCGAGCAGCGACCAGGGGACTCGGCTCTCTTTCAATCACGCCAATCTGAGGGCAGCTCTCCCGCGAAAAGAGAAAATTTGTCGTCGAAATACACCATAGACACGTCCCCAATGACGGATGCCAAGCCTTCAGAACCTCATCGTTCCCTCAGCCCTGGGCCCTGTTCGTTCTGTAGGGCGGCAGGCGGACCATTTTGACAACGTCCCGTCCACCATGCGACGTAAATCCACAAGCCGAAGGCCTTTTCGAATATTCCATGCATCTTCGATCCCACCGCTCTGCACTCGCCCAACGAGAAGGAGGAAGGGGGAGGGCGGAAGAATCTTATGACTTCGCTGCACCAGAGTGCACCCGCTGCGAGCCAAGGGCCCAAAGTCGCTGTCCAAGGCGAACGAGGGTACGAGGTACAAGACGGGACTACCCCTAAAGGCTTGCTGTAACCGTCCCCCAGGAGGGGGGGGGGGGGGGGGGGGGGGGGGGGGGGGGGGTGAAGCCACTTGTGCACTCAAACATGACAACCTGCTTCATGACAATGCAAGGCAAAGCGACCACCCACAACAAAATCGTCGTCGTCGTCGTCGTCGTCCTTTCTTGGCTCTTGGCTCACTTCTTGACCTGTTTTCCTCGCCCCCTGCTACTTCGCTCTCGAGTCGCCGCCAGCAACAAACGATGGGCTGAACACTCAATCCCAATCTCGGAGTGACCAGGGCGCGCGCCGGAGGATGTGGGTGGAGGCCGAGAGAGGGCATCTGCGACCAAATGAAAAGGCAATCGCAGATTGATGCTGTCGTCGAATTGCCTGTGACATGACTGGGAGCCATTGGTCCTCGACGACAGAGGCAATTCTCATGCGCTGCATGGGATGACGCGAAGGCTGGAAGTTCATTGGCAAGGGCCTAGGCGCTTCACCAGCACCCCAGCTGTTTGAGGCAGCAAGCACTGTCCCTACACCTTGGAAACTGTCCCTGCGCTGGTGTTGTCCGCCAACACGAACAAACGAGCGAGGCGTAGTGGTCGGTAGCATCTCGGCTCTCAAACCATCCTCTCACTTTCTCTCTGAGTTTTTGTTTTTGTCTTTTGGCATTGCGTTGGCTGACCACAGCCAGACATAACAAAGGGTCCCTGGCCGAGCGCCAAACGGGGGAGCTCCTGGGACGCAACTCTGATTCAGTTGCATTCCGCTTGTTCCGTAGGTGGATGGTTCGGGTTCCTTGCTTCTAAGTGCGATAAGTCAGCGTTGACTGAGAAGCCAACTCGCGTGCCCCGTCGCGCTGACCCTAGCGTTGAGGCAATTGTTCGGGTGATGTAGGGCAAGCCGCAAGACAAAGCGCCCTTGTTGGCGGATACTAAGCGACGTGGGAAATCTTCCCGACTGCTTCGTAGGACCCGAGGCATCACGGCGGTCGCTGGTGGACCGTCAGACTGGGAGGCTGGGCGCGATGGATCTACCGGAGGACGCCGGGCGGGATGATTCATTCCGTGGCGGTCTGTTGTGTGGTACAGGGACCAAATGGAATGGAGACTCAAGCCAACGGTTGGCCTCAAGCAAGATTTCGCAGACGATTGAGGTACACAAAGGGTAAAAAGGCATACGTACCCCCGGTTCCACCCTGCATCTAAGCGTATGCACGAACGCCGCTGGCGCCGCTTGTTTTCCTTCTGTCCCCTTCGCCAATCCACAACATCGCAGCACCAAGACGATAAACCAACCACCAAAAGCTTCAGGCATGGCCTTGCAAGTCGCGACTGACTGACATGTACTCTGTAGATTCCATGCATTAGTATCCGTTCCACGAGTGGAAACAGTCCATATCCGCGTCCACGTCCCCTGCCATCGGTGTTGCTCTGCGTCGCCGGCGACGAGTCAAAGATGGGCTGCATTCCTGTCCCGAGAATTCTCCGCTTTTTTCCTTTTCTTTCTTTTTCCCCCCTTCTCTTTTTTCCCCTTCTCTTTTCCCCCCCAACTCTTCATCCTCTTTTGAGTCAACCCACCAGGGAGGGTAAGGGGGGCCCTCCGATGCCCCTTGTTCGGTCGTTGCGCGCTCGCTCGCTCGCTCGACCTTGCCCGTCCATTATTCATCGTCCACATAACGATTATGGTGTGCTGACTGGAGCAACTGGGTATACGCTGAGAGTGGCCCTCCTACGCGGTGCCCTCAGAGGCAATTTTACACGTACTCTATTGCCATCAATGAGACCAGTCAACGGTCTGCCACTTGCAGTGGCATTACACGTACAGATACCAGTATGCGCCCTACCTGCGCTTGATGCCCACTGGCTCCGGCACTGTTCCCTGCTGGCGCCGATAGACCGTCGTCGCTGCGATTTGGCTCGCCTTACAGACGAGATCCCTCACCCGTCAAGCCATCCGCGCCTCCTTTTTCGCCCGTTTGGCGCACTTGCAAAGGAACCTTCCATTTCTAATTACACGTACCACCACACGGCACTAAGACGGCTAGCCTGCTTCGACTTAAGATTGCCTAGCTCGAAATGCTCAAGATAGAAGCTCCAACAACTCCAATCTCGTCATTGTCATTGGGGTCGCCCACTAGGATGGGCGCTTTTAACACGGAAACAAGCATCCCCCTTCGACCCCGAAGCTCTGTGCCACCGACCGGAGTTGGGAGTTGCTTCTGTCGTGCACATGAGTTGGATGTTCCGGCGAGTCTTTGCCTGTCGGGTGCCTGTGCTGTCGGGATGCTCCCTTCTGAATGGAGTCAAAAAGTCAATGTGCAGGTGTCAGGTCCAGAACCTCGCGCATCTTGAGCTTCTTCTTCGTCCGTTTTGTTTTGTCTTGGCTTTCCGCGCACTTCGAGTACGTATACTCGACGCAGGCATCCTCGTTCCTCCCACTCCTCCCAGCGGAAAGGTACCGGCGTACCTTTGCAGTACGCACACAACACACTACACGGCCATTCCCTCGCCCACTCACACAACTGTTGATTCTTACTCACAACGATGCCTTCGGCTCAGGTGGGATAACCTCTTACTCGCCTTCTCCGTCCCATTACTCGCATGCCTCACCCCGGGCTGGACCGTTGTGCGCATCTACAGTTTGTCGCCGCCATCTATTGTCAGAGACTAATAACTGCCGCTCATCACTGAGCTTCCACCACTCTACCTCCATGATCTGCCTCCCCTGCAAGTACGCACCCCCTCCCGGTCTGCCCCCCCTTCGGCGGGCCCTTTCTTGGTCCTCTGGGCTGCTCGGCTCTTCCACTCAGTTCCCAGTCTCAAAAGTCTTGTCCCTCTCGTGGTTCCGCCCACTCCCAAGAAAAGCACGAGCGCCACGACATATGTATGGGATGCGGCCCCTCTACTAATTGTGCTCTCTTGCTGGTCTACTTCTCTGCTCGCCTTGCCTCAAAGCCATCTTGGCCTGTTAGGCTACTTAGTCTGCCTCCCGGCCGCCCCTGCTACTCTTTCGTTCCTCGTTGTCACCCTCCACTACCTGGCCCTCGTACCGATCCCTATCGCCTTTCTCGTCCTAGCTTCCCCATCCCCTCTGCGACGGTTTCGTATTGTCCCCGTTCCCTCTCTTCTTGTCCCTATCCGCTGCGCTACCTGCTGTTGGTGACCTTGCCGGGTACACACACGCCCCTCCTTTTCTGCGCTACCACGCAGAAAGCACCAACAGCATCCAGCAGCAGCAGCACCACCACCACCACCACCGCCGCCGCCGCCATCATAATCAGGGGGGCTCTACCCGCTGCCCGCCAGATCGTGGTCTGCTCGCCCCCGTGTGTCGTATACGTACTGCGGTATCTGTACTATTCGACCGCTCTACCGGGACTACACCGTGCGGGACCGTATTCCCCATACCCTCGAGTCGTGTACTCTGCCTGTCTCGACCACCCCGGCCGAGACGCTACCTACCCGCTACGTAATCCATCTCGCGCTCAGCTTTGCGCGAGACTTACACTTGCCCTGCACCGCACCGCACCGCACACCCTGCTCGGCCTTAAACAAGGGCCTTCTACCCCCCCAGCTGCTGCTGCCCAGACGAGGCCCAGCAAGAAGGCAAAAGATCCCCCGGCTCCTCCTCTGGTCCTCCCGTTTTGTTTAAACTTATCTTCTCCCTATCCCCCACGAAGTCTTGGCACACGTTTCGTTCTTCTCATGTTCAAGACTTGATCAGTCCGAAAAGCCGTTCCTAGCTATTGGGTTGGCTAATCGGACAACGACCCTTGTGCTTTCAACTATGCAAAGAGCTCATCCTCCATAACTGCACTTACACCGAGAACCGGGTGCTCGACCGAGCCAACAGAACCAACCAACCACATTTGTCACCACCACCGTCTTTGCAATCCACCAGTCACCTCCCACTTTCCTCACTTTACCTGTTCACTCCCCTTATCGACAGCGCAATGAGTCCTCCATCCCGGCCTGTCAAGGCTGACAACTCACCCCCGGACTCCAACATGTCGGACAACGAGTCTGCGGCGCCCTCCACCAACGGTTGGCCTGTCAAGGAACCGCCCTCGCCGAGTGGCAGCGCGCGTTCCGGTTCTGACATGGACGAGAAGCCCGGCGAAGCCGGCAATAACGTCCCCGTCCAAAAGCGTCGTCGTGTGACCAGAGCGTGCGACGAATGTAGACGCAAAAAAATCAAATGTGATGGCAAGCAACCATGCACGCACTGCTCCGTCTATAGTTACGGTTGGTACCCCTTGATTATCTCCCATCTAGATATGCTGACCTGGCCCAGAATGCACATATGACAAGCCCTCAAACAGGCGGAGGAATCCGGCTCCTCAGTATATTGAGGCGTTGGAGAGCCGTCTGCAGCGCGCCGAAATCCTTTTGCGCAAATTTATTCCGGACGTCGACCTGGCTGATCCCACACTGGATCCTGCCGTCCAGCAAGAGTTCCGCAACAGGGAGCACGCCAGGGTTCAGACCTCCAAGCTGAGGCACGACCCCTACGTTAACCCTGAGAAGGAGGACGCTCAGCTGTTGTCCATGATTGAGTCCATCGGCCAGCTAGACTTGGATGACAAGGGCGGCTGGGACTTCCATGGCGTGTCGTCCGGTGCAGTCTTTCTGCGGCGGATGAAGGAGCACTTCAGGGGCATGATGGGCCCGATCACTAAAGTGCCGTTCCTGCCGCGGCCAGACAGACCTGCTGGTCTAATCAACCTCGACTCTCCGGCATCAGCTGCGAGCTCGCCCTTCGACTCAACAATGACCACCGCCCCTGAGCTTCCCCCGAAAGAGGTGGCCAGAAAACTCTGCTACCTCTCGCTCAACTGTGCAACGTGTCTGATCCGCATAGTCCACGTTCCGTCCTTTTACGAAATGTTTGATCGAATCTACGAAAAGTCATACGAAGATTATTCCAATGAGGAGCACAAGTTTCTAGGTCTCCTCTATGCCGTCATGGCTCTGGGCTGCATGTACCGAAATTTGGACGAGAATGCCCCTCCCGTGGCCTACAAGGAGTCGGTCGACGAAGGGTACGCACCAGAAGCCCCCGCACATAGGTTCCACGCTGACATCGCACAGAATGAAGTACTACGATACCGCCAGGCGGATCTTGCAAGACATTACGGAATGCCGGGACCTGACCTCGCTCCAGGCACTGCTCTTTATGATTCTTTTCCTGCAAGCCACCTCGAACCTGAGCGGATGCTACGCGTTTGTGGGAATCGCTCTCCGATCAGCCCTGCGCATAGGTCTGCACAGGTACTTGAAGCATGAGAAGATTTCCATCATCGAGCAGGAGGTCAGGAAGCGAGTATTTTGGGTCATCCGGCAGATGGACATCTACGTTTCAGCCATGCTCGGTTTCCCGCTGATGCTCAACGCAGATGATATTGACCAGCCATACCCCAGCGAAATTGATGACGAATACATTACCAACGAGGGCATCCTGACCCCTCCACCCGGAACGTTCTCCTTCTTCGAGGCGTTCAACGCGCACACCCGCTTGATGGAGATCTTGGCCAAGATCCTCAAGTTCGTCTACCCCTTAAAGGGGCTTGGTCAGAGTGTCATGAAGGGGGACAAGCCAGGTGCTACCTATCTGATCAGCTACTCCAGCATCAAGCGAATCGAGGCAGAACTGCAGGAGTGGTACGAGGTTCTGCCCGCGCAGTGGCGGCCTAGACCTGATGGACCCGTCGAGGTGATTCGGTAAGTGTTCCGTAGCATTGGGTCTCGATATTGCGAAGATTCTGCTTTGTCCAGCCTAAAGTCCGACCAAGCTAACAATAACAGTGTCCGCCATCTGCTGAGGTTCGCCTACGCCCATGTACAGCTTGTTCTCTACCGCCCCTTCCTACACTATGTTTCTCCACGCCTAAGCATGGGAAAGAACATTGACGGGCTTTCCTACGCGTGTGCAGCGGCTTGCATTAGCGTCTCGCGGAACATTGTTCATATTGGCATCGAGATCCGCAAGCAAAACGTGCTGGCGGGGCCATACTGGTTCATGCTCTTCACCGAGTTCTTTGCTATTTTATCTCTCGTGTTCTATTCCATAGAGAACCCTGAGAAGATCGGTTCTGCTGAGGTGTTGGAAGATGCCATCGCAGGAAGAGACATGGTTGCCAAATTACAGTCCAAGAGTCAGGCCGCCGACAGGGTTACGGATGCACTCAACGTAAGTCGTTGCCCCAGTTCGTGTCTAGGCAAGCCTATAGTAACGTTGGCAGGTCTTGTTCGAACAATTGCCCGAGAGGCTCCAGGAAGCTAAGTCTCAGCCGATCCCTACGAAAAAGCGATCGGCACCTGGGCAGAAGGCCAGCTCAGTACCCGTTCACGGACACCCGGCTTTGCAGCCGGGCATCGGCCAACGCCGATCCGAAGAGATAAGTCGACCGTCCAGTGTGGTGATGGCCAATGGACGGATGCCTCAGCCGCCACTCCGCACCTCGTTCGACGGCGTGCCGATTTCTGAAGCAGGATACCAGGACCCAGCCCTTGCGAGCAGCATCCAGGACCTACTAGGCATGGACATGTCTTCGCGCGCGACCCCCGACTCGGTCAGCACGTCGGCAAGCTCGAACCGGCCGCCGCAGGGCTTCCCGCCGCCACACAACATGAATCACATTAGCAAGCTCGACTCGCTGATGTTCCCATCAGAAGATCCATTCGCTTATCCAAACCAACCCATGATGGAGTTGGGCTTCCAAAAGGGACCGGGGCCGAACAACGTTAGCGGACCGCAGGACGTGTCTACGTTCATGATGCCCGGTGCATTCGACGACATCGACACCCAGCTTCTCGGTCAGTCGCCCGCCTATTTCCTGCAAGGGCAGGGCCAGCAGCAGCAGCAGCAACACCAGCAGCAACACCAGCAACCCGGATACGACCTCTCGGGCATATACCAGCATTCTGGATACCAGGGCATGCCTGACGCCTCGAGACTCGACCACACACGCCGGGTACACATGCAGCAGCGGCCTGGTGACATTGATCGGATGCTCGCAGAGACGGGCTATCAAGGCAACTGGGCGGGGATGCTCGCCAGGAACGGATTTCAGGGCCTATAGGCACATTTTGCTTCAAGTGATACCCAGCATTTATTTGGAGCCCTGCAAGTCAGGGTGCGATATATTTTAGGGGGTTAAGAGAAAAGGACAGGCTGTCGTACCGGTTTAGGCGTTACGGTCGTTCCTGATGGGGAATTTTACGTTTACATGGCATTGTGGCTGGATGGAGAGGCTTACACAAGCCCGGGTTTACCTTCAAGCCGTCCGCGTACGGCGCAATGCACCGACTAGCACGTGTATACTGTATGTAGTTGTCATGGCAGCGAGCGTATTTGCCAATTGGATATAGGATTACCAACATATGCTGCGGACATGGGGTGTGATGGTGGGGTTGTTGGGATAAATGAAGGCACGACAAAAGTGCTCAGGGACCAAGGTCACGACGCCCACTTGCAACACAAACGACCCGGAGGGTGCAGCCGCCATCGAATAGAGTGCAGGTCGCAGCGCATTGCAGCGCCGCGCATAGCGGCGGCGTGCAGGACCGAAGGGCAGGGAGGGTTGGTGTCCGTAGGGCATGGCGCCATGGACGGGGGTGCGGGGCGCCGGGCGGCGTCAGCTCCAAGCTTCCAAGGCGCGAAGGACGATGTACATGGTTTGAGGAGGGATCATGGAGCCCTGAAAGCAAGAGAGCCCGCGTGGGAACGAACGAAGGGGCTGATGCGAGAAGCAGGCCGCCGATGCCTTTGATATTGTCCCGGGCCCTCGATTGGATGATTGGATTTCTGTGCTGCTGTCATGGCTGACCGAAGCGGTCAACATGCACCGTACAGCGACGCCCATCAAAGCCAGCGTACGGTGTAGTCTCGTGACGGATACTGTAGACGGGGGGGCTATCTGGCGGTACCCAAACCATTATGGTCGAGTCACTCCTGGCGAGTGAGCGGTGGTGGGGACTATGATCAGGGGTAAGAGACCGATGGGGTAACATACCAACCCGAATGAGGCCATTAACGCGAGTTGATTGGATCTCGGTTTTTTATTTCTTTCGTTCTCGACAAACTGTGCTCCAATTCACAGGGATGAAGGGGTTCCCAGCGTCCCCACATCGGAGGCGATACTAAGAGCGACAGGGCTTGATGGGTATCTCCGCTAAATCCTTATCAGAGTCTCGTTGCGGGGCCCACCTCCCCGACGCCGCTCCAGATGGACTCACTCATGTACCCACCTTATGGGCCGTTTCGGCACCGAGAAAAGCCCCGTTTCTTTGGGGCCAGATACTAGGAGGAAGGAATCTCGCGCGGCGAAGGAGGTCAGGTCGATGCCCGGACTAGGCAGCCGCCCTATCACGAGATAATCATTTGTCAGGGGGCATCGGCACCACTCCATTTCCTTTTCTCCAGCCCTCCGTACTGCTGCTGCACCGCAACCCGTACCTTCGGAGGCACCGAAGAAGCGGAGCCCTGCGCTAAACCGGCCACGACCGGACACACGCACGTTGCGACCTTTTGGACGACTGGAACCCATCAGGGAACTCCAACTGGACGTCATACTCAGCGCGTTCCGCCCCTCCTCCCACGCCTCTTGTCCCGCCCTCCACCGTCTCGTCTCTCGCCCTCTCCAACCAAACAAACACCCGCATTCGCGAGGTACATGCGAAACCCACGACCTTCCTAGCATTTGAATCTCGTGCGGTCCTTGTCCGAAAGCCTTGGCCTGTTCACCAAACCCCGCCACGCCACGCAAGCGCTACCCCCATCCGAGCCGCATCGCATCTCCAATTGGCTTCGTGCCTGTTAGCCGCACGCGGACGACACTTCTTGCCTTGCTGCGGGAGATCGAGGCGCTCGACACAGAGTTACCGGAGAGCAACGTCAGACCGCCAAATCCACCCTAACCCCGAACATTGACTGGTCCGGAGAATACCGCCCCCGGAAACCCGCGTGAACCATGGAGACCATTGTTGATCACGATGTCGTCGAGGTGGACGAGTTTGATGCTCTGTAGGTGGAGGTCATTGCGCGTCTCTTGGTTGGGGAAACTTGTTTCACTGCATCGGAGCGAACTCGGTGCTTCCGATACCAGTTGCAGTCCCCCCCCCCTCCCAGTTTGTGATCATTTACTGATGTATCTGTGCCATAAGGTCCATCGAGGTGAAGACGGCGGCTGAACCTGTTGAGTCGGTTGTATCGGTTGCGCCTATCCCAACCAGATTTCCCGGTATGCACCCGCACTGTTCTCCAGTGTTGACCTTGAAGTCGCTCGATGATGTGGACCATGTTGGTGATGTGATGCTGACGGCCTTTGTGATGCCGTTGACCATGAGTGTGTTGCTATGAGGGGCGGAATGCTGACTTGACAAGCCAAACTCCACGCCCGCAAGGTTGCCGCGGAGCTCAACGCCAGCGATGGCCTCATCTTCCTGCCCGGCGAGCCGAGCCGCAGCTACGAGGACTCGGACATGGGCCCGGCCTTCAGGCAAAGGCGATAGTACGTCTTGAGCTCATGAGCTGCCCAGCGGCCACTGACACGTAAACAGCTTCTACTACCTGAGCGGCGCCAACTTCGCCGACTGCGCCGTGACCTACGAGCTCGCCTCGGACCGCCTCATCCTCTGGATCCCCTACGTTGAGCCGCGCCAGGTGCTCTGGTTCGGCTCGACGCCTGGCATCTCGGAATGTCTGAAGCAGTTCGACGTCGACGACGTGCGCTACACGACCCAGCTCAACAAGTTTCTGTATCGCCACCTCGCGCCCGGCTCGACGCTGTACGTCATCCACGCCGACCAAGTGCCGCTGCACGGCGACTTCTTCCAGTCGGCTGCCGAGGTGCGCATCGACGTGACCTCGCTGCAGCCCGCCATGGATCAGGCGCGCGTCGTCAAGACGGATTACGAGGTCGCCATGATCCGCAAGGCCACGGCCGTCTCGGCGGCTGCGCACCGGCGGGTCGCGGAGAAGCTACTGAGGCTGGAGAACGAGAGCGAGATCGAGGCCATCTTCCAGGCGTGGTGCACGACCTCTGGCGCAAGGGAGCAGTCGTACGCGATCATTGCCGGCAGCGGCAAGAACGCGAGCACGCTGCACTATGATGCCAACAACGAGCCGCTTGAAGGGAGGGAGCTCGTCGTGTTCGACGCCGGCTGCGAGTGGCACTGCTACGCGAGCGACATTACCCGCACGTTGCCCATTTCGGGTAAGTTCTCGGCGGAGGCCAAGGCAGTGTACGACATCGTGGCCAGGATGCAAGACGAGTGCATCTCCTTCATCCGCCCGGGCACCTTGTTCTTCGACCTGCACGTCCACGCGAGCAGGGTTGCGCAGCAAGGGCTGTTGAAATTGGGCGTCCTAAAGGGCAACCCGGCCGAGGTCTGGGACGCGGGGACCGTTGCGGCGTTCTTCCCGCACGGCCTGGGACATCACGTTGGACTGGAGGTCCACGACGTCTCGGGACGGGAGAGGCTGCTGCTGTTGAACAATGTCATGGGCGGTCAGGGGGGGCGCGTTGGGAAGAGGGAGGCGATTACGCCTGAGATGCTGGGCGCCATGGAACAGGCTGCTGCGTCGGGTGCCGCGGTGGCGGCGGCGCCGCCGTATAGGGGGCGGCAGTATCTGCGGAAGAATATGATTGTGACGGTCGAGCCTGGCATGTGAGTGGCCAATCACCCCTTTCATCCCCTTTTGACGTTCTCTTTCAACCTCTCAACACCCGATGGTGGAGGAAGCAGAGTCAGATTTGCGGTCAGACGGCTAACGAACTGTGACAACCGACAGCTACTTCTGCCGGGAGTACATCGAGGGCTACTTCCTCAGCAACCCTAGGCACGCGCGCTTCATCAACAAGACGGTGCTGGAGCGGTACTACCGCGTCGGCGGCGTGCGCATCGAGGATGATATCTTGGTGACGGACGACGGGTACGAGAACCTCTCGACAGGTGCGCCCAAGGGGGAGGAGCTGTTGAGAGTTATCAACGGCAAGGCGTAGCCATGTGCGGTGTGATGCTTGTGGCTTGAGCGATGTGGATTCCTTGGAGTGGCTAGGTTTATGAAGCGTGGGCATGTCGGTTCGTCGTGCTTGCTGATGTTTTGTTGTAGACGTGCGCATGCGTGCCCGATTTGTTTCTCGATATACCTTGAAGCACGAAAGCAATTTGGACGATAACTTGACCTGTGTTTTTTTATTTGTTTTTCCCAAAAGAATTGCGCGGCTAGTTCTTGTTGTCTTTAACGAGATTGTTTCGACCCTCATCTTAGGTGTCGAGTTGTAGGAGCGCCGAGGCCGGGGGTTCAAACCTGCTCGAACCTTGCTCGGAAACTCAAGGCTAGCAGACATCCAGAAGAGCCGGTGCCCTTCGATGCTGCCACGCACGGAAGAACGAAGTGTGCTAGAGTGTCGTCTCTTGCTTCTGGTGGTTCCTTCTGGTGAATGCCGTCCGAGTGTTCCGCAGACGGCGACGATGAGGAGTCGACTGTGGTCCTCGGTGGGTGAGCGGAGCGGAGCGGGTTTCGAGGTTCGATGGTTCGTCCTGGAAGCGACTGCCGACCAGCTGCGAAGAACCCGTGGCGAGAGAGGCGTTATCAAGCGTCGCGGTCCTCGTCTGGAGAGTAAGGCGTTGCCCAGAGGAAGCTTGCGGAAGCCATGGGCTGCGGCATCATTCTCATATCAGGAGGTGGCCTCCTTGTGTATCTCGCCTAGTATTCATGTGGACTCGGTTGGGCACGAGAATGTCGAACGATGATGATGGGAGAAATGTCATTTTCCAATAACGCTTTCCGTAACCTTGCGCTTGTTTCCCATCAGCATTTCACCCATTTGGCATACACCCCCTCCAGTGTTGACACGCGTATATACTCCTCTCACAGTGGTGACTTACGCAGAACGAGGCATGTGCTTGAAGGTCGCCGTCACTACCAGGCCTTGTCTACACTCTATCACACCAGGGCGGCTCAGATCACCTCAGGGCTCTCAACGGGTCTCAGCGGTATCAGATCATGGACGAAGAGGCTGCCGTCTCCGCTCCCCGGCCACTTGTGACGAACATTACATCGGTGGACAAGGCAAGGGACGATCTATCATGTGGGTCTTTGCAATAACGAATTTAAAAAAAACTTTTGAAGTGCCGAGGCTGAATACAAGTGGCAAGCCTATCCAAAAGTCTTGTTTTCATAATGATCGTTCACACGAGAGTAGCGCAGGCTAGTAGACAGATCACCATACGTCAACCTGTATGAGAACAAGATGATACAGAGGCAAGAAGGCGCGGTCACTACCCGGTCAATGAATAGACAATTACATGAAGAAATCCTGGGCTACACTAAGCCCAGCCCAGTCCCTACGCCCGGAATCTAAACCGCGCCCTCCTCAACAGCCAGCTTCTATCACGTTGGAGTATTCATCCATTCAGATCCACCCGACGACGCTACCGAGGTCGCGGACTGCCCTGATAGTCGGGCTGGTAACAGCTTTTTTGGCGGTGGGACGAACCAAGCAGGTATGACTCTTAGAAGCGAAGGTGCTGATGGGAACTAGGGCCGGGCAGTCTCTGAGCAGGAACTGAGAATAGTCAAGCCTACTACTCTGCCATACCCCCAAGGAAAGTCGCGATGCCGTTTCCCCGATAGTCTGCCGCTTGATGCGACAAGGACTATCACAAGTCACATTAGCAGGTCACCAGAACATATGATTGGGACCTTGGTTGAACTTTGAACATTTTCGCTTCGATCATTTATTTCGACGTCCACCACCCATTCGTCCTCCATCTCAACGCTGACCGCAGCAACGCAGGCCGTGGTCGCCGCGTGTGCTCTTTCGTCTTGTGTTACCCCACGCTTCCAATCGTACAAGAGCCATGACAAGCCGTCAGCGGAGTCAAGGCTCCCCAGTGCAGCCAATCACCGCCCCTCGAGCCTAGGTAACACGGCATGCACGGTTTATACAAGACAGCCTCCCCAGGCGCTGTCTTACTCAATCAACACACCCCTTACCATCGATACCCTCTACAGGTACTTCTTGGGCATCGAGTTCTTCCTCCTCTTGTACAGCAAATAACCGACAACGAGGACAACCTGAGATCCGACAATGACAGCGATGAGCTTGCCGTGGCCGGGGGCGGCCTTGACAATGTTGGACGACAGCGTGGCGTGGTGGTCGCTCATGTAGCCCTTGAGGGAATGCTCTGTGTTCTTCATTTGCAGGTTCAGGTCGGTGCGCATGGCGCGGATCTCGCGCTCGAGGCCGTTGATGCGGCCCTCGAGGTCGTTAATCTTCTCAAGCTTGCGCAGCTCCTGGCGCAGCGAGTCGAGGATCTGCGACGTCTCGGCGTGGCGGTTCTCGGCCTGCTGGCCGTGCTGGTTGACAGAGCGGAAGACGGTGCCGATCTGATGATTGACCGACTGCAGGCGGTTATGCAAGTCGGCAAACTGCGCTCGCGACGACGTGATAGAGTCGGCGTTGGCGTCAGGGATGGCGTTCAGGTCAATCGGGTCGGCGTTGTCGCTGCGCGGGTTGTTGCTGCTCGGTTGGCCCTGGTTGGACTTTTGCTCATGGGCCTGCTGCTGCTGGTTCTGCTGGTTCTGCTGCTGGCCCTGGTCACTAGCCTGCAGACTGTCGGACATAACAACCATCTTGAAGATCTCGAACGAGTCGGGGTTGTCGGCGCTCGCAGCAGTGATGCCAAAGGTGTAGCCCGGAGGAATCTTGACTTTGTCGGTCTCGAAGCACAGGCGGCCGTCGATCTCGACCTTGAAGACACGGTCGGTCTGGCGCAGCTTAATCTGGCTAGGGCGACCGAGGTTGCGGTAGTGATATTGGCAGTGGCCAAAGGCGAGGGCACTGATGTCGCTCTGGGCCTTATAGTCGGTTGAACGATCGTTCAAGAAGCCGCGCACCATGCCGCCAGTGCCGCCGTGGCCGTCGATAACGAGGACAAGGCCGTCGAAGCGGGGCGCCGTGTAGGCTGAGCTCATGCCGACGTCGGCAGAGCCACCGTTGGTGAGCCAGATGTTGAGGTTCCCGCCCGCGCGCTCGGGGCCGTTGGCTCGGAAGTCGATGTCGGCGATGAAGTTGCTATGCATCACCTTCTGGGTGCTCCAGATGGAACCGCGCTGGTTCCCGGGCGCGACCGGTGTGAGGATGACTTTGTTGGAAAGGATCTCGGGCTGGTTCGGTTGGCCCTGGAGGACGAAGTTCGGGACGTGGCCGTCATTGTTGGGCGATATGCTGCAATCGTCAGCCGGAGCTCAGGTAGATTGGCTCGCGGAAAGCAGAATAGCTTACCTGCCGGCGTATCCAAAACTGAGCTCGTTGATGAGATACTGGGCTTGCGTCAAGCTTGCGCCGAGCAAGAAGGCGAGCGTCGAGCTCAGGGGAGCTTGCGACACACGCATCGTGACTGGATTCGAGGTAGCGCGGCAGCCACCTTTTGGCTAGGGAGATGGGTATCAAGTGTGTTAACGTAGCCGGCCGTGTTGCCCACAGGGTCGATGAACTGTATATTATAAAACAAGAAAGCAAGGTCCTGCAATGCGGGCAGAATGGAAAAAATAATAATTGCAGACAACGTCAGGATCCAAAAATGCGTGGGCACGAAATGGTTGGAAACTCGCCAAGTACGAGAGAGTCTCCAAACAGGGGTCGATGGTGCGTGTCTGTGGGTTGAGGACAGGTTGGCACTAAAAAGTACCAAAGGCTGCAGCTACAGCTCCTTTGCTCTTGGGCCACTCTGACTGCCCTTTCTGGAAGCTGTTTTTGCGGCGCTGACTTCCGAAAGTGAACCGAGGCAATTGGCGGAAAACAATGAAATAAAAGAACAATGGCCACCAGGACCGACGTAGAAATTTCTGGGCGTAGCTCGGGAGGCTCGTGGAGTCTCGTGATGATGGATTCCAAACGTGAAGCTCGGATTTTGTTTCGCTGTCTAGGAACGGGCCTAGGGCCGTCTGCTGGAGACCTTCACGAAATAAAAGGGAACCTGGTCCACCACCAGCCTGGAACGGCATGGCCCGAGCTGGAATGGGAAGGGATCTGGAGACTCACCGCTGCGCAGTTCCTTGCATCGAAGCCGCAGCGGGGAGCTTCCATTGTGGCTGTTTGTGTCGTGGCTTTCTCCAACAAACGCCACAGGAACGAGTTAAAGGGTCTTTCTTCCCGTCGCGTCTCCAACGTCGGCATCGGCGCTGGTTTCACCGCGATTTCTGCACGGACCCCCGACGTCAACCCCTGGCTCTTGCTCCAAAAAATCCAAGCTGCAGCTGTGTGAGCAGGACCCCTGACGAAAGTGAAGGTGGCCTGTGATTTTCCCTCCACCAAAGCAGCTGAGCATCCGACCTAAGCTCTCACGGCACCGCCCAGTTCAATGCGGACGTCCCCTTAATCGGACCTCGAACGCGCCACAATGGCCGAATCGTATCCGAATCTCACCCAGTGCGCGCTTGTCGCCGGCGCACTCAAAGTTCTCCTCTTCCCGGCCTAGTAGGTGGACCGCCGACGCCCCCGACCCGAAAACCACCGCAACTGACACGTCGTGTAGCAAATCCACCGACTTTGAAGTCCACCGAAACTGGCTCGCCATCACCAACAGCCTCCCTGTGTCCGAGTGGTACTACGAGAAGACCTCAGAATGGACCCTCGACTACCCCCCCTTCTTCGCCTACTTCGAATGGGTCATGTCCCAGGTCGCGAAGCTGGTCGACCCGGCCATGGTCAAGGTCTATAATTTGGAGTACGACAGCTGGCAGACGGTGTACTTTCAGCGATGGACCGTCATCATCTCCGAGCTGGTCCTTGTATATGCGCTTCAGAGGTGGGTGCCATTGTTTGTATGTGGTACGAGAGGGATACTGACGGCTAAGGTTCATCGACTCTGCTACGGGTGCCACGAGACGAGCTGCCCAAGCTGCCGCAATCTCCATTCTTCTGTCGCCCGGTCTCCTCATCATTGATCACATTCACTTTCAGTACAACGGAGCCATGTACGGCGTACTCATCCTGTCCCTTGTCCTCGCCAGGACCAAGTCGAGCCTGCTGGGCAGTGGATTGCTGTTCGCAGCGCTGCTGTGCATGAAGCACATCTACCTGTACTTGGCACCGGCTTACTTCGTTTTCTTGCTTCGCGCATATTGCCTGTCGCCCAAGTCCATCTTCAGGGTCCAGTTTCTCAACTGCATCAAATTGGGCGGCGGCATTGCGGCCATCTTTGGTGCTGCGTTCGGCCCCTTCGTTGCCATGGACCAGATCCCCCAGATGGTCAGCCGGCTGTTCCCCTTCTCGCGTGGCCTCTGCCACGCCTACTGGGCTCCGAACGTCTGGGCGCTCTACTCTTTTGCGGACCGCCTTCTCATTTACGGTAGGTCTCCAATCGCTGATGCCCACGATTCAGGCTGACAGTCGCCAGTTGCGCCCCGTTTCAACCTCCCAGTCAAGGCCGAAGCGATCAACAGCGTGACCAGGGGACTCGTGGGAGACACGGCCTTTGCGGTCCTGCCCGAGATCAGCCCGCGCACCTGCTTTGCTCTGACGCTCTTCTTCCAGGCCCTGCCCTTGGTCAAGCTGTTCTTCCAGGCGCCGCCCACCTGGGATGCATTCATCGGAGCAGTCACTTTGTGCGGCTATGCGTCGTTCCTTTTCGGATGGCATGTGCACGAGAAGGCCATTCTGCTGGTCATCGTCCCATTCAGTCTCATCGCACTCAAGGACCGACGCTACCTGAGCGCTTTCCGGCCTCTGGCTGTGGCTGGGCACGTCTCTCTCTTCCCTTTGTTGTTCACGCCGGCAGAGTTCCCAGTCAAAACGGTGTACACCGTTTTTTGGTTGATCTTGTTCCTCGTGGTATTTGACCGCTTGGCGCCGGCCTCGCGAAAGGCGAGATTCTTTCTGCTCGACAGGTTTAGCACCTTCTACATCGCAATCAGCATCCCACTGATATTCTACTGCTCACTGCTTCACCAAATCATCTTCGGAAAGCGGTACGAGTTTCTCCCCCTTATGTTCACTAGCTCTTACTGCGCGGTGGGGGTGGTCGGCAGCTGGATCGGGTTCATGGTAGTGTACTTTACATCGTAAAATAGTCGCTCGAGCGATAATTGCTGTAATTAGCTTTGAATAAAATCAAGACAAAGACCACGCTGTGTCCGAAACTTTTGCGTGCCAGTGAATGACGACCAGTTGGCGGGAAGTCTAACAGAGACGCTTGGTCCCGTGGGGGCCCTGTCGATGAGAACCAATCAAAAGCCGCGACTCACGTGTCCGGAGGCTGACAGCAGCACCGACTCCACCACAAGTACAAGGAGAGAAACTACATTTTGGAGCTAACGGCAGAGCAGGGGGACCGGGGGTCGTGGGCCACTTGGACACAACCCATTGTCTCCCGAGAGCAAACGAAAGAACAAAACAGACACATACCATGCACAGTTTGGAGCATGCACTGTCGTAATTGACCAGAACGAAAGCCGTAGAAAGCGTATATGAGGAAATGACTTACACGGAGCCCGGAGGCCCGGAGCGGCCGTGGCCGGCGAGCACGGGGTTGATATCACGGCGTATCCGTTTCCATAGATGTCGGAGGCACTTTTAGGAAATCGTAACGGGATTAAAAGGTAACCAAACCCCTCCTAGACATTTTAAACCGCCTTTGAAGGTGTCGTGGCGGTGGAACGGTGCTCATCCGGAGCTGGTCCCGAGGAGGAGATTGTCGAAAAACAACCTACCGAAAGAGGCCGGACGACGCAACAGACATATTCCGGCGTAAAACGGCCAAATTAATGTCTCCCTGACTGGTTGAGTGCTCAAACGAGAGCCCTGGCCGTGGCGAACTCAACGAGTACAAAGTCGCGGGTGGCCGACACGATTGTGGAATTCCCGAGTTGGACGGAGTCGTGGCGGGTGGAGGGGGGTAAGGAGGCCTGCGCAGCGCCTGGGAGATGGGATGCGGAGGCACCGTGGGCCGAACGGGCCAAGCGGGCCAGGACCGCTTTTCACTGGCGCCCTTCTTCTTTTTCCCTTTTCCCTTCCTCCCCAAAGCTCACCACTTCTTGTTTTTTTCCCTCGACGTTTCACCCACGACTCGCAGGCTTCGCGTTTCCCCCATCTGTCCGCGACCACAACCACTAACATCAATATCGCCATTTGCAACCCCATTAACCGTCTCCGACACGTCTTCTGCGAGCCGCACCGCGTCCGCGAGTCTCGCGTGTAAGTGCACCGCCGACCCGTCCTCCCCTGCCCGACACCACGACCGCGACTCCGCCCCCTTCGGCTGCGACCACAACAACTCTCCAGGATCACCACAACGCGCTGGGCTCGACTGGTCAATGGTATCCGCAACCCTTAACATCACATATATCGGCTGAAGAGAAGGGCGGCTGGATTTCGGCCCCGCTGCGCATTCGGACCTCGACCCCAGGACCATGCCATTGTAGCCCACCGCCACCATGGTACGGTCTCCCTACGCGCTTTTCTAGGTCGCCGAGCACTGACGAAGGCCTCAGGTACTTTTCAAGCGCAAACCGGTGCAGTTGCTGCCTCCCAAGGACGTCAAAGATGACAATGCAGAGGTTCGCGAAGTGACATTTACAAACGATGCGACGAGTACTGATGCAGGCCCTCAGGTCTGGCATATTCCACAGACCGGTGAGGTCTTTGCACACTACGAGGAGTACCTCAACAGGTGAGACGGCTGTTTTTTTCCGTGTCTCTGTGGGCGCCTGTGCTAACGCGGTGAAGAATGGATTTCTACAAACAGGTACGTCCCCAGCGAGGTGGGGCTACGGGCCAAGACTGACTCCAGCGCGTAGCGGCGGTTCATCTGCCAGATCACAGGGCACTCAGGCCTGACGTTTTTCGAAGCCCTTAAGAGCGAGGTCAGTGTCGACGGTTTCAATTTCGCGCATTCGCTAATCCGGGTGCAGCTCGCCGGCGCCGAAGAGGTCGAGCAGGCATTCCCCGAAGCCCTCAAGGGTCCAGTCCTGCGTCGCGTCCAGTTCCAAACGGTCTCCCGAATCGATGCGCTGGTCGATATGGTCTTTGAGGAGTTCAGGGCGGACTATTACCCCGGTGAGGCCGTGACGGTCAGCACGGCAGACGGTGAACGGCTGCAGGGAGTTGTTCGAGAAAAGACTCGGTTCGGCGGCAAGGTGCTGCCTGACGGCACGCAGACCGCTCCCTACACACGATACACGGTCAGCCTCGAGGATCGGCCCGGTATTGAAGCCGTGGTCGACGACGACCACATCTTCCGCGACCGCAAAATATTCACAAAGTCGGTTCTGCGGTCATTCATCAAGAAAACGGTGACACGCGAAGCCTGGAATGGCGCGCCGTGGCTTGTGAAGCACGACGTTGCGTCACAATACCACATCGACTCGCGGATCCCCCCTCACCTGCGTTATGACACCAAATTGATGGAGCGAAAGCAGCTGCAGGCGCAAAAGCGAGCCAGCCACACCCCGACGCAAGACGCTCAAGGAACGAACGGCGTCAACGGTGCCATGCAAAACGGCCCCGCGCGGTTGCCCGAGCTGAAGCCTGCGCCGAAGAATCAAAAAGGTAAACACCAATCGCCAGAGTTCCCGCAGGGCCAGAACGGATCGCCAGGCATACTTGGAGGTCCTGAGGCGGGCATTTTCCACGCGCCGCCGCACAAGAACCCCTTCCAACTGCCGCTCAATTTCCGGAACCAACCGCTGCCGCATTCGATGACTGCGCCCGAGCTTCCGCCACCCCCTCCGCCTCCTAAGTACCCCATCGAGGACCTCCAAGTGCCGTTGAGGGAGGGCGTCGTCAGACCGCCCTTAGCATTCCTCTGCAACGACCCTCCAATCGCCTCGGATGTCGCTGTAAACGGCAGCGCCAGCTTACGCGACAAGCTGTCGATGAAGTCCGTCGGCTCGTTCCTGGAGACCTGGGACACGCTGAATGTGTACTGCGAGATTTTTAAGCTCGACTCCTTCACATTTGATGACTTTGTCGAGGCCATGTGTGTTGCATCCGAGGACACGACGGTTCAGATGTTTGAAGAAATCCACTGTGCAGTCTTGAAGCAGATCGTCAGCGCCGAGGCGGACGGCGGCAAGGTGAATGTTCAGCTGCCCGAGCTGGACGATGAAGAGGAGGACTCCGAGGAAGAGGAAGAGGAGGAGACTAAGGAACCGACCCCGGAGACCGATCGCCCTCCTGCGAGGGCCACGCGAAGCAGCCTTGCTAAGGCCGAGGCTGAGAGGTTACTTGCGGAGGCGAGGGCAGCCGAGAAGGAGAGCCAGAATGTAGAGCCCGAGATCAAGCACCGTGCTGAGGACTTGCTGGAAGACTACGACTGGATCGAGGAGCTTCGGAAACGCAACTTTTCGAACGGCGGCTGGGAACGCATCATGGTCGGCCTGTTGCACCAGCTGTCAAAGAACGAGCGACTCGAAGAGCGGTGTGAAGACCTGCTTGCGCAGTTATGCCCCCCGGACGTGGACCCCACGCAGGACACTGTGCGGGAGCGCTACGCCAATCTTGATGTCAACTACCGGGTACAGGCGCTGCAGATTGTCTGTATGCTCACAACGCAGACAAAGGCCATGCGCACGTACATGGAGGAGTGCAGCGAACAGATGACGGCGTTCCGCAAGGAGAAGATCGACTGGCAGCGCCAGAGGAAGCAGGCGTAAGCGACCCTGACCCGTCGCGAAAAGACGAGTACTGACATTCACAGCATCGAGGAATTGCGCGCCCTCAACGACCAACGCAAGATTCTGCTCCCCGAAAACATGCCGCCATCGCCACCCCCCGAGCAGAAGGCGGATGAAGATGTCAAGATGACTGACGCAGACGAGTCGGTAGCGGATGCTGAAGACGAGGTGCTTGACTCGGATGAAGAGGGCGCTCCGCGCAGGAATTTTCGACGCGCTAACGACCGCGCCGCAGAGAGGCAGCGGAAGCGCAAGGAGGAGAAAGAGCGGAAGGAGAAGGCCGCCGAAGCCGCCAAGGTGCCCAAGCAGTCGAAGCAATTCCTGAAGGTCCTGAAGGACATCCAGAAGAAGGAAGACCTCGTCAAGAAGTGCGAAGAAGAGATTGCCGTTATCGACAACGACCTGCGCGAGGCTGATTGTGGGCGCACGCGCGTTCTGGGTAAGGATCGCTTCTGGAACCGGTACTACTGGTTCGAGCGCAACGGCATGCCGTACGGGGGACTTCCCGACAGCTCGACCGCCGAGGCCGAATACGCCAACGGGTGCATATGGGTGCAGGGCCCCGATGAGCTGGAGCGCGTGGGCTACATCGACACCGACCCCGAGTACCAGGCCGAGTACAAGAGCAAGTTCGACATGACCGTGCCCGAGCGGAAGAAGCTGGAAGAGGGTGCCACCAGCGTGTTCAACGCTCACCAATGGGGCTACTACAGCGAGCCGGAGCAGGTCGACGAGCTGCTCAAGTGGCTGGACCCTCGCGGCTTCAACGAACTGCGGCTGAGGAAGGAGATAGTCGCCTTCAGGGACAAGATTGTACAGCACATGGAGAACCGGAAAAAGTACCTTGCCGCCGCGGAGCCGGAGGAGCCGGAGAAGGAAGAGAAGAAGGAAAAGAGGCGGGACTCGAAGCGGATGAGCACAAGGGGCCGCCACCATGAGCCGACGCCCGAGCCCGCAAACTACCGCTGTCTCGCGTGGGAGAACACCACCGCGATGGAGGAGCTCGGCCACCTGCACTCGGAGCCGCCACCACCGCCGCGCCCCAAGAAGCAGACAGCCAAGAAGAGGCAGGCCGTCGAACCGTCGCCCGAGCCCGCGCCCGCGCCGAAGACGAGACGGCGCAAGTAACGTACGAAGATGCTGAACGAGCGCTGCACATAGTGGCTCGCTTTCACTGTAATTATAGACTTTTGCGCATGACGATATAAGAAAATACCTGGTGCGGTATACGCCGCCCAGATAGACTTGGGTGGAGTTTGAGCTGAACGGACTTATTTATGGAGGTCTGGCAGAAGACAAGCGGTGTTCTGGAAATGAAAAGAAGACAACGATCACCCCACACACACGACGGAGGAGACGATCTCGCTTTTTTGCAGCAGCATGCCTGGCGATGGTTTCAAGCATAGGGCGGTTCTGGGCGGCGGCGTGCGGTCTGCATATTAGTTACACGGGTTAGGATTATAGACTCTCCAAAAGAAACATTTGATGATAGCTGCGTGCGCAATGAGCGTGATTGACTGATGAGTTTGTCTCGTTATCACGAGCATGCAACAGCCATTGGACCAACGAACGTGCTAGCCAAAGCCCTTCGCTTGATTATCTAGTGTAGTTCCTGACGTTCTCGTTTAGTAGAAGATGCGTCGTGCTGAGCACCCAGCTTTCTCTGGGATACGCGCAGTCTCTGTCAAGGTCAAACTCCGTTGCTGTCACCGGAAGCAGCAAGTCAGCCAAGTCGTTCTACATAAAAGCTGTGACACACGGTACCCCGTCCGTAGCCTCGGACCAGATGCCAGCTAGGTGGGCCACCTTTGGACCTGCCCTCCGAAGGGCGTCGTCTTGGGACATAACACAGCCTGAATGCCAACCGCCGCCGTTCGAGCCATCGGCTAAACCTAAACGACCTCGGTTTCCTAATCCAGCGCAGTTAACCGCTTCTCCATGGGGTAGAAGTGGGGCGTTTTGTATCAGGTCCTTGGAGATGCCGTGTAGTGTTGGAGAGGCTTCTTGGTGCTGTTGAGCTGTTGATTGCGGGGAAGGTGTTGTAGATGCTTCAACCACCCGCCCCCCTCCTTGTTGTTAGCACGGTCTTGGCTTCAAGTGCCGATCTTGTTTGAAGGGCGAATCCGGGGTAATGTCAGCCGAACGAGCATGCGCTGGCTACGAGAGAGAGAGTCGTCGATGTAATGTATCTTGATACAGCGTGCAGAGTTGTCAGGGCCTGTCCTGGGCCCTTGTTGTCTTGGGTTATCATTGCGATGGCCTCATCTGTGGTCTGGGATGAATCCTTGGCATCTCATTCCATGGAATGCAGATTTAAAGACGAAGGCATCTCTCCCTCCTGCGGCTCATGCCCCCGATGGATGTCAGCAGTAGGAGTCGTTTGCTCTTTCTTGTCGTCTCTGCTTCCGTGTTGAACCTCCATCCCTGAGCGCTCTTTCGCTTGACACCCAACCCCGGCCAACATGACAACGGACGACAAACCAGAAATCGACCTTGAGCACGCCGACAATGCATTCGAAGGCCGGGATGTGAACCCCAAACATGCGTCGCTCGACGCTGCCGCCAAGGGCCAGGGAGTATCCGGTTATGAGACCCTGACGTTGTGGGAGACTATGAAGGCTTTCAAATTGTGCTCTGCCACCTGCTTTGCAGTCGCATTCAGTGCCGCGACGGATGGATATCAGATTGGGTGACTACAGCCACCATCTCAAGCCCTTCGGGCATAACTAACATCCCTTAGCATAAACGGCAACATCATCGCCAACCCGGGCTTCGTCAAGCAGTTCGCCACCGAAACGACCGCCGCCGGCGAGCCCAATCTCGCCGCCCCGATCCTCAGCGGTTGGAGCTCCATCATGTCGGTCGGCCAGATCATCGGCATGACCACCGTCCCCTTCTTGTCAGACCGCTTCGGCCGTAAGGGCGCCATGTACTGGTACTGGTTAGTGCTGTCCATGAGCATCCTCTGCGAGTGTGTGGCGAGGACGTGGCCCGTCTGGCTCATCGCGAAGTTGCTTGCTGGCATCGGCGTGGGGTGTCTGCAGTCCACGGTGCCGACCTACATCGCCGAGGTCGCGCCCACGCGCATCCGCGGGGGTCTGCTGCTCGCGTACAACTTCTGGTTCGCGCTAGGGCAGTTCTTCGCGCCGGTGGCTCTGCAGGTCATGTCCAAGTACGCGCCCGAGGACTGGCTGACGCCCATATATACGCAATGGAGCCAGATCGGGCTGATGATTATCATATACATTCTGGTGCCCGAGTCTCCCGCCTGGTGCGTTACCCGCGGTAAGCTGGACGCAGCCAGGAAGAGCTTGCGCAGGCTATACCGCGACGTGGAAGGCTACGACCTCGAGCAACAGCTGCAGCTCCTCGTCATCGCCGTCGATCACGAACTCGAGGTCGCGCGGACGCAGAAGAATGTGGAGTGGTACGCCATCTTCAAGAGTGTCGACGGGCGACGCACCATCACGGCGCTCTGGACGCTCATGACGCAGCAGTTTGTGGGATTGACGCTCTTCTCGACTTTCGCGTCGTACTTTTTCAAGCAGGCCGGCATCAAAGACCCCTTCCAAGCGACCTGTATTACTTCCGGCATCAACATCGCCTCGGGCCTAGTCTTCATTCTGCTCGCCGACAAGGTTGGACGCAGGTGGATATCTTGTTCCGGGACGACGCTGTCCTGGCTGGCGTGTGTGGCGATTGGTGTTCTCGGGGTAGCGCCGAGGCGTGGCCCGACCTTCGTGTTGCTCGTTCTATTTGCTTGTCTTTGGAGTGAGTTTCTTTTAATGTATAAATGATGTGTGATGCTGACGCGGTGTAGATATCGGCATGACTGCCAACGGAGCGACAGGCTGGGGCTTCATCGGTGAGATCTCTTCCCAGAGGCTCCGTCCTTACACGGCTGGTTTCGGTGCTGCTTCGACAGCTTGCGCGGGAGTTGTCATGAACGTGCTGACCCCCTACAGTAGGTCTGTCCCTCTCCTCGGCAAAGATCAAAACTC
Source organism: Colletotrichum incanum (assembly GCA_001625285.1). Lineage (NCBI taxonomy): Eukaryota > Fungi > Ascomycota > Sordariomycetes > Glomerellales > Glomerellaceae > Colletotrichum > Colletotrichum incanum. The sequence goes on from LFIW01001810.1 coordinate 69,020, forward strand.
ACGCTTCTTAGTGGTCGACGGCAATCGCTGGAACTGGGAGCTGCGCACGGCATTCTTCTACGTGGGAGTAGGCCTGCCGTTTGTGATTGCCATGTGGTTCCTTATTCCTGAGACTAAGGGGTATGTCCTCTCGCATTCACGAACATTTGGAGATACTGACGTTGAAACAGTCGCTCCGCCGCGGAGTTGGACGAGTTATTCGAGCGCGGGGTCAAGCCTTGGAGGTTCCACAAGACCCAGACAGCGACTCAGCGGCTCATCAATGCCAATCATGATGAGGAAAATGCAGAGAAGAGGGATGGTTGATCATATTCTATATCCATGTTTAAAGGGTGTCCGGTGAGAGCGACTAAGAACGACCGAGCCCTTCGTCCCAGGGTTTGGCTGCGCTCATCGCTTCCGCGATCCTCTTCGCTACTTGAAGTTTTATGTAGCGCCGAAACCGGCTCACTCAATTTGTGGGCGACTTTTGAAGAGTCCCGAGCCCGGGTCGGAGCCTGGGGTGGTGGGGGAGATCCTATCAGTCTGACAGCTTCTGCTACCTTGCCAATGGATTTGCGTCACTATCCAATCTGATTAATCCCCTGGCCTTTCTGCCATTTCTGGATCATTCTTCCGGCGCTTGAATTCCGTCAGTGTGTCATAGCGGGTTTTCATTGCCTCGTTTGACTTGTGTGTTTGAACCAGGCTGCTGAGGCTGCGAAATCCATCCTGACTTACGAGATCGTCCTGCTTCTGCGCCCTTTTCCGCGCCATCTTGCTCCGCTTTGTCTTCGGGGCCATGACACAGGAGTATCTTTCTGGCCAAGCATGTGCTGTTTGTCTGTTCGAGACTGCTGCTCGGGGATATGCCCATCCTTCTACTAATCGCTGCGGCGTGCCCTTTCCAGATACTCTCCCAAAATCTCGTTCCCGGCCACCGAGGTCGGCTGGCCCATGGGAACCAAGTGCCTGAAGCTGTGATAGCAGACCTCCTTTGCCAACTCGCCGGCCTTCTTGTTTCCCTCAATGCCGGCGTGGTCGGGACACCAGTACACGAGAACCCTGATGCCCTTGGCATCGAGTTCAAAGGAAGCGGCAACAGCGCGCTTGATGAGTGGGTCAGAGGCGTTCTCAGCAGCCGCGGTAAGTCTTCGAATGCTGTCCTTGCAATCAATAAAGATCGTCACCCGTTTCAGCTCCGACATGAGATGCGACAGCAGCGCCGCCGTCTCGAGCCCCGCAACAACGGCGAAGAGCTCTGCTTCGTGAAAGTCTCGATACGTTAGGACCTGGAAGGCTCGCGAGTGCCACGGATTCTGTCCTACCAAACCTGGCCATGGCTTCCAGAATACGGCGGCACCCGCGGACTGTGATAGCTTTGAGGGGCTCTTATAGTGTTTGAGCATGCGGAACGAGGCGTCTGTGAAGAGATTCAGAATGAACGGACTCGGGGGGCCGGCCGATGCAACCATCGGGAGGATGCGTGCGTTCACATCAGGAAAGATGAGAAGGTCGCCCTGGAACTTGGGTGCCGATGGAATGGCTTATTGGGCGGCGGGAAGTTCTGTAGTGTCGGACTTAGGTATAGCAAGAAGACGGCTCTGATTCTTGGCGGTGTGTGCGAACGTGTTCGACTCCATCGCGGATGATTTCGCCGCCATTGTATTAGTTCCGTCAGTGCAGTATACAAGACCAGTTGGTAGCAGGCCGTTCAATTCCCGTGTTGTATGATTGTTGGGCCCTTTCCATCTCATCTGCCAGAAATTACACACGTTTGACCGCTTTCTCCGATGCGCCTTTCGTATACCAGAGCTGGTCATTTTAGTGTTGGCCAGCGCGGGACCGTCTATCCACCAGTACATAAATCTCGGATGAACCATAATTGTAACGCGAGACTCAAAGGGTTTCTTTACGGGCAGGTCAAGGCACTCCTTTTGGCAGTTGAGATGCAACACGACCACCTAAGGGTCCGTAATTCGAGGGGGTGTGTATCGTCGAAAAGCACATCTTTGTACGGTATTCGAGAAGTGCCCATTGTAACCTGTGGTTTTTAGAAGAGACTTACTGGTTGCCGTACTTTAGTGAAAGCTGTCTATGAAGCGTCAGTTGGCAGTTGCCGTCTCGCGGTGGTGAGTGTTTGGTGATGGCTTTCTCGAGAGACACAGTCCCCAGTGACGTCATTGGCCCGAGGACCCCTACTTCGTCCCTTGGAGGATCGGTGCGGTGGAGACCGCGCTAAGCTATCTTCGTCTGTGAAGATTTCCTTCCTGACCTCAACTTCTTTATCACCTTGAACGTCCACCCATTCCAAAGTTCACTAAACCGATGGCTTGAATTCATCTTTTCATGGTCAGCGACGCTGGTTTGTACCTTGGGATCTGGCAATCTCAATATAGCCCGCATCGCGATATCCCTTAAGGAAGGAAGGGTCCCATCAAACGACGAGCATCTAGAGCACGAGGTTCTGACTTTACTCATGCCGAATAACCGCTCCTCCAGTCCTCCAGGAGATGCATCTCTGTCCCTGAGATTCGTCAGCTCTATTGATCCCGAGCCGAAGAAGAAGGTGGCCCACAAGAAGAGCAGAGCGGGGTGCACATCATGCAAGAAGAGGAAGGTGAAGGTAGATGCGTCCTATTGCCAACAGAAAATCACCAAGACTCACTCGAACCAGTGCGACGAATTTTACCCCTGCAAAAACTGCCTAAGACGGAATGAAACATGCGTCCCGCCGCCAAAGACTTCGAGCCCCGAGGCTGGAGACTCACCCCCAGCTCAGAGGCCGTTTGACACCTCGGGGCCTGTAAACCTCTTGCACATGGAGCTCTTCCACCACTTTCAACATGTAACGATCCCCACACTCTGCTTCACTGAGATCTGGCCGTCCGTCATACCGCTCGCGTTCAAGGAGGAGTACCTGATGACGGCCATGCTTGCAGTCTCCGCACGGCATCTCAGCATCCTACAACCGCAAGAAAAAATCTACGTGGAAGCGGCGATGGCCCTCTTGTCCCGCAGCTGCTCCGTTTTCAGCGCCGTGCTTGATCGTAGCGACAAGTATGACCCGCTGTTCTTTACAGCGCAGCTCATTCAGTATCTCACGTGGAGTAATCTGGAGTTTCTCAAAAATGAGAATGTCCCGGACAGCCCTGTGCTGGATCTCTCACGCGACCAGCTCTTCCTCCTCAGCTCTGGCGTAAGGGTGTTTCTGTCGAGAACAAGAGTACATGGTTCCGACAGTATCTTTGCCAGATCATGGCAGAGCTCTCAGTGTGATGCGCTTGACCTGATTGTCACGGAGCAAGGAATGGACCGTAATAGCATCGTGGAGGGTTTTATGAAGCGTTATGATGAGCTGACACCCGGCGGGAGTCCAAGCAACCTGGATGATCGGGAGACTTACACGGCTGAGAAAGACATGGAGCGCGCTTCTTTCCGGAACATTGTCAATACGTTGTCAGTCATCCTGGCGCTCTGGACCTATCGCGAAACCAATACTCGACCAAGTGAGAGATCGGACCTAGAACGCTACATTCTCGCCTTCCCGCTCTTTTGCTTTGGGCCGTTTCTTGACATGATTGTCGCAAACGATTCGAGGGCACTGCTTGTGCTGTATCACTTTTACAATACTTCGCAGTTACTTCTGGGGAATAATACGACCTGGTGGGCATCTGGTCGGATGAAGGTCATGTCGCATTTCATCAAGCAAGAACTGGCGAGGCGGCATCTAGAGCCATCGGTGATAGAGCTCGATTCATAAGTGAGAACCCTTTCTCAGATCAGCCTTTCGCATCATAACCTGATTGCGAACCGCCTTAAGCCGGTATGCCGTAGTAAACGTAGGCGAAGAGGTCGAAGACTGGTCATTCATCGGACATCGTCGCCAATATGTGCTGCAGTCCTTGAAATGGAGCGCATCCTGGATTACAGCGGTAGCAATATCGCATAAATTGCAGTGGGGGGGAGGGGCGATCAACCTGCTGCATCGGCGTCTGGCGTGACAACGCGAGAGGCTTCCCATTTTTCTGCAGTAAGCGCCAATATATCAACCCACCGTACCAACTCAAATAGAGATTGGTATGGCGATGCGACCATAGAATGCTAAAGAGTGCTTCCTGAAGTGTGGACCAAACAACGACCCCTCGTCGAAACCCACATGCCAACCACCACAGCAAGGAACGCCGAACCCCTCGTCCTGACTCGCCTTGTTCGTATTGGAAAAATGCTATTTGAAAAAAAAACTCAAAAAAAAACTCTCCAAGAATGCAGCGCTAACTAGTCGTCCCCTATTCCTTCAATACATTGCTGATAGTTCTGCAATCGTCCCAGTCGACCCTGGTGGCTTTGAAAGCTCCCAAAGGGGGCCGCTGAGAAGCAAGGGAGCTCTCTTAACACGGTTAGCGCGGGGGCCGTAGCTTGACACCGCGACCTACCGGTCTAAAACTCCCTCCTGAAACTTCGATGTGCGATCCACACTCGTGGGGTCCAGACCGACGATCCTGCGAGTCGATTTCTCTGAGTTCTTTCAGCTGCAGTCTGTAGTGGCTGGCTGGGACGGGTGTTGTTCGTCCGCTGCGACATGGTCAGGCATGAGAATATCTATGCAGTGTGATAATTCAACAACGTTCATCCTATGGGTATCGAAAATAATCTAAATGATTTTTGCCTCCCTTTCCAAGATAAAATCCTACGGCTTGTACCTCGTCCACAATGCTCTCGTGATGAGCCCAGGAGCTCCCAACGCCAATCCAATCGGTCCCCTTACCCGCTGGCCCCTGTTTGGCGATCTTGGCGGTATGTACGGCGGTGGCGGCGACGGGCTACGGGCGGACGATACCGTGGGGGACGCCGGCGGGGCCCCCTGGAGGTAGTCGCTCAGCTCGTTAGTATCCATTCCGGGCCTCGTGGCGTCCTGACGTGCGTGGATGGGCGGCATCGAAGCCTCTCGCGATGATACTGTACTGGTCGGTGACAGCGGGCTGACCATCGCGTATTGGTGCGCGGGTGCGTCGTCTCTCCGCGTGGCGCTTGAGGAGGCCAATGCGGCCAACTCGAGGTCGTCCTCCGAGTCGTCCACTACGCCAGGTACGATTCCGAGCAGACCGTCCGTCTCGCCTAGCACCGCGAGCTCCTCCCGGTTGACACGGCCCAGAAGAGGCATTTGCACCGAGTCCCTCAGGTGCGCCCCCAGTCTCATCATGGCGAAGGCGTCCAACGTGTCGGTCCAAGTAGGCAGGCTGTAGATGTAGCAGACGAGCAGAATGAGGGCGATGGCCTGCGCACTGATGAGCAAGCTGATGACAACTGTTGCTCCTCGGGTGTAGCGAGGCGCGACGAAATCGGTGCCAGTCAAGTTGTAGATGGTCCTTGCCGCGTCGTTCGAAGCGGCGTCTTGGAGAACAGCCGCGTTTGATAGGTACATGCCGACACCGAGGGTGCTCTTTGCCACCTTCTCATACTGAAGACCCTGCGCGATCCTGAACAGCGTCTTTGGGATCTCCTTGAGAGCGCAGCCCTGGTAGGCTGAGGCAAACCATGAGTCGTATTCGTCATTCTCGGAGTTGTATGGCAGCTGCCAGGCGCTAAAGGGAGCCTCCAGAGCACAGGCCTTGCGCGTAGCGTCCCGGACAGTGCTGTCGGAAGCGACGTTGTCTGGCAACTGTTGGTCTGGGAAGGTCTGTCTTAAGAAGTCAAAAACGGCTTGGGGATAAGAGCCATCGCCGAAGAGCGCCTCGGCAGTTGATCGCAACGGGCCTTGCAGTGAGGTCCAGCCGGCGAATCGGTCGCGGTCCCAATCATCTTGGGAACTGTGCAGTGTTGTTAGCTTTTGCCCCTGCAGCGGCCGGTTGTACGACTCACTCTTTGGTGATGAGTTTGCCCAGCCAATCGTAGTCATGGAAGTGTACCATGTCCTCATCCGTAGGCCACTCGTCGATGATCTCCGACGGACGGGACTCCCGATGCAAGTTGTCGATTTCGAAGAACGCACGTGTCGTCTTGGCAACACACTTGATGGTGACGTTCTCGGCTGGCTCCTGCAGCAAGTCCTTCGACTTGGCTGCCTCTTCACTGATTTGGGCGTCGATGAGGAGGACTTCCTCAACGTCTTGACGACGTCTCGGGGGGACGCCGTTGGCCGTGTTTGCACGACTGCCTGGCATGCATGTCCGCACGACAACGCCGAAGCCTTCGAGAGATGTTGCGTAGCCCTCGCAGCTGGCCGGGAACTCATCGCGACTCGCAACCACGCAGTCTACGGACGAGCTGAGCCGGATGGAGTGTTGCCTGAGCGGTCCCGTCATCGCCCCTGAGGGTACCGCCGACACCCAGAACGAGTCGTTGTACGTTTGGTGCTCTCCCGTCGTGAAGCTCCGATGCGTATCGCCGTCTCGCCACAGGTTCTCTTGGATGTCCGACGAGGTGATGCTGACCATCTTGCTTCTGACAGCGCTGACAATGAGCGGGGCGTCCGCTTCCCTGAGCAGCACCGGCTCGGCATCCTTGCCGACCTTCTGGGCATGGCCTCCCATACCGTCGCAGGTACGATCCCACTTGCCCAAGTGCCTCGGACTATCGCAGGGATACACCAGGCGACTAGAGGCTGGCATCAGCAGCGCTTGAAGGGGTGGTTGCACGGCAGCTGGCGATGTTAACTCGGGTCAGCGAAAGGCACAGTCCAACTTACTGAGCAAAAGCAGACCAGTGGCCAGCAGCAAAAAAGACGACGACTCGCCGCTCGAGACGAAGGCTGTCCATTTCAAGTCCGAGATGGCAAGCAGTTGTCGGACGGTGAGTGACTGCTGTTTGGATCGTCGCTGCGAGAAGACGACCGCGCCGTAGGCCAGAAGCGCCGCAACGCATGGTAGAGCAACGACAGCTGCCAAGATGCTCAGAAACGAAGCCACACTCAACCACCGGCGGTATTTGTCGAGTTCATGTTGCATGATAATCCCCAAGGGATCGGAGGTCGTTCGCCGGTTGATGACGCATACGCAGAGCCAGGGTACTACCAGCAACAAAAGATAGGCGGTTAGGACGTAAATGGGCCGCCGAGCATACCGCAGGGGTTGTCGAGACATGTCGACTGGCTTAGAAGCCATATATCTTGGCGGTGGTCGTTCAGTTGAAGTAGGGTTCCTATGCATCGTGGTTGAGCGGTTGTTCCTGGAAAACCAAAAGGAACGAGGAATCGCACCAGGACCCGATGGAAGAAGAGACAATGGTATTATGGCATTGTGAGACGATTGCTCTATTGGCTGTTTGGCGCCTTTTTAGTTTGCCGCGAGGCGTTTGCACGGTTGCCAAGGGCTGGCTGACGGCAGCTGACCGCAGGGCGAAGGTTTGCAATCTCCGTGCGAGCCTAGAGGGAGGAATGTGTGTAGGAATGTAGTGATGGGGCACAGCACCCTTCGATGTGACAGCTTGCCATAAATATTTTGTTTTAAGACCAGCCCACACGGGAGGTGGCATGGTCTTTTTGGGCGTCAAAAGCAGCCTGCAAAGGGAGGGGTTGCATCGTATATGAATGCATCCAGGCACATTCTGCTGATGGGGCTGTTGGCTAGGGAATTGCCCCTCACTCCCCGACGTTGGAAGGATAATTATCCAATCCGTACGTCTCGTTGAGGGAGACGCGTGTAACGACTTGCTCGTCCTCCATGCGAACCCACGTCTCGACCGACATTTCGGGGTTGTCGCCCTCTGTGAAGGAGAGCTTTATCATGCGAGCGCCGCGGTTCCACGTGCCGTAGCCGCCGTAGCCCGTGTGCTTCGCGAAACAGAGGAATGGGGCCTCGGCGCCGAGTCCGGCTGCGTGGCCGGGCCACGTCGAGCACCACGAGTCGCCGTGATCGTGTCCGACGTAGACGCTGTGGAGGCCCTCGGCCTCGAGCAACGCCTCGACAAAAGGCGAGTCCTCTGCGCCCTGGCCCTGGATGGCCAGCGGGTTGTCGGCATTCAGTCCCGGGAACCTAGCAGGGTCCAATTCGGACTTCTGGGCTTCTAGAAAGATGTGCGGTGGAATGTGGACAAAGGCGACGCTCGGAATGACGCGACCGTGCTTCTCCTTGAGCTCGTCGTAGGTCTTGGTAAACCACTCGGCGGTCTCGGGGGCGACCCAGTTTGGAATGTCGTCCATGTTATCGGAATCTGTTTGATAGCTAGTACCGCCCCGGCTGTCAAAGAACCACAGAAGCAACATGGGGTCTTTCGAGTCTCCCTCGAAGACAGGGACGTAGTAGTTTGTGATGCCAGGCAGCTTCTCGCCCATGGACGTCGTGTAACAAAGGTCGTAGCCCTTTTCTGCGCGGAAGAGTTGCTCGCGATCCAGATTGTGTTTGGAGTCATGGTTTCCGTAGACAGAGGCCCAACGCTGGTTTTCCTGGACAAGCAGCTGCACAATCTGATCAATGTAGTTTGTCGAGTTCTCTTTGTGGGTGTCTTCGCCCGTAATGAGATCGCCGTTGAGGACGACCAGGTCGGGCTGCTCAGTGTTCATGACCGACCGCATGACTCGGGTGGAGTTAGCGTCCTGGTCTATACCCCAGCCGAATTCCTGCTCGCCAAAGTGCAGGTCGGAGAAGATGGCGATGATGTAGTCGCGTTGGGAAGATACTTTGAGCCTTGGCTTGCTTATTGAGGGCTCAGTCAAGGGCCACTTGCCAGGCGAGATCTTGGTGATCATCATGAACATGGCGGCAAAGGAAATGGTGAAGACGAGAATGAGCTGACAAATTCTCTCCATTAGTCGGAAAGATGACTGCGGGGGAAGCGGCCGGGCCGTCTCTTCCAGCTTCGAAGTTGGCATCGTGTGCTTGGAATATTCGCAAGACGCCGATTGTAATGTCGGGATGCGATGATTATGGTGGGTATTGAGGACCGGCAGAGAATCGACGACGAGCAAAGGATGAAAGCTCGGGGGGACAAAGCCGCGCGGCAATTTGGAGACCAGCCAAGGAAAGCAAACAATTTTGAATAGAGTGCGATGCGTGAAAATAAAAAGAATAGGATTTGGACGAAGACGATGTCGAGCAGAAAAGATAATGGATTGCTGAAGCTGGCTGGGAGCTTGCAGCTGGGATTCCATGGGCCAAACAATCCCAAACAGAGCCAAAACGGGCCCACTGTGGCAGATGCCGTTTTTGGCAGATAGTTCCACCAAGCCCGGGGGCCCAAGCCAACAAGGTAAGACGAGACGAAGACGGCGGCACAGAACACCTGCAGATTGCACTGTTCAGTGCAGGCATACACACTAGAACAGATGCTGGAGTTTCCCCGCGTCCAGCGGTTCTCGTCTGTTCTTTCCTGCCGCCTCGCCTCATCCAAATAGCTGCTAACGGCTGACCACATGGGAACTGAAGAAGACAACATTGAGGAGCCGAAGACTCTAGCGTCTTATCTGTGATCGGAAGGAGCTGACGACAAGCCTCGTCAAAATGTTGCATTTGTGGCAGACGGCTCGGGGGGTTCTTTTCCGAGTTAACGAAACTTTGCTCTTCGACACCTCGCAGGACACTGGGTGTGTCTGTGTTGATTTAGTCTCGGGAGACAAAGGTTTCTAGCCTGCAACCTGTGATATGGCGACGTAGCTCAGCCTTCGCGGTCAATGACGAGGCTTCAAATCAGCATCGATCGTACGCGTCTTCTGTCAGCTCGACGCGCCCTCGGCTCGCAATGCCGCTAATGAGTTGCGACACCCCCGGCATGAGACACGTAAGGTGGAGGTTGATGTACCCCTAAGAAATGGGGAACTGTACTGCAACTTCCCTCGACTCCCCTGCCCCTCCCGACACCGAAGCTCCTGGTGGACGGTAAAGCTTCCGGTCGAGAAGTTACCCTCATGGGTCTCTGTTAGCCATGTCACCAAAAAGGCGCGGCAACACTAGCAACCATCTCCCCTTATCGGCCGGGCTCCCATGGCCGCTTCCCCCGCTCAACCCAAGCTTGTCCATATCTAGCTCCAGCAACAATTCCAATTGACCTTCCCGTCTGGTCCAAAGCGCCCGCCTCTGTACGAATGACGGACAATCGTCAGCTCTGGCCAGCTACCCTGGCCCATTCTGGAGAACTTTTGTTGATTCCATTGCGCAATGCTCGCCGTTAGCTTCTGACACGTTTGATTGATAAATGATGTGATGCTCCCCTGCTTGTGACCGTAAACTACACCCGCTGTCTCCGCGACTTTCGGCCCCAGGACCGCCGCACCCCGAGCATCGTCACACGATGCCCCTCCCACAAGCCACCCCCTCGAAAGAGGCCGACCTTTACCACGACGCCTTCCAGGTTCCGCCTCCGTACGAAGCCGCCGCCTATCCCCGCGTCCGGCCCCGTCGCGCCCTCGTCCGAAGCCTCATCTCGCCCCGTGTGCTTGTCTGCATCTTCCTCGGCGGCCTTCTCGCCTGGCATACCTTTCTCCTCGAACGAGAGACCAAGCTCCGCGATGTTGCCCAAAATGCGTCTTCCTCCACCCATCTGACTCGCTTCGAGGAATCTGTCAAGCACTGCGCCGCCCTCAAGACCTTCCCTGAGAACCCCAAGCCGGAAACTCGCAAGTCCAACCCACGATGGAACTCTGCCCGTGGTCAGGACAAGCCGGTCGTGCTGCGCAACATGACCTTCTTCGACGGAGAGTCCATCGCCTCCGAGGCCATGGACATTAAGTTCGAGAAGGGCCTGGTCACCGAGCTCGCGACGACGGCCTCCAAGTCCATCAGCTCTGACGGGGCCACCGAACACGACTTGCACGGTCGATTCGTGACGCCCGGCTTGGTCGACATGCACTCCCACCACGCCTCCAGCTTGTGGCCAGCACTAGCCATCACGGAAGATGAAAACGAGGTGAACAAGGCGTACGGCCCGCTGACCCCCTTCATGCGCATCCTGGACTCTTTGAAGGCATACGACGTCGCCACTCGCATCATCATGTCTGGCGGCATCACCACCTCGCTCATCCTGCCGGGCTCTGCCAACATCATGGGCGGAGAGGGAACTGTCATCAAAAACGTCCTTGAGGCTGGCGAGCTGGGCGAATACGTCGTCGAGGAGCTGCTTCTTGAGCACAACATCCCGGTCGAGGAGCGCCACCGCTACATGAAGCTGGCCTGCGGCGAGAACCCCAGGCGGGTATACGGTCACACACGCATGGGCAACGCCTACATCCTGCGTGATCAGTTTGCCAAGGCCAAGGAGCACTTGCAGAAGCAGGACGAGTACTGCGAGGGCGTCACCAGCATGTTGGCCCAGTCCGACGAGCTGAAGCATCGCTTCATCAAGGAGAACGGCGACTTCCCTAGCGACTTGAGGCTTGAGTCGACTGTGGGCATGCTGCGCGGCCGAGTTGCTATGCAGAACCACTGTTACCTTCCGGAGGATTTTGAGACCATGCTCCGGGTCACTGGAGAGTATGGCGTCCGGGTCCGGGCCTTCCATCACGCTCTCGAGGCTTGGCAGGTTCCCGAGATGCTCAAGGCGTATGGCGAGTACGTAACAATTGTGTTTTACGGCGGACTCTGCTAACCGCACAGAAACGTTACTATCGCCACCTTTGCTGAGTTTAGTCTGTACAAGTTCGAGGCTTATGCCCCCAACTTGTCCGCCAGCAGAATCCTGAACGAGCACGGCATCCCCGTTGCTTTTAAGAGTGATAACTCGGCAGAAGAGTAAGTTATCGCAATTTCGTTGAGGCAAGAGTGATTGGAGAACTGAAAGTAACCTTTTTCTTCTCATAGGACGAACGCCAAATACATCATGTTCCAAGCGGGCGTCGGACACGCGTTCCACCTGCCGGAAGACAAGGCCCTGCAGTCTGTTACGTCCATCCCGGCGAATGCAATCGACCTGGGATATCGTGTTGGATACGCTCGGCCGGGCTACGACGCCGACTTAGTTGTTTGGGACGCGCATCCACTGACCATCGGCGCGACCCCCCTGCAGGTCTACATCGATGGCAACCCCCAGCTGAAGCACCAAATTGTCCAGGAGAGCATGGGCACGACCTTCAACGAGGCATCGACTAAGGATGCCCTCCCCGTAGCGCCCAAGATGCGGACAGAGCTTGAGCCCGAGAAGAGGGAGGCCTTCTGTAGCAAGACAAAGAGGGCCAAGGCCAATTTTGTCATCAATGGCATCACGAATACCTTCCTCGAGAACCACCCCCAGATGCCGACGGTCTTCCGTGATGTCAGCGGTGGGAACTATACTCTTGTTGTAAGTAACGGGGCGGTGACCTGCCTCAACACACCAGAGGACTGTTCGTCGGCGGTCGTGCGGGTTTCTGCGAGCGCCGATGTCACTACACTCGACCTCTCCAACGGCTACGTCCTTCCCGGGTTGACGGCTCTGACGGCCTCCCTCGGCATGGTTGAAATCGCAACGGAGGAATCTACGGGCGATGGTATTGTGGACTCGAAGAAAGACGGCAACAACCCGGAGAACCTAGACTTTGCAAAGTACGGCGTCCAGTTGGAGGGTAAGGCCTTCTCTCGTGCGCGCATCGGCGGCATTACCCGTGCCATCACGCCGCCCCTCAGCGACGAAGGCGGCTTCGTCAACGGCGTCAGCGTGGGTATTCTCACCCGTACCGACCGCACCCTGCTCGACGGGGGCGTCTTCCGGCCCGAGGTTGCGCTCCACGTCACCATCGACGATAAAGCCAAGGTCAGCGTGGGCACCATCAGCACCGCCGTGAAGAAGCTGCGCAAAATCCTTGTCGACGGCAGAGGGAAGCACAACGAGACAACCTTCGGAGAGGTTGCCTCTGGCAAGCTGCCGCTCGTCATCAACGCCAACAACCACGTGAGTCGAGTACGGTATGTCATGGGTGCAAGCTGATGCGAAGCTAGTGGGACATTCAACAAATCATCAACATCAAAAAGGACTTTCCCGACGTGAACATTATCATCCAGGGCGGTGCAGAGGCGCCACTGGTGAGTACTCGAGGGGAAAACTTTGGGTGATTGGTCTAACCGGACTACCAGGTCGCTCTGGAGCTCGCGGAGTCCCAGATTCCTATCATCCTCACGGAAACCCGCCCGGCGCCAACCACTTTCCGACACCGCGACGCCGTTGTTGGTCCCCCTCTGACCCCAAGCGTCGCTCGTATCCTGAGCGAGGCAGGCGTCTACTTCGCCGTGGCCATTGTTACTGACAGTGAGGCGCCGATGGACAAAGTATTGATGCATAAAAGGAATTTGCTGACAAACGACAGTCATGCCCGCCGACTACCGCATCCACGACCTCGCCCTCGAGGCCGCCTGGGCCGCCAAATACGCCAATCTCGGCGACAAGGAGGCCGTCCGTCTTGTTTCCTCCAACATCGAGGACATTCTTGGTCTCCCCAAGAGTAATGACATTGTGGTGTGGGAGGACAGCCCTCTCGAGTTTGGTGGCACTGTGGCACTCAGCTTCGAGACGGGCAAGAACGGCGAGCTCGAGGTTGCCGCTTGCTGGCCGCAAGAGCATGATAAATAGGAGTGAGTATACCATGTTACGAACCGGCGGAGGATCGGGGTCCTTTGTCCGCCATCCGAGACTTTGTAATCAATAGGTGGAGGATAGTGTTACTGATACCGAGAGGACATAGGCATACAGCCACCAACGCGGTGGCAAGATTCTAGCGTATGAACTATCTTGTATTTGCAGTCATACGCCACCTTCATTTGTACAGTTAAAAAAAAAAAGAAAAACAGCAATTGATTGTCAAGTGGTCTTGGGCCGGGGATGAACGTCGCACGTATAAAAGCCTGGCCGGAGAAGCACCCCGCAATTTCAAATTTGCGGCATAGCTTGACTTTGCCAGAAGGAATCGTCCGGGCTGCGAGTGAACGTTGCACATCAAGTCCAGCTGAAGAGACACAAACTCACAGATGTGCACTCTATCAATTTACTCTCCATAGCCTCTGCCTGTTTGACGAAGCCACCGTGTAACGGGCCAGGACAACATGAAGCTTCCGAACCGCGATTCATCATTTTCTTCAAGACAACATCGGGGGGTACGAGACCTCAGATCGGCATCAAAACTTCGGCTTCGAGAACAGACGGAACAAATGCCTCGCACTGAGCTTATCTCGTCAAACTTGAAAGCTGATGTTTTCGTGGCTGTTTCCTTGGATCTGACGCTAGAGAGGCCCCAATACGAAACGCAGCTACCCGTCAAACATCCGTGCTGATCGTGACTTGTCAGGCCTAGCCCCGACCTGGGGCCTTATCCTCGGGAACCGGGCACGTGGCACTGGGCTATGTTGCGCACGATCGACTTGGAGTAGGAGAGAGGGGGTACATTGTGGCCAAGAGAGGCAAATAGTAGACTAGACGCGTGCTGGTGGTTGTTAGTGAAGCCGCTTATGTAGGGACAAAGCTTCGTAGAGTCGTTAGCTGCAAGGCCCCTAGACTAAATGGCGCCAACCTCTGTGGGCAACACGAAGGGATTCCTAGTGGAGGACGGGAGCACGGAGGGGAGGCGCTCGTCGATCAATAAGCTTGCGGTTGCAATGAGCTTACGCGTAAATACGCTATGGCATCGCCTTCCGAGGAGCAAGCCACTTTGGTAGGACTGCTCATGCTTATTGGGAGCTCGGAAATCAATGGAGAGGCGACACATGCTGGACATCGGATGACACCGTCTGGCTCGGGTTGGGTTATCGTGCACCGCGATCAACCCGTCCCTGCGGGAGAGGGGTTGAGAGCAGAGATTAGACGCAGGAGAAACTGGCATCTAGCCAAAAGATCGTCGCAACTTGCGACAGGAATAAGAAAGCTAGGCATGATTTGCATGCCAAACTGCCGGTGGCCGCCGAGAGGTGCGGTGCATAGCAAGAGAAGCGAATGGGATGGCGAGGTGCTCTTCTGCACTGACCGCGTGCTGCAGACGAGATGGTTGCGGGCGGTGATTGCGTCGACAAAAGCGATGTTGTTTATCCTAGCTCGGGGAGACAATCTGTTTCATTACCACTTCGCGGTTGTCGGTTTCTGGCTCGCATTTGTCGGTTGTTTGATTGTGTGGACCGCCGTAGAAGGCCGGAGTGTTTTGGAAGCGCGCGCCAGTCTGCGACCTCCCGCTTTTTCGGCGGCTCGGGGGTGCACCCTACCGAGATGAGGCGAGCTTGAATTGCTTGGAGCGAGAACCACTTTGCCCAGACAACAAAGCCTGCTGTTATATGGGCTGTTATGTCAAGACAACCCGTATTATCGGACTCGCCAGTCATTCATCTCGGTTGACAACTTGTACTTACTCGTGCACACCCCGTCGTTGGGTCTCTTGGCAACACCGAACGAGGGTTGTGGCGCTGTACAACCCCATGCACACAAGCGTTGCAATCCGCGGGCGGGTATTGCTCAGCTTGTAAACAAGTATCGGGGCGGTGTTGAAATCCGACAACGATGTGGAAATGATAGCGGTGAGTGCCGGCCCGGCGAAGTCCGTTGTCCCTGTGAAACGTTGTCTTGTGTTTGCGAGGTTGGCCGAAGGAAGGTGAGTCTGTCTTTGATCTGAGTCTTGGGGGAGAGAGGCGGGATTTCTGGAGATAAGTTGACGTATCGGGCTGAGACTGTTGCAATATGAGACGGAACGGCGGTAGGTTGTCGACACCATCCAAAGCTGGTTCTACCCGACAATATTGGCGTTATTTCGATATGTCAAAAACTTGTCAAATATTGACGTCCCTCCACGCCACCCACATCGAGTTGGTGCGACGCCAGGCAGAACCCACGGGTTCTCGTCAATCCAGGTACATCAACCAGCCACTTGACGGCCACAGCAAGCCGTCACGGGATACATTATGCGTGTCAGCAGGGACAGCGCCGGCAAGCGCCAGCCGTAGGCTTTGCTTCTGCGAGACATGTATTGTGGCGCGTTTCAATTGTCATTCTCGTCCTGTTCATTCGTCGGGACGTGTTGAAGTTTCTTCGCAGCACCTCCAAATGCGATGACGGGGAATGATGCCAGGTCGCAGTCGGGGAGGCAGCAGTCGACCTCCCCGTTGACTTGGCCATGGGCGCCGTCGACTCAGGAGGACGTGATTCGCCGGACACCCATGGTTGTTTCCTCGAGAACGCGGGTAGACATGGGATGGGCACCAGGATCAGACGTTCTGAAACCCCACCAGCGGAAGACCACTCGACTCACTTTGAGCTTGTCGGCTGTCATGGCAGGGTTCGAGACAGTTCACCCAGCCTCGCAGGCAGTTATCGACAGAGTCTGGGCCTTGCTGAACTCACTAGGGCCGAATTCATCACTGGCTCTTGGGACGGCCGCAGGACGGAGGGAACCGAGGGAAAGGAATGCCGTGCCGTGTCGCCATCCGCAAGTATGATTGGGATTGTTCGGCGGGCTGCTCCGCCTGGGAACTATGCCCTCGAGGTGGAGAGCGAGGTCGAAATGGTGGCATCGCGCGCATAAATTATGCAGCTAGAAAAGTCTTTGCTGGGCGGCCAAGACCAGCAACCTCGTGGAGACATGGACATTCCTGCTGGAGGCAAGAAAGGGATTGTTCGAGTGTGCGTCGCTGCAGTTTCACCAAGGCTGACCCTAAAATTCCGAATGATGGGTTTTTGTCTAGCAGACGACTCGATTCGGACGACAACGTGCTCAGTATCCAGCCCTCATGCAGGTTCAGTGCCTCGAGAGTCGACCCAATCGTCCTCTTCCTGTCTTCTCGAGTCGATTTTTGGGCCGTTTCCTCTGGAATTGGAAGTTTCAACCCCTCAGCCCCTCAACCCCTGCAATCTGGCATGGGGAAGCCCCTGCACAAGTGGGACAAACAGCCCGGGAACCGCTTGCCCGGATAAGGTTAGTTGAGAAGGCAAACATCCCCCTCCCTCCTGGTGTCTTTCCCGTTGGCTCGTTTCACTGCTGAAGACGCGGAGGCAGCGACGAACGGAAGTCATGTTCTTTGGAAGGGGGCGTTCATCAAGGGAAGGACTGCCATTGTTTTCAGGGTCGCATCCTTCTCTTACCTGAATAGCGTCACGTGCTCCTTCTGTCAAGGCAATACCAACCCCTCCGGGAGACTACCTCGTCCACACCCAGATGACCCGCTCATCCATCGACGAGTCGCGATGTCCGCATCACAACAAACAGACTACTAGGTAGAGACATGGCAGGCGAGAGCAAGACGAACAACAAAACACTCTGGCAAGCCGATGACACGTCATTGTCGGCGCCCCGTCGGCTTCCTTTGCCCCTGAAATATAACGAGGAGCAGTCCGGACCGCCACCAAGCCCTGAGCGTCGATAGTGTTGTTTCCAGGGCCTCGGCCAGATGTCGCTGGCAGCTGGGTGCTCTCAAGCGGACAGGTGGTTCCCATCCGCCAAATCAAACTTTTCGGGCGCCACAAACGGGCACTTGAAGCCCGTTGGCGGTCCCTCTCCTAAGGTCCTCGATCGACTCGGTGCAAGTTGACTGGACGCCACGTCGCGCGGCAAAGCGTTAGTGAAGAAAAAGAAGCCGGGCTTCAGGGGCGAGTCAGTGTGCTAAGAGCAGCTCCGGCGTCACACTGAGCGACAATTGACCGCGGACCTGCACAAAGTTGGCAGCCGGGCATGAACCCAGCCAATGGGGCATCGTGGAACTTATGCACCATGCAGGAACCAGTGTCGCAGCACACCATCCCAACTTTTTATGCATTCCCGTCCCCTATTCAGTGCGTTCTGCCAGAGAGAGAATCAGACGAATGGGGTCCAAAGGGGAGGAGGGGCCGTCAGCTCAAGCCAGTGGTCGCCTTTCACTCTCACTCCCGGCTTGCCGCCGTCTCGTTTCTTCTGCCCGCCCGTCTGCCGGTTCTTGGTGCTGGTGTGCAATGCAGCAAATTGCCGCAAGCCATGCATCTAGACTTGTGCCTCTCCATTCTTTTTCTGAGCTGCTCCTGCGCTACTGCGGACGCAGCTTCTTGGCTATGGATAATGGCAGGGTCAACTACTTGGGCGTACTCGAAAATAGGTCATGGAGATCGAGAGCCTGATTAATAACAGCAATTCAAGGAGCCGTCCCTGTCATTCATCCTGTCTCCCCAAGCCCCCGAAGCGGGTTCCCTTTACCAGGCGGTACTTGCTCGTCCGAACTCCCCATCGTTCCATCGTTGGACTTGCCGCCAAGGCGCATCCCCTCCCGGGCGCACGCTGTGTACACGCACGCCCTCACCCTCCCCTCCGCCCTGCGCTGGAGTGGACTTGTATCGCCAGTTTTCCAAGGCTGCGCTACCACGAACGCTCCATGGCGTCACGGCTGAGCGTCTCTAGCCACCCTCCTAGCGTTTTCTTACACCCATCCGGGCCCCCGTCCCAAATGCCTTGCGTCTGCCAACTGCCACTCACCCTGTCCTGGCCGTCGTCGTCCAAGACGCCTGGTGTGTATATTACTCTTGCCCACTTCCCTCCTCCACCCAGATCTACACTCTACCTCACCTTCCCCATTCCACCACCTTTCCCTGTCGTACCTTGCTGGGCATTTCTTCTCTCTCCTTTCATCACTCTTTTTTTTCCCTCCAAATTTCGTCAAAAGCTGAGCTTGCTGAGCACGTCCTCTCATTACAACACCCAGACAGCGTCTCTGATTTGTCGGGTCCATCTGTTCATTCACTCACTAAGCTGTCTAACACACGTTTCGTCACTTGTTCAAGTCACTGCGACCTCCGAGCAATTGCCCGTTCTTTTCGAAAGGTGATCCGGTATCAGCATCCACAGTCCCTACTCAAAACCCAGCAAGAGTCCCAGCGACTGCTTTATACCCGCCTGCCCTTCTCATCTCACATCTCTATCTCATCCCGCAATCACCTGCAACCATGAAGTTCGCTGCCGCCGCCACGTTGGCAGCGCTCTTTGGCGCCGCCTCCGCTGGCTCCAAGTCCGACGACAGAACGTTCGCCGTCCTCCGCTTCAACAATAAGGAGCTCGTCAAGACCCGTGTTGACCCCATCATCAACCCCGGAAAGCCTGCCACTCACGTACACGGCGTTATGGGAGGCAGCAACTTTGGCATGTCGGCCACCGGCGAGACCCTTTCCCAGTCCAAGTGCACCAATGCCATGATCAACGGCGACAATAGTGCCTACTGGTTCCCTTCCCTGTACTTCCAGGACCCCAAGACCAAGGGATTCGAGCCGGTTGAGGTCTTCTACGTCAATGTCTATTACTTGTGAGTGTTGATGCCGTTGCTGAGTGGATCACACTAACATATACAGCTTCGACGGCACCGACGACGAGATCAAGGCATTCCCCCGCGGCCTCCAGATCTTCAGCGGCAACGCCTCCGCCCGTACCCCGCCCTCTATTGGAGGAAAGCAGAACCTCGAGCCCGAGGACGGCCCCATCCAGCCCGTTCAGTGGACTTGCCCGAGGTCGAGCTACAACCCGCCCTCGTACCCCGCCAACTCTGACGGCTCGACCGCCGGCATCGTCGATCCCAACAACCAGGGCTCCGGTGTTGGTTTCCCTGACCAGAACTGCGACGGCTTCGGCTCTCCCCTCCGCGCCGACGTTCACATGCCCTCGTGTTACAACCCAAAGGCCGCTCTCGACGACTACCAGAGCATGACTTGGCCCTCCCGCAAGGGTGCCTCGAACGGCCGCCGCAAGAACTGCCCCGAGGGGTGGATCCACGTCCCTCACATGTTCTTCGAGGTCTACTGGGACACGCCCAAGTTCGCCGACCGCTGGACTCCCGGTCAGGGCGCCCAGCCGTTCGTCCTCTCCAATGGCGACGCCTCCGGCTACAGCCTACACGCCGACTTCATCGCCGCCTGGGATGAGGACGTGCTCCAGCAGATCATTGACAACTGCAACGCCGGCTCCTCCGGCATGGACAAGTGCCCTGGTCTGCTGAAGGGCCTCAACACCAACAAGGACTGCAAAATTGACTCGCCCCTTGATGAGGTCACCGATGGCATTCTCTCCAAGCTCCCCGGTGACAATCCTCTTGGCGGCTTCTCCTTCGGCCCCATCGTCGGTGGAGGTGACAGCGACGCCGCTGTCAAGCCTTCTAGCGGTGCATCCTCTGTCGGCTCCGCCAAGCCCTCCGCCAGCAACGTTGCTTCGGGTTCTGTTAGTCAGGAGGAGGCCCCCAAGACTTCCACTGCCGCGTCTTCGCAGCTCCCCATCCAGGTGGCTCCCGAGAAGGCGAGCACCAAGCCTGCCGGTCCCACCAAGCCTGCCGAGGAGACGTCTACCGCCGCCGCCGCACCCACCGCTAGCCTGGGTGGCTCCAAGCCCTCCAAGGCGACGTCTTGCCTTCGCAAGACCAAGACCGTGTGGAAGACCGTCACTGTCACCTCGCCTGCCGAGGAGTCCGGCGCCGCGGCCACCCCGTCCGGCTCGGCCGACGACTACAGCAAAGCCCGCCGCCACGTCCACGAGCACATGCACCGCCACCGCAGCCACCGCGACTGAGCGGACTGGCCCACATCGAAAGAGTTTGCGCCGTCGAATCTTTTTGCGCCTGTACCAAAGTTCTCTTCGTTAGATATTCTAGGGCTGTGGCTGGGAAGGGAGTTTCAGAACGTATACCAAAGAGGTCGGTTTAAAGACGCACATTCAAAACACTGGATAGGGAATTTGGGGCTTTGGAAGGCGTCCCTCTTGAGCGAGAAAAAACAAAGCCGCAGTCGTAGTTTTCGACATGTTTTTGTGCTTTTTACGATGATGATGATCAGACACATACTTAACACCTTATACCGGGGAGAAGACCCGAGGGGTGGGGACTGAGCAACCTCAAGTGCAACTGGATTCGCTTCTTGTTTGTACCTTGAAACGCATATATTCGATTCTTTGTAGGGGCCTTATTGAAAGGACTCGCATTTGGGAAGGGGGTTTTTTTTTTTTAAAAGGATAAGAATGGAAATGGTGATGGTCTGGTGGACCAAATAGATACGAACCAGACATTTTCCAAAAACGCTGAAGTACATCATGATGTGTGTGAGTGAAGCACCCAGACTTGCCGTTCGTTGTTTCAATTAAGCTTATTGGCACGTGGCCCACCGCACTGTACCACCAGGACGTTGATTTAAGGTTACTTTGTCTGCGCAAGAATTTGACTTCATCTCCTCCTACGATTCTAGGAGCTCCCCTGGTTCGGATACCAGTCAAACAATAATCTATCTAGTCTCGTCGGCTGCCTAGATGAAGCAAGGGAGACATCAAGACAGACTCGTGCTGGAAAGTCTCCAAACGGCCGCGCCCACGCCTGTGCACTCCCGACGAGCCCCATAAATTCTCCGAGCACACGGTGCCCCACCGCAGAAATCTTCACCTCGACCGCCGACGTTCCCCACAACCGCACACCGAGACGGCATGCACCACGCCGTAAACCAACGCCGGTGACATTTGTATTACTTTGACTGACTGACAGGCTCGTCGTTGTCGTCGTCGCCGCCGCCGCCGCCGCCATTGCCATGTCACTGTATCACGAGACGGTCGAGATCCTCTCGGCGAGCCCAGACCACGGCGGCAGTCTTAAGAACCGCGTCTTTGGCAAAAAGGGCCTCAAGTCGCCGCCCGCGCAAGTCTACGCCCTCGCGCTCGAGACATGCAAGTGGAGCAGGGTGTTGAAGGAGGTCGTCGAGGCGGCCGAGATCCTGCGCCATGAGCGCAAGGTGAGCCTTTCCATGCCACCCTCAGCTGGACGTCGCTAACCTCGTCACAGCTCACCCCGGTGCTGGCACTGTTGCTAGTGCATGACTTTCTCCTGGCCAAGAAGGGCATAGCGCTGCCGCAGTCTCACGGTCTGAGGACGTGCATTGAGCGGCACAAGGCTAGGCTGACTTCTGAGCTTACCCGCGCGAGGCTACGGAGGAAGATGCCGTCGCTTGAGGCGCTGAGGGCGGATATCAATGCGAACTCTGACCCCGAAGGAAGACACCCCCGGTGGATACGAGTGAACACGCTCAAGAGTAATGTAGAGGACCAGATTGGGACTACGTTCAAGACGTACGAGAGGGTGCTGTCCATCGAAGCCGTGACGCGGTCGACGGGCAAGGCCATCTTCATCGATGCGCACGTCCCCAACCTGTTGGCAGCATCGCCCGGTACGGATGTGACGAAGACGCCTGCATACCTCAAGGGAGAGATTATCTTGCAGGACAAGGCCTCCTGCTTCCCGGCGTATTTGCTAGACCCGGGCTCCGAGGACGGGGACGTAATCGACTCGTGCGCGGCTCCCGGAAACAAGACAACGCACCTGGCTGCCATTGTCAAGTCACACGAGCCGGAACAGGGCGCCCAGAAGCAGACCATTTTCGCGTTTGAGAGGGACTCTAGGAGAGCGCAAACGCTGGAGAAGATGGTCAAGATTGCGGGCAGCAGGGGCCTGACCAAGATAGGACCAGGCCAAGACTTTTTGGACGTCGACCCCGAGGGGGACGCCTACAAGGATGTCGGGGCTCTGCTTTTAGACCCCAGCTGCTCGGGCAGCGGTATCGTGGGGCGGGATTCGATGCCAGAACTGCACCTTCCCGAGGTTCCTGGCCCTGCCGCGGCAAAGGGGGCCAAGGGAAAGCCGTCTAAGCAGGCCAAGCTGGATAACCGCAAGCGGAAGCGAGACGAGGAGGAGAAGTCGATGATGGTCGATGATGACGGCAATGCTGTCGAGGTGCAGTCGGAACAGGAGCTGCAGAAGCGGCTTGACGCGCTAGCTGGGTTCCAGCTGACGCTACTCCTCCACGCGATGAAGTTCCCTTCGGCGAAGAAGATTTCCTATTCCACCTGCTCGATCCACGCGGAGGAGAACGAGGGGGTTGTGATCAAGGCTCTCGCGTCAAAGGTCGCAAAGGAGCGCGGGTGGAAGATTCTGGTGAGGGAGAAGCAGGTCCGCGGGATGCGTGAGTGGCCTGTTCGTGGACTGCCCGAAGCGGCGGGGGGTGACAAGACTGTGGCGGAGGCGTGCATCCGGACGTACAAGGGCGATGGACATGGCGTCATGGGTTTCTTTGTCGCTGCGTTTGTGAGGGACGGGAGCAAGGGTACAGTCGATGAGGATGGGCCGTATGTGAGGGATGATGAGGGGCGGATCGTGAGGGACGTGGCGGGGATGCCGGTGCTGAAGAGTACGGGTGAGACTGTCGTCTTGGAGGATATTGCAGCGGCTCAGACACAGGTGCCAGAGGAAGGCGCAGACCATTCGAGTGAAGAGGACGAGAGCGGGGACTCGGAGGCCGGAAGTGACGAAGATGGGAACGAGAACGAGTGGACTGGGTTTGACTAGGTCATTTCTGTCCCAATACAAAAGATATTCCTACAAAGTGATTAGACCCGGTGTAACCCGGGTCAGCGGGCAGCCCGGGGCACCTACAAATTGATGGACGAGGTTGAGGCGATCGAGATAGAACAGACGTATCCGCCTTTGGCGACGTAGCTGCTCCGTCGATGTCGAGCTGATACCGAACCATGCCCGACGACCGTCATTGTCTGCAGCTTACCATTGTCATTGACGAGCATCTCTCTTATGATGTTTCGGTGTGCTCACTCCGACCTGCTCCTTTCTCACTTGCCCCCCGCAACGACTTCTGTCTTCCCGTCTTTGAACCCTCGCAACCCCCATCTCGCCTCCGAGACTTTCTCTAGGTTTTGAACTAGTTTGTTGAATTTTAGTAGTAATCCGAGAGGTCAGTTGGATCAGCCACTTGGAGTGTGTACAGGGGAGCACCGTACGCCAGCCCGATTGGCTTGTTCACCGGTGTTACAGAATCAAGCCTCTTCTCTATCGATACAATGGACATGCCAACGAGTGAAAGGCGCAACGGACAGGAAAACAAACAAACTGTTGTACCATGTGCGATTTTTATAGCATTTCATGGAGGGCACCTGGAATGGATTCTAAGGATGATTGTCTAGATGCTCGATATAATGGTAACATTGGATTTCATGCGATGCGATCTGGGCATGCCAAACCCTGGCTCAGGAGAACATCCCTGTCCTATGTCAGACAGGGGTACTCGACGACGTCGCACCATTTCCCAACTTCAAATTCCTCCATCTACAACCCACTTGAGACAAGGCTCTGCGATGACTTTTTCTATACTTCTGCGTCTGGGCTGTTTGGCGCCGCTGCTCGCTGGCGTGGCTTCTCAAGAGCAAGCGCCGCTCGGGGCGGAAAATACTGTTTCCGGTACTGGAGAGCTGAGGCTGATTGCTTGTGAGTAGCCACGATGTTTGAGATGGCCCTTGACTGACTGATGTAGGTGCCAAAGTGGGTAATGAGTATTGCCATCTTGCGCATAATGCTGATCATCTGCTCTAGCCTTCGGAAGTTAAGTCGAAGCTGTTGGAGGCGGAGTGGAAAGTAGCGCAGTCCTCAACTAAATTTCACATGAACTGGGTCGACAACCCCACCGAAGAGCTCTGTGTAGGCCTGCCCGCAGATGCCTACCCCTCCATCAGGCTCCTCCGTGGTGACGACCCATCGGTGGAATACCTTGGCCCACGGACCAGCGACGAGTATAACCTCCCCTCCACTGGAAGGTTGTGATTGACACCATCCTAGGATACTGCGCTTCATCAACCGCGCCGAGCGCTCCTCCCAAGTCCCTGTCACGGTGTCAGCCGAAGGCGTTGATTCTTTCAAGGATGTGGACGACTTTGTTTGCATCGGATATTTCTCGCCAGAGGCTGCAGCTCGTCAGGCATTCGAATCCGTGGCAAAGAGATACTGGACCGAGTTCACCTTTGGCATCGTTGATAGCCCGGACGCCACAGAAGCAAAAGTCGTCTGTCACAAACGCGACGACGAGACTGTTCATACCAGGTCCTCTGGTGACGGACTAGAAGCATGGATCGTTGAGACCTCAAGACCCGTCATCGCGGAGCTTTCGCACTCGAACCACCAACGCCTCCTCGACGTAAGGTTCCCCTCTCCCAAAACTTGACAAGCATCGAGTGGGCTTACCAGGACGTCCAGCGCGGCTGGCCAATGGTCTACATCTTTTCACCGTCACCCCAAGCCCGCGCCTCTATCCGCTCCGACCTCCACGCCTTTGCAAAGAAACAGTACTCGCTCCTGACAGCTGTGACCGTCGACCCGACCTACTTCCCCGACCTTCCGGCCAAGCTAGGCCTCAACCCATCCGAAGATGGTTACCCGGCGGGCGCGGTGCACCAGCTCTCTAATGGGCGGGTTTACCGCTACCCCCAGGGCAAAGCTTTCACGCCACGCGAGTTGCAGGGGTGGGGGATGGATGTGTGGCAGGAACGGATCAAACCGTGGACGCCGCCTGGTCAGAAACCGGCCGAAGACGCCGGGAGCAGAAACGTGCGGATCGTGGGGTCGCACAACCTCAAGGTGAAGAACATTCCAGGATTGAAGATCAAGATTGGTGGACGGGAACGGGACGAGCTTTAGATTCACCGAGATCGGTCATGCTAGGCAAGCTTAAGTAAGTCTCGTCGACTCTATTATTCTATAATTTTACAGAAGATGCGTCTAAGTGGTATCTGAGTTGCGTGGCTCCTGTAGCCGCCCTAATAATGGCCCCATCAAATGCCCTATGAAAAAAGAACTCCATGCAAATGCTAGACATCATGCCATGACACGTGCCTCTCCGGGTATCATCGTCTATCCCATCCAAGTTTTAGATACGTAATTACTGAGAATGTGTTGTGCAAACCTAAGCCTGCACCTTGCGGGCGGCCTCGTCATCACGGAGCTCGCCCTGCACGGTCCGCTCGTCATCAGACAGCACGCCGCCATCGCTGGCGGAGGCAGACTGGGCGCGCTCGTGCTCGTTCTTCTCCTCCTCGGCCATGGCCTCATCTTCGTTGACCTCCTCGTTCGTCTTGCGCATGCGCTCCAGAACAGCGGCGGCCTCGGCGGCGAAAGCGCACTTTCTCCTGATTACGTGCCCATATTTGTAGAACAGGAAGGGGAAGGGCAGGCAGGCGAGGGCGAGGAAGGCCGGGATGGACGAAGCCCAGTGGATGCCGAGGTTCTCATACATCTGCGTGGTGAAGAGCGGGAAGGCGGCGCCGAAGAGGGACCGCATGACGGAGTTGGCCGCGAGGACACTAGCAGCGAAGATAACGTACGAGTCGATGAGGTAGTTGAGCAGACTGAGGAAGACAAGGACCAGGCCGGCGGCGAAGAAGCCCGAGGCGATGATGGAGACGATCCAGTGGATCTCGGGGCCGTTGGTCCAGGCGAACCAGAAGAGACCGATGGGCAGGAGGCAGGCGCCAACCATGGAAGGGGGGAGGCGGGCTTCGGGAGGGGCGAAGCCGCCGTGGGCAGCGGACACCTTGAGGTAGCGACGGCTGTCGAACCCGGTATAGATGACGGCGACGATCATGCCGACAGCGACACCCAGGAAAGCCAGGCCACCGACGCCAGGAGACCAGCCGCGGTGGCGCTGGAAGACGATGGGGAAGGCGGCGAAGAGCATGTAGAGAGTGCCGTAGACGATGGCCATGTAGATGGATGTCAGGAGGACGATGGGCTCTTTGAAAAGAAGGATCCAGGGGCGGGAGAGGGCGACCTTGAACTGCTGGGCAACGGTCTTGCGCGGCTGGTGGGCCTCGTACTTGGAGAGGTACGACTTGCCCGTGATCTTGGAGAGCTTCTCGGCACGGCGGCGGAGGAGGACGGGGGCGTAGGTCTCAGGGACCGTCAGGCCGACGACGATGAGGAGGACGCCGGTGAAGATGGCCATCAGGCCTTCGATCCAGCGCCAGCCCTCAGCGACACCGAGGAAGCCACCGACGATGGGGCCTAAACTTGTCAGCGAGGTTGGCACGAAAAAGGGGGAGAGAACATACCGATGGACGGTCCCAAGAAGGGAGCGGCAGCAAAGATGGCCGTAGCCAGGCCACGCTCGTTTGCGTTGAACATGTCGGCAATGACACCACCGGCGTTGGTCATGGGCGAGGCGCCGAACGTGCCTGCGAAGAAGCGGAGGATGATGAGCGTCTCGATGTTCTGGGCGCCGGCGGCACCGGCGTTGAAGGCCGTGAGGGCGATGTAAGTCGCGATGAAGAGGTACTGACGTCCGTACAACTCGGACAGGGGAGCCCACATCAGGGGGCCCACGGCGAATCCCACGACGAACAGTGACACGCCCAGGATACCAATCTCGGTGGACACGCCAAAGTCGCGGATGACCTCGGCCACGCCGCCAGAATAGGCCGTGCTCACGAAGGCGACGGCAAGAGTGGCGATGGCCTGCTCGATAGTGTACGTCCACTTCTTCCACTTGGGGAAGGCCTGGGGGTTGTGGGCATCGTCGGGGAGGAAGTCGACGACGTAAGGCGCCTCGTGGGTGCCCTCGCCGGGGTACTTGCGCTCGAGAACGGCTTCTGTGACGCCGGCCTGGTCGAAGAGGAGGTGGAAGTAGTTGGCCTTGTTGACGGGCTTCTGGGCCTCGACGTCGGCCTCGGTCGCCGTGATCGAGGACGACGAAGACTGTGGCGCTGACGCCATTGTGAAGTGACTTGGACGGGGAGGGCGTATGGAGCTCACGGTATCCTCGTGGGGTGGCACAGGGGGTTGTAAGCTAATAAGCTTATTCGAGGACGTGCTGGATGATCGTCGAGTGCAGCGGTCGATGTGTTCCAGGTCGGATGAACAACAAGAGATCTAGGGCGAGATCTGATTCCGGAGTACTGGGACGGCGGTTTGTTCTATATACTATGTAGGGCCTGGTATGGCCGCAGTGGGTATTTCTAATGTGATTTCCATCCCCTTCGTCGGTGCCCGTATCAGACCCCATCACCGACCCAGCGCAGGGGCGTGACGATCCACCGATGCATGCCCGCCCGGGCGGTTGGCTTCCGCGTGCACAATTCCATGACTAACTTCGCACGGAATCGGCTGTTCGTCCGGGGGCAAGAGCGGACGATGGTTATCTCCGAGTCTGGCGCCAGGATAGCGGTAATGCGTCGCAGGTCCATCCGTAAGCAGTCCGCGCCCTGGCGAGGAGTTGCTTGTTCGGAGTGTGCTAACGGGACGGGATTGGGCGGGATGGCCGCGATTTGGCTTTGTCGAGCTGCGATGGCAGGTGTCGAGAGCACGGACGAACGCAGGGCATGGAAGTGGATCTTGCCTCACGCATGTTTCTCCCCTTTCCGCCTCAAGTACGTACCGGCCCATGCATAGTGGGATGACGTGTTTGGTAGCGAGCTAGGGACGGCCACACCGGCCCTGTTCCGCCGAGGCACCCTTCCAAAGTCAAGTTTTCGTGGGCTGGCGGCTCAATCACCGCGGGCCCCTAGCCGGCATGTCGGTGGGTCTGGCCTCCTCCGTGCCGAGGTGCAGCATCCAATTCCGACGGATTTGGGTGCCTATTGTCCACCACCCCTCATCCCTTTTCCTTTCATTACAAAGCCGCGAACAACAATGCAGGACTTGAGGCGACCGTCCGGACTTTTCTGTGTTCGATCTCCTGCCGACGCGCACACACTGGCAGTCGGATCCTGCGAGGAGGCCGGCTTCAATATATCTTCGTCAGTAGCAGGGAGGGATACGCAGCTGTTGGCACGAACACCGGTCATGCATGGGCCCACTGACACGCGAGGCAGCACACGCATGGCGAGGAACGGAGAGTGGATGAACTGAGAATCGGGGCTTATCGTCTGTTGGGACTTACAGACCTCCCAGATCTGGACGGAGGATGCGATCTTCTGCCTGATGATAAGGAGGCCTCAACCAATGAAGCCCCAGGCTGCACCGTCCGACACGTCAGATTGCACACGAAAGCTCGTTGCGTTGGCCGAGATAAAACGGCTCGCATTATTGCTCGAGCGCTTCAACTGTTTCGCCATTGAACTGCAAAGATTTGCAGTCGCCCTCGGAGCCGCTTCACCGGGGCCGAACGTGCTAAGAAGTTACCGTACTGGCCGTGGCGCTTGGGATGACCCCTGCATGATTGGCTGCCTTGGCTTCCCGTGCCGTCGGCTCTTGAGAAAATCTGTAAAATTGCTTGATTGCCTGGACCGCTTCTTGACCTAGTCAGCCCGTAAAATCTGGATCGCGAAGAGCATGCGAGAATCCCATTTGACGAAGAGCGAGCTTTGACGCTCATTACACAAAGAGCCCCGCCGCGGATCCACCCTTTGCTTATCAAGTGAGCCTCGGAGCTTGGGACTTGGCACGCTTATGTTGCTTTTACGACGGGTGCAGTCAGTGCCATCGGCGTTTGACCGAGCGGGTTGCAAATCACCGAAGCCGTGTCGATGGACCTCGGCTGTCGCCGCGGTTTCTGGCCTTGGAAAAGAAGAAGAAGAAAAAAAATTTTAAACTTGGATTTTCAATGTCACCCTGCCCACCCCATGCAATTGGTCCCGCTGCCCGCTGAGGCTAAACGACGATCGATGAAAGGAAAAATCGACACGTTCTAGAACTAGAACGACATGGCCCGTCCGCGCAAACATTGTCCATCCGTATACCCGGGCCCGTGTCCGTCAGTCTCGTCCCCTCCGCGCATCGGCTAGGCGTATGCCTCCGCGGGCCCTGAAGTGCCTCATGAAGTCAGAGCCGGGCCCGGCCGCACGGCGGCTTCGGTCCGCCAAGACCAGCCCCTCGGCGAACCTCGTCGTCTCTTTCAAGCTCGCCCCAAACAGCTTCATCAGCTCCGGCCACGCATCGAAGTGCTCTGCCGAATCGACCTTGATCTCGACGAGGCGGAGCTGGTTGCCGGTCGAGATGATGGGCAGGAGGTGCAGCAGCAGGGACGTCTTAAGGTCTTGTCTCTCCTTTTCGAGGAGGTCTGTCGTCGTCAGTCGCGTTCTTCCAAGCAAACGCTCTACTCACAGCACATGCGCAGCGCAAACTCAATGTCGATAACCTCCTCGGCGTCCACAAGCTGAATGTAGGGCACCGTGTGGTTCCAGACCAGCATGCGCGTAATCTTCTCAAATGACTTGGCCTCGTTGAGCAATCCCGCCGCCAGACCCAACCGCCACAGGTCCCCAACGGTCAGGTGGTCGATGGACGGCTCGTGGTAACGCAGCATGGTCTGCGAAGCGAATTTTAACGCGTCGACGAGGTCGTACTTGTCGGCGATCACGGCGACCTCCAGAATCGAGTCCGCCGCCGCGATCTGGCACACGCGCGAGTTCTGGTGGTGCAGAATGTTGAGGATCAGCTCCATGATCTCGGGGTCCTCGTCGGGGAGGCTGATCTTGACAGGCTCCGACCCGCGGTCCAGCAGCTTCTGGCCCTCGGAGAAGCGCGGCCCAAGCATCGCCCCAAATACCCGCGACGCCCGCTTGAGGATGAGCGAGTCCACGCGCAGCTCCGTCGTCTCCTCGCCGAGCCCGACGACGAGGATTACGTCGCCGTCCGGCACCACGGGCACGCCGCTGTACTTGCGCGACCACATGCGCGCCGCGAAGCTCGCCGGTGAGCGAACCTCAAAGAACTTCTCCGGCGCCGGCGCCGCCGCCGGCTTGTCGATGGCCATGTGCTTGCTCAGATGGCGGTCCATTTTCAATTGATGTGGTGATTTGGTGGTGAAGGACCGCGAACCAGAGAAAAAAAAATGAATTTTCTGCTTCTGCATTGGAGTCGTGTTTCCTTCCATTGCCACCGTTTAGCCTTTCCCCTCAAACGCAGGTTCTCCCCTCCTCAAGCAGAGTCAGGTCTGCTGTCGGTGCCGGGAACACCCAGGCCCCTCAGGCTCGGATGAGACGCCTGGCGCAAGCAAGTCGTCCTGGTGGTGTTTTCCCCGACTCAGCCCGCTGTGAGGAGTCAATGTGATGGCGTCAGGGCCAAGGCTTCTTTTGGTGATTGAGTCTGGAGGTTGGCCGGGTGTCCCCGGTGGGATACCGGGGACGGGCGTCCATGAGCGTTCGCCTGTCGACGCCAGCCCTGTTGGGCCGGCTGAAACCTTGCAATCGCGTCCAGCCTGTCGTTCAATGGGGCTTCCCCACGTTTCCGTTTCGAGGTTTGTCGACACCTGTCTGCTATCATCGGGTGTGGTTCTCTGCTCCCCAACGAGGGCGACGAGGTGGTGGCTCGAGCTCGTCCGGGGGCAGTCCCCTAACACGGAAGAATGTTTCACGTGTTTAGTTCGTCGGGGTGGGAAAGTGGTGACGTTGTACCTCCCCGGTTTCTTCTCAGGGTGGTTACATATTCGGTAAAAGTCAATTCGCTTATGTCCCCAGGCGTCGAGCGACACTGGCGGCTGGTCATCCCATGATGGTGGCGGTCGGACGGTGTTGGGCACGGTGATGATTACTGCAGGGGATTTTGATGTCCGGTGTAGACACACCGACCTCGCTGGGAGGACCAACGTCGTCCTCTGGTGGCCGGCCTTTGAAGGCGTGTGAAGGATCAAAATTTCGAGTTTCGAACCTTGCAGGTTCGAAACCTATGAATAGCGACATTGTCATATTTTCTACCGCTTGTTGTTCGCTCGGCCACTGCGCTGTGCTCCTGTTCAACCTTACTGGGGCGACAGCTATTTCTCCAGAGCCTATGATTATTTCTTGGTCTCCTTTGTTTGTACTGATGAAGTACTAAAGGCCATCTAACATACCACAGGTCGGTGACTAACCACGGCCTTGCGATGTTTGTTTGCGTCTCGATCCAGCAAAATCACTCGCAAGCGGGTGCTGCAATAAAACTGGTATACAATAGATTCACTCCATCCTCTTGATACAACCCATCTATCCACCGTGAAACAGAAGAAGGCGGCATGCCGTTGCCGGAGACTCCACGGGCCCGGCGCTTTAAATCACGCTGGGGTCGAATGCGACCCTCGCGCTTGAAACAGCGCTCTGCTGTCACTGAGGCTTGCTCCTCCGGCTCTTCAATTGCTAGGTTTGTATGAACCGCCTATCGTACACGCGAACACCGGCCCTGTGGCTTTCACGGAGCAAAGACCATCTATGGTCTCGAAACCTAGCAACAGAGGAGCCGGAGGGGCAAGTCTCAGTGAAAGTAGAGCACTGCTTCAAGCGCGAAGGTCTGTGGAAAGCAATAGGCCAGGTTTGGCATACTGGCTCACCGTGCTCATGGGTAGACGATGTTACACGTCACAATGGCACGGTCACCTCAGTCACGCCAACTCGGTGCAAAACGCAGCCAAAAACAAGGCTATGAACCCTACTGTTGTGGAACATATCTGGGTCTATATAAGGAGCCGTACTATTCATGTTCCGGCACTTTCACTCAGAAGCTGGAACATGAACTCCGCGAGACGTCTTTACAGAACTCGCAAAAAGGGGCAGGAACCGCATCAAAACACCCATAACAATCACTATCTAGGAAGCAGAGTCTCCCATGGGTGTGCTCTGCCGTAGACCCGAAGGCCTTTGACCGTGTACACCCGATTGTTGGTATCCTTGCGTAAGACTTGGGCTAAGCTGTTGATCTACGGAGCAGCTTCCTGACACTCCTGATCCTAGACATGCGATTGTTTTGGACGACATCTTCGTCTTCCTCTACAGGCGTATTGTCGACGACCGGGTGCAAGCTGGAGTTCCGCTTGGGCAGTGAGTTAGAAGGGACGCCCTTGCGAAGCCGAAGTGCCCGCAAGGGGAGCGTCCCGTTGCTTCAGAAGCTGCACCTTCTCGCGCGGCACTTTGAGCTCGCGCATAATCTGTTTAATTTTCCCCACCGCAGGTACTGTTCTGACTGAGCGGCACGATGCTCATTGAGTTCAGCCTTGAGCATGTAGTCTTCTTCTCACAGACTCTCGTACGTCTACCCCTGGCTGGCCCGAAGCTCCTCGACGTCGGAAATTGAAAGGAGTCGCTTATTCCGCTTTTTTGCGTTCCCTCGGCACGCAGCAAAGATGTCGCACTTGTGATACCCATTGAGCCGGTACCCTCTCGGCCCTTTTCCCTTCGCTGCTCCAGCTCTTGGTCGTGTAGGCGCTGTAGATATTGATAGTCAGCGCCCACAGCGTCATAGCCTTCAGGGCCTTTTTACATATTAGTCAGACCCTAAGCGTTAACCTCGTCGAAGCGGCAGCTAGCGACTCCCGGACGTTCGTCCAATACCGAAACTCTCGACAGATTTCTTGAGGCGGCGTATTGGGTTCTCTAAGGGGGGTGGCAATTTGCCATCAGCCTTGAGAGGGGCCATGGCCTTTTGCCGCAGTCTCAATCGGGCTTAACTGGGACTCTGCTGCTTGTAGATGATATCCAACAGAGCGGTGAAGAAGTCCTCACACGTTAGGTTCATCAGGGTTGGACCTGAGGCTCCTTCGTTCGCGTCATGGCCGCGTATTGCAGCGCTAGTACGAGGAGCTGAGCTATGCCATGAAAGAGAGAGTGGAGCAGAAGCCCGCCGCCCATTCTGACAAATTTTTTGTAATTTTTTCGTTATTTTTGTCCCTTTAGTAGAAGGACGAGTTGTTGGCAGTGTTATATACCAGATTGTTGGCCATGGAGACGAGCTGCCTTGGCGTGCAGCTAAACATGCGGACGCAGACCTTCCGGAGCTTTGGAAGGTGAGCGGGTAAGTTTTTCCTCGGCCATACTACCAACGAGGTCCGTTCCGGGTCGCTCGCCCACAAATCCTGTAGATGCTGCTCATCCTGGGCGCTCCAGTCCTCGTTGTATGTCATTCTTCGGCAAACTACTATTAAGCCGCCTCAGGTGCTTTTGGCGGATATTGTTTGTTCAGGATTACCTTTACCGCTTCAGGCAGTCCATATTCGATCCAAGCTTCCTCCAGCTGCTCCCACGTGTACTTGGTCGCCTTCTTCCCTGCCGTCCGACGAGGTCCGCTTTCCACCTCGGACGCGGCTTCTCGGGACATGCGCTTCTCTGATATTCCAACCTGCGTCCAAGCTTTTAGCCTCCTGGAATCATGCTTTAGTGATGAATTAGTTTGGCGCCAAGGTGCTCTTGTTGTGTCGGTGATGTAGGAGACGTCGGGCTTGTAAGATGGTGCCTAAGTGAGAGAGCAGAGTTGCGGGTCCTGGGCCTCGAGGGAAGCAGATGACAATGTGGGTCTGAGGTCGATCTGCGGTCCGTGCCGCTGTCAGATAAGCGAGAAACTTCGCACTTGCAGGTGAGACACCTGCTTGCTTCTCTGTGATGTGGGCCCGTGCCGTTGAGGATTATCTCTGTAGCTCCGTTCATAATGGCATAGAGAAACAAGTCGAAGTAGTTTTGAAGATTTTGAGATTTCTGTTTCTCCATGTCCTCAGGAGAATAACGCTGGCCAGAACCCGGATTCCCGAAAGGGTACCAATGGATTTGGTACCAACAGGAAACCGCGGTGCGTTGCAGCTCATGGCATTTGGAACACTTGCAGCTGAAGGAGCCATGTCACCGCCAATCTTGAGGGACGGTTTCAAGAGACTACTCAACTTGTTTGTTCCCATTGCCTTTGTATTCGGACTTGCATGCTCGACTTGTGATGAATAAGGCAGGGTAGCACCTCTGACAAGTTATGATTTGCTTTTCCCCTTAATATTTGAACATTTAGATTGGAGGTTATGCTTACAGATGAGACTTGTTTTGAGCGACTGCTTGCTTTTTCAGCAAGAGAAGCAATCAGCCCCGGCCAGATTGGGTTGGCAGAGCTAGTTCTGTTAGTGTCTCATAGTTCCCATCACAACGATCTGAGGACCGCCCAGGCGATGCAGTCGACCTCTTTCACTATCAATCAGGACCCAAATGAGGGTATACGATTAACATACTGCTCTACTACATTTTCCAACATGCCAACCGACCTTTGCAGCGCTTTCTTCACGTCGAGAGCGGCCCCAATATCAGTTCTAAAGGTGGTAGTAGGTTAAACGATGGCTTCGTTGGCACAGAGGGCGAAAGGTACGCCGTGGGAAAGACCGATGCACTGTCGCGGCATGCGCGCGAAAACCAGGCCATGCAATGAAAGCCTGCTCGACAAGATCTCGGACGGATCGGTACGAACAGTCACGGTTTCGCAGCGGAACAATAGAAGGGCGTTGCTGAAAAGGAGGAGTGAATGGGTTGGGCCAGCTCGTAGGCCCGCTAACGTGGACGTGGCCGACACGTATTCACAAAGTGCCCTGCCCCTAAACTACACTTGT
This sequence comes from Colletotrichum incanum, assembly GCA_001625285.1. Taxonomy (NCBI): domain Eukaryota; kingdom Fungi; phylum Ascomycota; class Sordariomycetes; order Glomerellales; family Glomerellaceae; genus Colletotrichum; species Colletotrichum incanum. The sequence goes on from LFIW01001810.1 coordinate 103,940, forward strand.
GTTTCTCGGCAGTGTCGTCCCGGAGCGCCGGCGATGGACAGCCAAAAATGCACCGGGCCCTTCGGCTGCATCCGGGTCGCCACATCTGGTGGCCAGCATCATGGCCACCCACGATCAACACATGCAACTCCCATAGCTTTTGTTTTTTAAACCTTCCCCCTTTACATAAAAATTTACCGTTGCCGGCCTCCAGAAGTTTAATTCTGGGTTCCAAATGCAAGCATGGCCACGGTTGAGATTCTTTGACGCATCAGATGGAATCGCATCCTGACGGAGGAGTTTCGATGCCTCATCATTGGCTCTGTATTCACAAACGCCGCTCAAAAGCTTGAAAGACTGAAGCTGGTCGAGCGATGTCGAAGGCTGTTCATAATCGTTGTCATCAAACTGGTCATCAACCGGCCCTGTGTTGAAACCGACAATGTTGGGCTTTCTTTTTGTCTTTTTCTGTTCCTTTATGTGTGTTCTGCATCACTCCATTTGGAATTTTGTCACGCCAACAGCGCGACCGTAGGCGAACCCGGATGCTTCCAATTCAATCATTGTCTGTCGAAAGCTGCAAGATCGTAATGGGCCGGCGACTCCCCGCGCGGACCATGCAACTAGTCGAGTTACCCGCATTTTTCGCCATCAGCACTGCTGTTTGGGAACAAATCTCATGCAGAAAGTGTTCTCTATATCACGGCCAGCAAGCGCCTCCAACGGCAGCGTGCTCCAGTATCGCGTTTGTTCCCTGTCCATCACGAGCCACGGGACGACGGCCGTGCTTCGCGACCGGCGAAAAGACCACCGACAGGCGTTTGCAAGAGTTTACATTACATGTGTTCCCAAAGTGTCTAGCCTTTTGAACTGTCTCGGCGGGGCCCGATATTCCTACGTTCGTTTGTAACAGTCCAGACCGGAAATGGAGCTCAACCGCCAACACACTCATGATGCCAGTATAGGAAGGCGTCGCCGGCGTTTGCGACTGCTGAATCATGAAGTTGGCTGTCTGCATCGGGAGCATCGAACAGGTAGAAGCATTCAAGTCACCGGGGCCAAATCCTTGGCTGGACCTTTGTAAACAACACGGGGAGGCGACCCGCGCGCTACGTGTTCAGTAACATGAAGGTGCATGGCAAGCGACGGGACACAGTTGCAATCAAAAGACCGAGTTTTGATGCTTCATGCCAGCTATTGTTGTGTTCGGAGCATCCACGCTGAACTCATTCCATCCAGGTCAAGGCCCACAGGAATTGAAGCCGAGCGACGGCGGCTCGAACGTCCGACGACGTCGTATGTCCGAACATACCCTTTTAGGCTGCCATAGTCCACCAATGTCCATTATAAAAGAGAACGGGTCGCTCTTATTGTTGTTTGCTCACTCGCTTTACATACCTATCCGAGCCAAGACCCAACTCATTCCTCGGCCGGCTTTCGCTCGTTTGAAGATATCGCCTGACATTAAGAAACCACATAGTCTGAGGAACACCACGCGGCATGGCAATGCAACATCATCCCGAGACCATCTCAACAATGCCGGGTCCCGCGGAGGTGGAGATGGCCGCAATTCCGGGTTCCCTCCAGGCCTCGGCGCCCGGAACCCTCACCTCGGCGAAAGACTCGGACCCGTTCCTGGTCACCTTCACCCGGCCCTACGACGCCGAAAACCCTCTCGATTGGCCCGCGGGCCGCAAATGGATGGTGACCGACGTCCTCTCGGCCACGGGCTTCAATCGCATCATGGTGTCAACCATCATGGCGCCAGCACTGACCAACATCGCGGCGGAGCTAGACATGACCTCCACCGAGTCCGCCATGGCCTTGTCCATCTACCTCCTCGCCACGGCGTTCGGACCTCTCGTCATTGGCCCGATGTCTGAGATCTACGGACGGCAGGTTGTGCTCCACGCGTCGAGCATCTGGTTTCTTATTTGGAACGTACTCTGCGGGTTCGCCACCACCAAGGGAACTCTGATCGCTGCCCGCTTCCTGGCGGGCTTCGGCGCCAGCGCCATCTACGCCCTCGGAGGGGGGGTTTTGGGGGATATATGGCGGCCAGAACAGAGGGGCCGCTCGCTGGGCGTTTATTTGCTCATTCCGCTGCTCGGCGCAGCCGTCGGTGAGTTGTCTTCGCCGAGGTGCAAGTGAACGGCCCGAAGCTGACCTGGCTCAGGCCCCATCATCGGCGGCTTCATAGCCGCTCGCACGACCTGGCGCTGGATGTTTTGGTCCACGTCCATCTTCCAAGCCGCCATGATCTTCGTCTCGTTCTTCAGCTTCCCCGAGCCCTACGGTGCTCTCATCCTCCGCCGCCGCGCTGCACGCCTTCGCAGAGAAACCGGGGAGACTCGGTACCACACGACAAGCGAACGGCTCGACGCCGGCAGGCCCACCTCGGCCGTCGTCGCGCGGGCCTTGACGAGGCCTCTTCGGCTGCTGCTGTTCCACCCCATCATCCAGGTCTCGGCCCTCCTGTCCGGGTTCAACTACGGCATCATGTATGTGACTCTGTCGACGTTTTCCGACCTGTGGAAGGGTCAGTATGGCCAATCCGTGGAGATCAGCGGGCTGCACTACATTGCTTGCTCCCTGGGTGAGCTTCTCGGGTCGCAGGTCGGCGGGCCCATGATGGACCATCTGTACAAGCGTCGGCAGCAGCCTACACCAGAGTCTCGCGCCATGCTGATGTTCTTCGGGATCGTGCCTGCGTGGATAGGGGTGTTGGCGTACGGTTGGACGGCCGAGCGTCGTCTTCACTGGCTCGTCGTTGACGTCGGGGTGGTCGCTATGATGTTCGGGATGCAGCTGAGCGGCATGCCTAGTAAGTCTATCCCATCTCGATCGGTTTACCTCAACCTTCAAACTGACTGTTCGGTTTTCCAGTGACGGCGTATGTTATCGACACGTACGGGGAACACACGAGCAGTGCCATGGCGGCTACCCAGTTCGTCAAGAGCCTGACAGCGTTCTTGTTCCCGCTGTTCGCACCGAGCATGTATCGCGCGCTGGGTTACGGGTGGGCAAATAGTGTCATGGCATTGGCCGGTGTGATCATTTCCATACCACTTCCCGTCTTCATCTGGAAGTGCGGAGCTCGGTTGAGGGCCAGGGAGGCGTCGACCTACTGAAAGGGCCGAGCCACAACGTGAAGAACCTGGGCACAACACCTAGCTAGGATTCGGTGTATCTACATAGGATCAAGGGGGACCGGTCATTTTAGCGGCTCTCAGATTGCGCGTTGGTCTGAATGGTCCTGGAATATCAGCTCAATAAGCAGAAAGTGCCATGATGCCTAGGATAAAAACCTGGTTGTGTCTACCGAGAACTGTATTTAGATCTGCACATTTTAGAGATCGTTGACTAATCTTTGACTTTGTATTCGACCCAAATTGAACGTCCGAAGCACAAAACAAGGGATCGGCGACAGTGACTCGTCAATTCCCGCACCGGGAAGCGATTAACATCATGTATTTCATATTGAAGGGGGCGTATGCCAGATCCAGTCACTTGAGGCGCGGTCGGAAGATCATCAATTAGACGAATCAAATCACCCAACTTGGATGAGTAGCTTCGGAAACGCCATCAGACGCACATTGAGCCAAGCGAGGACAACTCTGCAGGAACCGCCTTCCTGTCTTTCGTTGCTAATAACTTGACACCCGCAGCAAAGGCGGCACAGGGTCTCATTTCTCATCGGACTTTGCCAACTGCCGGACGCCTCCTTTAGGAAGTTACTGGCCATCAGAACCTTGGTGGGAGTACAGTGTTTAGCCTGGACACCCCAAGCTGCAGAACGGTGTGAGTCGAAGACCCGAGGCGGGATTGGAGGAATATACGTCGCGTGTTTTGCTGACATTTCCCTGCTGCTACACCATGGAATAACGAGGGACTGCACACTTGCGGGTCAGAAACACGGTGCTCAGTGTGCCGCTCAGCATTGTCACGACTTTACATCACGTGCTCTTTCACAAATGGTACCGTGTTGCCTACCGCTCCCAACTATAAGCGTCTTAGGGATTCGAGATGGAACAACCGACATACAACCGAGTCCATAGGTGCTGGCTTTTGTGTACTTACAGCAGAAGCTTACCGAAAGGTGCGCGAGGTTCTTCAGCCAGATACACTCTTCATCCAAAGTTTCACCTAAAAGCCTCCTAACACGGAACCAAAAAGAGATAAATTCTGTTAATGGGATACAAGATTGGACGATGATGACTTTCAACTCGGTTGGTACTAACATCGGAACGGCCTATGAGCCAACGTTTTTTACCTTAACATTCGGACGAGAGGATCCAACAACTTTTGCGCCCGAATCTCGTCCTAATTGGTCTTTAAAGAATACTAGGTCTTGCAGGTAGCCTGAAATGAAAGATGATGAGACGCAGCCGCCGCAGGTTAATCTGGTGTAGATTCGCGTGCTCCCTTGACAAAATCTACGTCTCGGAAATAACTCTGTTAACAATTCGGCAGCTCCTTGCATGTGCAAGTGATCAAGGACTGCCGCACAGTCTTCTTAAGAGCTCGATACCCAGCAGCTGCAATCAGCCTTCGTTTCAAGTGAAAGGCATCTCCTGTCTCGCCAGTGGCTCGATAGGGGTGGCCCTGATGGTTCATGCGGGAACGGGAACGATTGTTGCAGTGCTCACGTATTCGGGACTTCTACACACGGTGTCGCACGTTCAGATGGGAGGGCAAGCCTTACCTCCGTGGACGAACCGAGTCGAAGTGATGCCCCGTCCCGTCCATCCCTTATCGGCTTGAGTCTGACGCCAAGGTGAACATGGTCTTGTTTGGAACGCCAGATGGAATGCAGCGAGGCGTTACCGACAAGGGCTTCAGACGGACTGTTGTTCAGTCGTCTCCCTTAGCCCTCATGAATACAGTCTTGACCATTCTATATGTCTGTTTGGAGACAACCCTCAGTTCATTGGGGAAGACTCAAAAGAAATGCCGTGAGTGAAAAGTAGGACAATCCGTACGACAGGGAACGAGTGGTGGCCCAAGCATGGCTGACGAAAGTGGGTTGAGCCAGCCACCCAGGTTACTGGTTCCGTTCAAACCAACTTCAGGCAAAATGTGGTAGGGATTCAAGTATGATTTGCTCTCTATACCTCTCTCCCTGAGTGGCAAGTGCACTGTGTCAGGACCGTCATCTTGGGCGATAGGAGAGATGGCTGCAGGTCGAACGTTCCGCGGCGGCGCACCTACATATGGCGTTACTTGTTTCAGCAAACTCGTTGGTGTCCGGCTGAGAATAGCAAACTAATCGACATGGAGAGACTGGTGCGGGGTTGAATGGTTGGGTGGGCAGAGATTATGCCTCGGAGTCCCCCAGTCGGTTTCCTGGTTCCTGTGATCCTCTCAGTTCACCCGGGATGCGTGAGATGAGATTCAAGAAACCATTGGCGGTAGATTGTGGTGCCTAGATATTTGATGGGTCGAAATCTCCGATCTGACCTCGCGTGTCCCACACGTAACCGGCAATTCTATGATGCGTAGATGGCAGCAACCGGCAGAAGGCCCCCATATACGGCGAGCCAGGCGTAGGCCGACCCGTAACTCGGTGCCGCTGAGTTTGACTCGTAGCGCTCCTGCTTGCGGTGGACGTCATGCTCGCAGAGGGCGGTCATTGGTGGTGCAGCCGGTGATTTTGCCATGGTGAGAAAACGGATGCGTTGGCAGCAGGGCCTCCTTGTGCCTGGGCCGGGACCCGACAGACTGTCACCGGACGGCGTGAAGGTGAGATGCGGAAATGAGCGTGGTCATCGTCGCGGCAATAAGATGTAAGAAGCACGTCGGAGCATGTCCGCTCGACGTCGTATAAGACGGGGGCCTCGCGTAGTTTGCGAGATGCTGCGGAGTTTTACGGCCATATCAGACATTGAAGCCTTGGCCGAGGCAGGCAGCCGGATTCCAGACGGTACCGCAGTTCTGGGACGCTCATCGCATTGTATGGCATGCCTTGCTAGGTGGTAACTCGACCAGAGGGCGCACGGTGAGTTCTCCGTGCTTAACACGTCTCCCCCCATTGGCGCGGGTACCTTGTCGATGGTAACGTGCTGATTGACTAGTACGGAATCAAAACCCTCGATACAAGAGCCTCGAGACACTGCTCCATCATAACGGCCGTAGCTTTGTGTGTCGAAGATGGCGCCGCGAGGCAAACGAGCTGGACGTCAAAGAATCGGAGCTGCGGCTTCGTCCACCGGCGCAGACCGACCACATGGCGTGGTTGTGTAGCTACGTGTGAGGACGAACACGGTGGATCGAGCGTTTCTGTCAGAGCTAGATTGGCGGGATGCGTTGTCAGTGGGAAAGAGCACGGAGGAAACCCCCTGCCAAAGTCGATGTGAACACAACCACCAACAGCTGAGAACCAACAAAAGTGGAAATAGCGGGTCGACGGAAAGGACACGGACGCCGGGGGACGAAAAACGAGGAAGGCGACGTGGTCGTGAAGGTGGAGCCCATCCACAGGTGCGAAGAGCATACCGAGGGGGTCCTTGTATCCATAAAAGACCCCACAATGGAACGAGTTTTGTCTCCCCTCTGGAGCCGACTGTCTCTCCGCGGTGGGAGACCCGCCAGCTGGCATGCAACTGTCAGAGCATCGCACCGTGTAAGGTACCGGTAGCTTTGTTGGATGAAGACTTCGACCTCGTGACTTGATGCCCTTCCTGCTGGCTTGGTCCTCTCTCGATTGTATGAATCGAGAAATGCCATCACATGCCTATTGTTTCTGTTCTTCGCTGTCCGGGATCGACCAGCTCGGACGCCAGGAACAGCCCTGCAGGCAGCAGAGGTTGATTTGACGCCAGCCCATACAGTACATAGCACACGCGTAATGTGCCCCAACGACAGACCAGATAAAGCACGAGCCCGCTCACGGCCGGTGCAAAAGTGGACTGCAATGGCCCGTCGTTAGCGACCAGAACCGCCAACTCGGTTAGCGGGCGCAGGTGAGAGGTGAGCCACAGCCCTAGATGCAGCTATGCCACTAGAGAAAAGATGGAACGAGGAACGAACCGTAAATTTTCTTTATAAAAAAAAAAGGACAGACTTTGTCTCACCGGCCGTCTGGACAGCGACTAGCGTGCTCGTGATGAGGGTGATATCTGAGACCCCAAAATGGCTCGACATCCAGGCACTCTGCGCTACGGGACCGCTCAAGGCCTGTCCGTAGATGTGCACAATATGCTCAACTTTGTTCCGCTGTTCACCCTGGTCGAGGCCCCTGTCTGCCATCGGCAATAACATCGCTGACAGGCAGACGAGAATCCGGAATCAGCGTCACATCTTTGCTGACTTAACTGGCCGCGCACCCACACACCAGCGTCCCAAAGCTGTAGAACTGCAAATCACTCCGGTCCTGGTGTGCCAACCCCGGCTCTGTAATCTACGAGGACCATCTTTTGTTAATTTTGGCCGTGGGTGATTGGTTGCGCAGTTGTGAGGATCAGGGGACGCTCCAAAGGCACCATACGTAGAGGTACCGCTTAATAAGCGTGAGCTACGTACAGCACTCTCTATGCGTGGAGAGTCGTGCAATCGAGACCCCACGGGCGGCCGTTCTCGAGGTCGCAACGAGCGGCATACGTCATCGGATGCTTGCCCCGAGTGCAGAGCGCAGCGAGCAACGGCCTGCCAAGGAAACGACCGGGCGCAGGCACACAATGGGGCCAGTGATCATAACGTCGGTCCCGAGAGGTTGTTGCGGACGTCGGGTGGCTGCCGGTGCCCGCCTCGGGGCAGAGAGGCTTTGGACTCGGCTGCGAAATGCTCCGTTGCAGTCGGCGGCTGCAGCAGCAGCAGACAATGAGAAGAATCCAACAAAACTTCATCCTGTGATGGCAGATTGGATGGGAGACGACGGACGGGGGCTACATAGGTTCATTTGATGGTTTCCTGCGTCGACTCTGGTTTGCGACCATCGGCGTGTTTGTCTGCTGTAGGCAGTGGTCAGACTGTGGACCTAGAAGCAACAGGCATGGCGCGTCGACCGTGTCGGCACGGAGAAACGGTAGATGCGATTGTCAGTCGCCGGTGTCTCCTTGTCCGGGGTGCTGGTTCGTAAGAAGCCGGCAGTCATGCGCGTCGTAGCATGGCGATTAGCAATGTATGCGAAGTGAGGCCGAGGACTGTCGAGGTGCCGACGGAAGGGTTCAGGTATGCAGGATTACGGCGTGAATAGGCCATTCGCCGATCGGACGAGCAAGCGGAACGGGCGATTGCCCTGATTGAGGCGGCATGTTTGCGCGAGGACCGGAGAACGTTGAGCAATGTAGTTAGGAAGGCATCAGACGGACGAAGTGCAGGGCGAGGATCATCGGTGGCTGTCCGGGGGTTGTTTGAGCCGGCGCAAATAAGGAGCAAGAAGCAGGAGGAGCGGGCCGGGCAGGAGCAAATGCCCCTGTGAGTGATCCAGTCGCTCTTGGCCGCCAGGGCTGGCCGGCAAAAGGAGGGATATCTTGAGTCCATGTAAGGTGTGTTTGTTCAGGATGCATGTGCCTCGGTTTCCATCTAGACCGGTAGCTGATAAGTCGTTGAACATGACAAAGGGATGTACTTTTAAACAGGTAGTTGTGTGCGTCGCCAATCTGGGAGGTGGTTTCAGGCCACGGGCATGGTTGTGATCCTTGACTGTCGTGACTCAGCAGTGGCAGTCGACACAACGGACGGGCAAGGCCCAATTTCCATCTGCACTCAGCGACCGTTGCTTTGTTGGTCAAGGACGGGACTCGGCGAGGATTGGTAGCACGGAGTAAGACGTTCGCAAGCGAGCGAGCGAGAGCGAGACCTGATGCCGTCCAAAGGCCAGCCAACAAACAGAAGACCATGGAGAGAGGGCATTGTCCGAGCGGCCCGGAGCAGCATTCACGCATGCCCTGCCAGCAATGGCAGAGGCGGCCGCAGTCGAGGCTGCGGTAGCGATGCGTGAGGAGACTCGTCGCCGAACTGTATTCCAGAAGCGTAGTTGTGTCTCGGGAGGGTGATGCAGTCGATGCAGTCGGGGGGAGGGGGAGGATGCGTGGGCCAGGATGGAGGATGGGTTTAGCCCCAATTACAATTTCCACGGTCCAACAGAGGCAGGTCCCTAGGCACCAATTATATAGTACAGATGCTGCATCCGACCACAGAGTCTTTCTACATCGGGTACGTAGCATTGGTGCCACTGAGCTAGCAGAGTGAGGACAACCTCCAGTGCTTCCGTCGCACGTGCAATCGACGTGAAGGCACCAATGCAATGGAGGCTGTTACTGTGATCCTTTGTACGCCTCGTGTCACTCTGGCTTAGGGTGTCTGTCGTCGATGCAGGGTAGTCGACGGTTAGTTCTGCCAGACAAGTCGGGGCGCTCGTAGCGCGGGCCATCGCCGTCGAGCACCTCACTAAGGGAGAAGAAAAAAAAACCTGTAGGCATGGCCCCTGGCGCCAATCGTCGGCCGCTATGGGTGCACCCGTGGTTTAGCGGGCCCTGGGGATAGCGCATCCCCGCAAAGTTGACGACAGACCACGGTGATGCGAGTTGTATGTCTTGTCGAATGGATTATACAGAGAGGCGATTCAATCACTGGGTTATGCATCGTGCAGCACGGATATAGCCAACCCACATGCGGGACGTCGCCGCGACAGGTATGTTGGGCTTGCTTGTCCAAGTGGTCGGTCCAACAGTATCAACTAGTAGAACAGAAGGGGGGCTTTTATCTCCCTTGCGGGTTTAAGGCGTGCATAGTCGCGTTGCATCGCGAAGGCTCCCCGGCGCTCCCAGGTCCCAAGTTGCAGTTCCGACAACACGGCCGAGAGAGTCTGATTCGCCCAGCCGCTCGACAGGCGCAGAAGCCTCGCATGCGCAATCTGTACGCAAATGGGGACTTTGCTTTCAGTGCATGCTGCAAAACGCCCGCCCACTGGCTCAGCCTGCAATGTACCCATCCCAGCTGTGCTTGCAAAAGACGTCTGAGGTGATGCTACTGCTGCTGTTGATGCACCCAAGGCCCAAGGACCGAGGACCAGTTACCTCCAGCAGGACACCTCGGTACGTACCTCGCTGGACACGCACCTTCCCACACTTCCAATCGTCCAGTTCACTGTTGGCTGCTCCTTCCCTCAGCTTCTCCTCTTCTTCTTGGTCCAATCACGCCGTTCATCCGATAGCCAAGCGGTACGTACTTGATGCCCCGAAGTGCCAGTTTCTCTCCCTCTCTCTCTTTCTGTGTGTGTCTCTCTCTCCCCCTCCCTCTCCTTCCCTCTATCTCTCTTCCACTACAGAGTACTTTGTGTCGAATGGAAAGCTACCTCGAGTCGATTTTTCCCCGGTCCCACCCCATTCCCACGCACCCGTCTTTCATTTTCCCAACTGGACGGTGGCCGAGTGCAATGCGACGGCACCCTCCCAGACTCCTCTCTTCCGGCCACTCACCAACGAGAGCCCCGCCAGCCACCATCCCGACTCCCCAGTTGCTCGCGAATGTCGTCTCCTGTCTTGTCCTGGCCGGATCCATGATCCCGGTCCTTATCCTGGTCGCCGCACCCTTGTCCAAGCCTCCTGGCTGAGGGTCTCAAGACCATCCGTTTCCGCGCCCTCTTTCGTCTCTCCCAGCTCCTGTCTTCAGCGTGTGTACCTGTGACAAGTCATCTCACCCGGATCCTGCCACTGAGCGAATGCCCTCCGCGTCGCTCTCGCTCCCACGTCTACGTTGGGTTTTCCGTCATTTGGATTATAGCCTCTGCCTGCTACGGGCTGCTGACGGACTCGAACACTTGAGAGAATAATCTTCGCCTCAGCCCGCACAGTCCATCTCGGGCGCGTATTCGAATCGGCCATCGTCCTTTTTTTCCACTTTGCTCGCTCTTGTTGCCCCTGTCTCCTTGGTGTCGAATCCCCTCCTCGGCGCCCATCCTCTTCTCCTCGCTTACCACCCTTCGCGTCCAACAAGTCCACAAAGTCCAAAAAAGACCCAAGGCTCCAATTTCTCTCCCCCATCCATCACATTGTCCGACGTGGGGCCTGATCCTGGTCCCTCCTTGACAAGACAAGACGAGACAAGCCAACACTGCACCTGGTGTTTTGCGGATGCCGCGTGCTGATTGATGCTGGCCGACCCTGATCCTCGCTCGTCCTCGCCCTTTTCCTCCCCTTCTCTTTTCTTCCCCCCTCGCTATCCGCCTCTCCTCAGCCAAACGAGCGACCTACCGCTGTACGGGCTGAGCGAACAGGGAGTCCAGACCCCCAGCGCGCACTCCTTTGGCGCAGCAAATCGACTTTTGGAATTGTGTATTGGCCCTGCCCGGTTGTCCGCAGCTTCATATACATACCTGCCAACGACCCCCCACCGCCCAACCGCCTTGCCCTTTTCTTCCCTTTACTACCTGACTGTGCCTTGCCTCCTCACGCCGCACACCCTCGTCCACACCCACGCCCATCCGATACTGCCTGGTCTGATCCGACCGGCCAAACACAACCCGCCCTCTCGCTCACTCGCAGTCACAACATTTCTCCTGCATGCAAGGCGACGCCAGTCCGTCTCGTCCTGAATTCGTCCCTCCCGGTTTTTGGGTGCCTTCGAACTAAATCCTCTGGTCAAACCCTCAACAAGGGTCTTCCCGGCTTGACTTTCGTCACCTTCATCCAGTACATGTTACTCGTTACCGATAACGAGTAGACCGTGACCCGACTGCAGAGCTCGACCCGTGGCCAGGACAGCGATTTGAAAAAGGAAAGGGACCGAGTTCGACCCTGTTCTGTTCTGTTGCGAGACGATTGCCCATCTTCGTCCGCCAAGGAGCGAGGAGCCATCCGACAAGGCGTGAACAAAAGAGCCCCTCCCTGCTACCGCCCCGTCCGTCCGCCCGTTCATTGCCAGCATCCAGCATCGTTCTCCTCCAGCTTCTCGACTAGTCATCCTCGATCTTTGTCCCTCCGTGGGAACTCCCAATGGACGTGGTCTGACCTGCATCCGCCATTTGACGCCGTTTCTTCACGGTCCAACCAAATCAGACCATCTGAACCCACCATTCCTCGTCTTCCCACGCACGCCGATCGTAGTGAGCGCATCCGGAGCAAAAGTCTCTTTTTCCACGCTTCACTCGGCCAAGGGCTGAGTACGGTTCTGAGACCTCTCCACCCGCTGGTGAGTTGGCTCCGAGCGCCACGTCTCGAGCCGAGAACGTGGATTTGTGGCCTTGCGCCGGAACGGGCGTTGGTGCTAACAAGAGGATCTCGTTCTCTGCAGCATCTCGTCGTCAATTTCATCCTCTCATGTCCTTTCATACAGCAGAACCTCCGCCCCGTCAACACGCTGGTTACCAGGTGGGAACAGACAACATGGCTCAAAGACCTCCCTCGTGGGCTCCTTCGCCGTCGTATGGCCCGCCCAGGCCGGAAGGCAGTTACGCTTATGAACCCGAGCCTGCACGGCTCCAACATCCAATGAGCATGAACTCGCAGCCCAGGCCGGCAATGCGCGAACACCAGCCCGAATATCACCAGCCCGAGTACCAGCAGGCTCAGTACTATCGCCAGGACTATCACCACCACCACGAATACCACCAACCGCCCTCGCCAGTCTATCATCAACCGCCGCAGTACCAGCATTATCAACCGCCACTGCAGCATCCTGCGCAGCTCACAGACCCGTACAGGTCGGCACCCATGCCCAGGTATCACCAGGAACCGCCCCGCGAATCGCCAACGTCAGCCTCGGCCGGCGAGCCCTACGACGAGTACCAGGCGGCGAGAGAAGCGCACTTCCTCAAGCGTAATCAGCCCCCGCAAATGCCACCGATGCCACAGATGTCGCAGGGCGCGCCGCGCGTGCTGAACGACACATATCAAGGAAAGGTCGCCATCCCCTTCACGCCGCCGAGTTTGAGGATCCCCGCGCAGCGATCCGGATCTACCATACCGACGGCTGGAGCGTCGTGGAGCGCCACCAGTCAGTCGGACAGGGTCAAGATTGAAGATCTTCTGAGCGGCGGAAGCAGCGATCTGAGGGCGATCCAGCGCGCCCCGGAGCCGGAGTTGAAGGTGGTGAAAAACGAGTACGAGATCTTCTTCCGCCAACAGCCCATGGCAGCGCGGTGCTGCGGCTACGGCGAGAGAGACCGGAGGGTGATTGATCCGCCCCCCATCGTCCAGCTGAGGATCAACAACCCCGACCTCACGCCCGACGAGCTGTACCAAAAGATCCACCACCCGGCCTACGTCGTCCACTGCAGTATCTGGGACGAGTCCGGGACCGTCGACTGCACCAACATGCCGGAGGACATGGTGAGGCCCGGCAAGCGCATCATGGGCTCGCTCGTATCGTCGCCCTTCGTGGGCCAGGACGAAAATGGCGAAGAAGGCTGTTTCTTCTGCTTCCCCGACATGTCGGTCCGCACACCGGGCAACTATCGCCTCAAGTTCGTATTGGTTGTCGTCGATCCCGCGCACAGGTCTTTGCGAGCGCCCATCAGATCCTGCATCACGAGCGCCGTCTTCACCGTCTACAACGCCAAGGATTTCCCGGGCATGCAGGCCAGCACGCCTCTCACGAAGCGCCTTAAGGAGCAGGGATGTCTCATCTCCATCAAGAAAGGCAACGAAAAGTCGGGTGGAAAGAACGCGCGCCGGCAGCAGGACGACAGCGAAGAAGATGAGGAGGAGGAAGGCGGAGCGTCGACCAAGCGCAAGAAGTCACGGAAGCAGAGGTGAATCAACGACGCCCGGAGCAGCAAGCCGGCAACCGGTATATGGAGCATAATGTAACATGGCGTTGGTGGAGATGGTTAAAATCGGCGAATATACGGCGGCGATGGCTTTTGTTTCGGTCGGGCTGTTCTTTACAATGCAGGCGTACAAGAACGAGTGCGCAGTGCTCATGTCCAAGGCTCTCCCAGGGCCAAATCTCATCACGACCTCGAAGCGAGGGGCTCCCGCGATCAAGGTCTTTTGCCATGTCTATTCCTTTTTTGTCGCATATTTTCTTTTTCCCCATTTCTTACAATTTGCTCACTTACTATTTCTTCGTATCTATATATACCCTTAGTGGAACTTTCATGGGTTATGATCATGGAGAAGCAAGAGTCTGACAGATAGATGGTCGACTCTTCAGGACCTGGCTGCATCACCGGCGGAAAGAGGTACATGATTTAGTTAGAAGCGTCGTGCCCTCTCCCAGACGTATACAGAGTCTTCTGTCCCTCGCTAGACACTAGATGAAGACAATCAAATTCGGGGCGCCGCCATATCTCTAACATTCTTACACCTGCTTAGTGCTGAGACGAAGCCTGGTAATACCACTAACCACAACGGGCATGCAGGCAAGGGAGTCTTGGTCCGCTTCTGGTTGTTGACTTAGACATGGCCCCATTAACACGCCTTGAGCGTCGAGGGCGCGGACGATCGCTATCCAACTCCCGGGCCATCGTTGCACAGCACGCACACTTCGGCACGTGAGTGTACGCTCCTGGTTCTCGGCCCGAGAGGTGGACGTCGCTGGTCGGTGTTGTCGAGAGAGTCTCCGGAGGTATGCGTGTGTCTCTGCAAACTGACTGCAAACATGTTCCGTCATCCAAGGGTCCTGGAGGCTCCCTAGCCAGTCCGACGATCTGCAACATCGCGAGTCAGGGTACAGGGAATTTGCACCGTGGACCACCCAACCGCGTCGCGACTCGGCAGCCGCCTATCCGCTAAACTTTCGGGTAGGACGGGTGGGCGGATCGTAAATCGCTCATCTCATTTTAAGATTTACGTCGCGGGACGACTCCCCGATTGACGGCGCGCGGGCCCGACCCCGGAGTGCTAATTTAAAAACGACTGGCGGCTCCCCGTCTCCCAATCGCGTGGCGGAGTCATTGACATCATCGACTTTACACACAATTTTCGCACCCAATGTCTGTCCTAGATACGCGCGCCGCATTGCACTCCCTGCCATTTCGTAGAATGTCGCTCCAATTGGCATATTGTTGATCTCCATAATTCGCCAACTCGTTGTGATTTGTGATACTCGCGTTACACACCGGCATCCCTCACACTTCTTCACGATGACCGCCGGCCCGCGCGTCATATACTGGTTCCGGACCGATCTCCGCCTGCACGACTCGCCCGCCCTTGCGGCTGCCCTCGCCCTTGACCCGGCCGTCTTCTGGCCTATCTTCACCTGGGATCCACACTACGTCTACCGCGCCCGCGGGGGCTTGAACCGGTGGCAATTTCTGTACGTTTCCCTGCGGGCCGCAAGCCTCACAAGCTCACCAGAATACACAGACTGGATTGCCAGAATGACCTGTCAGAGAGCATCACCAAGCTGAATCCTCAGTCTAAGCTGTTCGTCCTGCGCGAGGGCCCGCAGACGCTGTTCCCCAAGCTCTTCAAGGCGTGGAAGGTGACGCACCTAGTCTTTGAAAAGGACACGGACGCGTACGCGCGCGAGAGGGATGAGGTCGTCATGAAGGCCGCCAGGGAGGCGGGTGTCGAGGTAATCGTCAAGAGCGGGCGGACGCTATGGGACAGCGACACCGTCGTCGCGAAGCACGGCGGCAAGCCAACCATGTCCATATCGCAGCTGCAGGCGGCCGGCGCCAAGGTCGGGCCCATTGCGAAGCCAATCCCCGCGCCGGCGAGGCTGCCGAATCCCGGCGAGATGCCGGTGGACTTTGAGCAGACGCCCCCTGAGACGAGGCCTGACTTCAACGCAGAGCAGCGGACGGAAGGGGACGCGGCCTACAAGAAAATCGCAGGTCCGAAGGGGGACTTTGCGATTGAGACGATGGAAGAGCTGGGTTTCCCGCCGGCCAGCACGCCACACAAGGGCGGAGAGACACGGGCGCTCGGAATGTTGGAGGAGATTTTGTCAGACAAGAAGTACACCGCCACGTTTGAGAAGCCAAAGACGAGCCCGGCGGCGTTCGAGCCGCAGTCGACGACCTTTATGTCACCCTTTTTGCACTTTGGGGCGCTGTCAGTGCGTGAGTTCTACTGGAGGGTGCAGGATGTTGTGTCCAAGTACGGTAAGGGGGCGTCAAAGGTACCGGAGAGCTTGATAGGACAGCTGCTGTTCCGCGACATGTACTTTGCGGCGCACGCTGCGTTGGGCTACAGCTTCACGCAGACAGCCAACAACCCCTATTGCCGCTTCATCCCGTGGCACTTGCCGTCCAAGGTTAATGCGAAGACGGGTCTCGTCACTGGCGAGTACCACGTCGACTCGGAGCAGGCGAATGAATGGTTCAGGCGGTGGAAGTACGGGATGACAGGGTTTCCGTGGATCGATGCGCTCATGCGGCAGCTGCGCGAGGAGGGCTGGATTCACCACTTGGGCCGCCACTCAGTCGCCTGCTTCCTGACGCGAGGGGGCTGCTACGTCGACTGGGAGCGTGGCTGCGAGGTCTTTGAGGAGTGGCTGCTCGACCACGAGCCCGCGTGCAACGCAGGAAACTGGCAGTGGCTCAGCTGCACGGCCTTCTTCTCGCAGTACTTCCGCTGCTACAGCCCCGTGTCGTTCGGGCAGAAGTGGGACAAGCAGGGAGCCTTTGTGCGACGCTGGGTGCCGGAACTCAAGAATTTGGACACAAAGTACATTTATGAGCCGTGGAAGGCTCCGCTACCAGATCAGAAAAAAGCCGGAGTCAGGGTGACCGGCCGTGGGGAAAAGCAGGAAAAGGGGGTTTACCCGAAGCCCATGTTCGACTTCAACGAAAGAAGGACGGCATGCTTGGCGGCGATGAAGAAGGCGTACGAGGTTGGCCTGCACGGTAACGATGACAAGGTCCGGGATGGCAGCTGGCGCGAGCTTTTCGCGGGCCAGGATACCGAGATGATGGACGAATTCGAGAGCGACGACGGCGAGCGCGCAGACCACACTGGGGACGACCACTCGGGCGTCAAGGCGGAGCCCAAGGGAGACGAAATTACGCCGGCCAAGCGAAGTGCCGATGAGGGCAGCGCTGAGCAGCATGCAGACAAAAAGCAAAAGCCCTAACCAGGTGTCCGACCAAGACAGGCCCCAAGCATTGATCTGGCCCGCAGGGTGGAGATGCGCTCGGAGACATTACCGGTTGGTCTCGGCAACAGGCTGGCGGGCCCTATGAGAGGCGCAGAGTGACTCCAACCGATATTGAAGATTCAGGTTGAAGATAGCGGTCTCGTTGGTTTTGGATGGCCTGGTGGGCGGCGGAGGACCAGCGTCGCAATGCGGAATCTTGTCCGCGTCCACCGCCAATCAGAGCATGGTGTGACAAGCTGGCTGAACCAGGGTCATGGATTCGCGGAAAGCGGTCCCAACGGTCGGCGGCATGGCGATACCACCAGACAAGACCCAGGCATGGTGATCGGAGTCTTCGCCAGGTAGACTGCAGAGACGAGAGAATTGTAGACGGCGGCCTGCAGGATGCTTCGCGCGGCAATAAGGCGCCCCTGAATAGAAAACCATATCGTGACGTTGTTTCCTGGCATAGAATTTTCCAACTGGTGAAACTGTTGACTAGCCTGTTCAAGGCGACTCTGAGGAAGCATGATCGAGTACGCAATCCGAATGACTGACACGTCCTGGGTCATACAACGAGTAGACGTTGTGACCACGACGGATGCCTGGCTGTATCGCAGCCGCGCACTGCGAGGGAGCTGTCACTGAGCATGCGTTTGTCACGTCGTTGTTGGCGTTCCTACCAGACACTGTCGGTCTTAGACGTTGGATATCGTACCGCTTAGACGGCCGTCAACCCGGCAGCTCGGATCCGTGGCTGTGGGCCAACTAGTGAGACACAAGTACTGAGGAAGACATTCGGTTTGCGGCGGGTCTCAAGAACCGGAAGCATGACACCAAACACAGAGTGCGCTGACTTCGTTGAAGTGTCTGTTTACGTTGTAGGCGTTTGCCTTTGCAACGGCAGAAAAATGGTTTAGTCGCAGCATCGCAACTCTCTACCAAGCTATGCGCCGCTGCGTAAAAGTCGCCGCATCTGATCTATGCACCGGTTCACTGACCTTGAAAGCGGGACAATAAGTTCCTAATCGGGCAGCGGCGGCCAATCAGAATGCCTGGTTTACGCAGGCAGCCAGCGTTCAAATGGAAGCCACCAATTGCGTCTCAGTCCTGCCTTCCCGTCTCAAAGCCTCTGGTGTCATACCTCCCAGTTTCGTGCCACGGTGAGGTTGGATGAAAGCAAGCTACATCTACCGCCTTGCTGCCTGCTTGGCATGGGCTCTGGCTGAAAGGAAAGAGCCATAGCACAAACCAAGTAGCACAGCCCCTTCCGAGATATAAGAAGCTGCGAGCCTCAGTCCAGACGTGGCATCTCACACTCACCATAACCTAACATCACCTATCACTACATGACACGCCCAAACACACGATTCAAGATGTCACAAGCCGCCGGCCACGAGGCTGTTGAGGTCATGTCTGAGATCCGTGCTGAGCAAGAGCTCATCGCCAGCAGCCGAAAGGTGACGGTTCGTCTTGGCAACAACGGGACATCTTCTTCGAGCACAGACATCTGCATCTCCCACGGCGGCAAGAAAGACGTTCTGTCCATCCAGCTGAACCGCACAATCCGCGTGCCGGATAACAGAGACACGAACGATCTTCCTCCCGGCATGGGAGCCTTCCCTCTCTTCAAGGTTCGGGAATACGCACACAACATGCCCGAAACCATGGCTAAGAAGGGCGGCATCTTCTTTCCCATGTACCAGCGCGAGGCCATGTGGATCAGCTTCTCTGCCAGGGTGCCGTTCGCCATCAAGATCTATGTCGGCGGCGTCAACGCCATCTCCGGATTTCCCATGATGGAGAACGACAAGACCAAGGAGAAAAGGCTGAGGATGCTCAATAGCGGCAAGCAGATTCAGGATTACATGGTGGTACCTGAGCAATACTGGCTGGACGGCATCGTCTCCGAGGACGGCAAGATCCGGCAGTTCGTCGCGCAGCCCAAGGGGTCCGGCTTCTCTGTCGAGGCACAGGTGAGCGGAGACGAGAAGGTTGGCGGCATCCAGATCGAGCTCATCCCCATCAAGAAGAACTTGCCCACTGAGTTCGATGTTCGATACCAGAACAGAGATTCCGAGGTCGTCACCCGCACCTTCAACCTCGTCGAAAGGAACCTTACCGCCGAGAGCACCTGGGGAGACGTCAAGAAGCTTATTCGTGACGAATTCGGCATCGCCGTCGAGGAGCAGATCCTCCGCGGTCACGGAAGCCGTGCTGCCTTTGGCCAATATGGGACCGACTTCTTCGACTTGTCAAATGATGCCAAGCTCGGTGACACTTACTTCCCGCCTAAGTTCTCCACGATCAGTGTTACTGGTCGACCTCGGCAGCCTCTGGGTGCCAAGAGATGTAGAACCATCAAAGCTGGCAATGGGTTTGGGTCCATGGCTCCGATGGTCATGATGGCTGCTGCTGCAAGAATGGGGCCGGTCTCCGATTCTGCTCCACAGGAGAACACCAAGACTGGTCCAGAGGAGGTCATGGTGCTAGAGGACACCCCTAGAAAGCGCACCAAGAAGACCCCAAGTACGGCAACCCCGCTAGAGGTCAAGGAGATGAGCCTCGCAGCTGGCGGCTTCATCAAGCAGACGATAGAGGCCGATACACACCCTGCAAATGTCTGGGACGTTGAGGCTTCGGTGATGATGAATCTTCAGATCCTGGACGTCGAGTCATTCTGTGCCGTTACCGGCCAGCCGGCCCCCAACACGCCCGTTGATGCCCAGTCGTACGCCAGCAATGGCTACCCCTTCTTCGAAATATGGGGAGAAGAGAAGAGCGGCATCAAGGGCGATTTCTCCGAGGTCAAAAGTGTGGCGCAGATCGAGGCCGAGCGAGCCAACGCTGAGGGCAAGGACATGGAGGAGGAGCAGAGTTTGCCAGTGCGGATAGTGCAGTTGGGCCACTTCAGAAGCACATTCCGCCCTGTGGACGTGCTCAGGAAGGAGCTCGAGGGGCTTGACCTGAGTGCGTGAATCTGTGTCATTTTATCTGGACTGATGATGAACGGCGAAGCGAGCCTCTGAAACACTGCATAGCCTATGTTTAAGAGGGTTTCTGGATCAAATCTCTTTGAAGAAAACGCCGACTGATGTCTCTGTATTCAAATGTCTTGCTATGATGCTGCCCAGACGTTCACGAAGTTCCCGAGCGCAGCTTGCGCCGTTCTTCGACCTCTACCATTCTTATGACTGGTCTCTATTAAGCTCTGTACTGGGGATGAATGTTCACACCCACCCGTCAGGCCATCCTCTTGCCATTCCAACCACTTTCCGATAGTCGTAAGAAAAGCAGAGGAGGTCTATCTTGGCGCTCCAGAAGCGCCGGATGATGCGTCATCACCGTGACCGATCCAGACGGACACCCGATGTCCAGATCAAATCCAAGAGGTCGACGCCCACGCGGGAAATGGACACGAAATTGTCCGTGTTCCGTCCGTCTCTCTAGGCGTGAAATCCCCGAGCACCACTGCGATGCGCAGGTGGAGCAAGCCAGACCTCGGCTCCCCCCCCCCCCCCCCCCCCCCCCCCCCCCCCCCCCCCCCCCCCCCCCCCCCCCCCCCCCGT